>SJYV01005163.1:412203-471344 GCA_006410875.1 Neotragus pygmaeus | reverse complement strand
TTAGAACCATAAAGGGCCTTGGGGACACTGAGTCTAACTGCGCAGTTTTATAAACGAGGCACCCTAAGGCCAGAGACACTGTGATTAGCACAAACACACAGGGGTTTACAGCAGCAGGCTCTGGACTAGAATCCCACCCTCCTAGCTCCATGTCCAGAAGGCCGGAGGGCAGCTAGAGAGGTTTCCTGGCAGCTTCAGCTACCTTTTCAGGAGCGGCATTGCCCTGGAAACTAACCTGGTCCACACTTCCTTTGGCAGCCTACAGCCCCACAGTCCTCACAAGGAACGTGGCTCTCGTTCATTCATGCTCTTTCTCTCACCCACAGGCTCGTAATTAAAAGAGAATACACATGCCTTTGGCTTCTGAGACCTTATTAAGAATCGAATAAGCCACAGCAAGCAGACAACCAGGCAGGAAAACTTGGATTAAAGCTAATCCCTCCCACACCCCCCTTGCTTTACAGACGCTCATCGAGGGTGGTTGTAGGTCCCATGGAGAAGAAGCAGAGCCAGCTTCACAGGGCTCCCCAGCCCTTCATCTGCCTGGGGAATCTCAGTTTAGAAAACATCTTTTCATGTTTAACTCTGATAGACACTGCAATGATCTGCATTCATTCCCACAAAGAGTCAGAAAAGCCTGTGAAGGAGGAACAACCAGGCTTCTTAAGGCATTTCAAATATCAAAAATCAACTTAATTAAGTAAGGTTAATTTTTCTTCCTGAGCAGCAATCCAACTTTAATTAATACTTCATTAAAATTAGTTCCTGGGGGAATATAAGCATGTATACACCTAATGAGTTCATCTGTCAAGGGTGTTATTACAGAAGACGTTAGATGTGCCTCCTCGCTGGCCACTTAGATTGCCCCGCATTAATCAGAGCCAAAAAGCAACAGTAGGTCTGCAACTCTCCTGCTCTCTATGGGCTTTGATCCTGCCAACAATGTAACATGATCCATCCTCCTCTCTCCCGTCTCCACTCTGTGAATGATTCAGGGGCCAGATTTAAGCCCAGCCTCCTGCACGGACGGCACCCCAGTTTCCCTCCCTTCACTGGCTTTTGCTCCACAATGAGAAAGGTTAGGACACTCTCACTTTATTAGCACACTGTGGCAGACCTCATTAGATGATTTAACCCTCTGTTTAAAAAAAATAAAAACATTGAACAGATTTGCAAACTCTGTATATTCCCTGCTGGTAGCAAAGATGATTTAAGTTCTGCAGGACTCTGATTTCTGATGGGAAACATCAACCAAGAGAAACTGGGTGTCGCGTGGGAAAGGAATCTCTGATCCTCTATTATTGCCTCTTAAGGTGACTACTTCTGTACTAGGAATTCCCAAATTTCTCCAGTTGCAGACTGAATGCTCTAACAGACCCCCCAAACCATATGCCTCCCCAGCTCTCTCCGCATTAGAAATAATGAGGAAATTTTGCCCCATATTGGTTGAGACTGCAGTGTAAGTTATCAGGAGCAAGTTGTTAATATCACCAACCTCAGGAGGCTAGTAACTTCCAGACCACCCAGGACACCAGGCAGACCTCAGGGAGCTAGGAAATTGACCTGACTGTTGCCAGAAAAAGGCAGCCCAGCCCAGTACCCCTCCTTGCTAACTGCCCATACCTCTTTGGTGTGAGTATGGAAGGAGACAGACATGTCCAGCAGAAGCTTCCGCTGCTCCACCCTGCGCACGAAGTCTTGGATGCGCACCTCCAGGTGTCTAGCTGCCTTGTAGATCTCTTCCGGGTCACATTCCCCTGTCTGAGCCAGCTGCTCTGCCGCTTCTAGGAGCTTGTCCGCATTGGTGTATGTATTCTGCCAGCAATGACAGTGAGGAAAAGTCAACTTGCAGTCACGAATGGAGCTTCACGTCTTCCCCCAGCCCACCAGGGCTGCCCAGAGCTGGAGCGCAGTGTGTGGGCACTGAGCCCAGAGCTCCCTAATCTGGAAGAGCTGAGCGCCCAGCTCACCCACCACCTCCCAGCAAGCCAGCAGCCTGCCTGGCAGCTCAGCACAAGCGAGTACTAGCTCGGTGCCTCCTCTCTCCCTGGGATTTCTCCCAGGTGGGGTGCCCTGGAAAGAAGTGAGTAGACATGCTCGAATCTCCATTCCTCAGCCTCGCCCGGACCCTCTACCCTTAGGGAGATTCATCACTGCCCTCACCTCTCAGGCTGTAACTGCCAGAGTTGGAAATACCTCATCCACAAAGATCAGCTGGGTTTCTATATGAGAACACCAGAGAAATAATAACTGGGAAACTTGCATGACTTTCCCCCCAAGTCCCTCGTAACTATTGGTGTTTATCTTTTGGAACAGAGCTATCTCTTTGGAGGGGAAACGGTCAGAACTCAGGGAACTGACAGAAGGAAGCAGCCACAGCCAGAGCGAGGAGATGCAGGCGATTCCCTGTGTGCCCAGCAAAGGCTTAAATCTTGTGGGAAGGTTGGGGAGGTGTCTGGTGATTTTGTTTATCTTACGCTACTGCATGCACGCACACATGCACACACTCATTCTCACACACACAACTCTCCTCCAAACCCCTGTCTATGTTCTCCAGAACATTTTGAAAAGCAACCAGCTTGTAATTATTGCTCATCAGGATGGAGTCACTGCCTCTGCAATACATGTATGTCAGTTAGTACATATATGCCATGGATACAATTTTTCCTGGGTAGGCTTCCTGTAAAAGAGAGTTCCAGACAGACCCTGAATTAGAGCTGGTGGCTCAGATGTACATTATATTTCTCAACACCCTTATGACACAAGACCCAACAAAGTGATGAACAAGTGAACTGGTGATGATATGAAACTGGCAGCAGAAACAGTCAGGATCAAGTGCAAAGTGAGTGGAGAAGTGGAACGGATTTTGTAGCAATGATTGTGTGTGGGGCTTTACTGTGCCTATATCAGAGTGGTCTCTGGTCCCCGGAGAGTTCTTTAGACTCACCTGAAGACCTGGGTGTTAAAGGTTGAATTGTGTCTCCTCTAAATTTGCATGTTGAAGCCCTCAGCCCCAGGACCTCAGAATGAAGCCCTTCTTTGGAGACAGAGTAACGGCAGAGGTAATTAATTAAAACCAAGTCATAGTGAAGTAGAAGGATTCCTAATTCAATATGACTGCTGTCTTTACAAACATAACACCATGTAAAGAGACAGACACACACTCAGGGAGAACCCTGTGTGGAGCTGAGTGTAGGAATCAAGGAATGTGTCTACAAGCCAAGGAATGCCAAAGAGTGCAAACCAGCAAACCACTGGAAAGTAAGAGAGAGGCATGAAACAGAGTCTTCACCATATGCCTCAGAAAAAACAATCCTGCTGACACTTTGCTCTTGGATTTCTAGCCTCCAGAGCTGTGAGACAATACATTTCTGTTGTTTAAGTCACCCAGTGTGTGGCATTCTGTCATAGCAGCTCTAGCACACTATAACAGTGAGGTGGAACTTCCCAGATGCCGTTGAGCCAGCTTCTTGATGGAAGAATGAGCAGGCTTTCGGCAAACACTTGTCATGGCCTCAAGGGATGCCCAGAGAGGCTTTAGTGGATCCTTAAGGAATTCTGTCTGACAAGCAACTGCCCAAGTCACTCTCCCAAAGCAGGTGAGGTGGAGCTGAGGCTTGGGTGGGGATGAAAAGAAGAAAAATCCTTTGGCCCTACTTGGGGGATTCATGAAAAACATGATACTTGTGAGAGCAAAGAGGCTTTGCCACTGAGTTAAGTAAGGGGATATTGATTCTGGAAAGCAAATGAAGGAAGCATGAAGAGTCCTGATGGGAAAGTGGGAGAGAAGGAAAATGACAGGCAGGAGGAGACCTCTGGGGCTGTGGGCCAGGTTAAGGAAGCCTGAATTGTGTGGGTGGCCCACAATTTCTAGCAAATATACCATGAGCTAATGGGAGAGAGTTTTTTCAAGAATTCTTCAAATCTTCCATTTTAAACTTTAGGGAATCTCAAGAAAGCCCAAAGAAACCCCAAAGTTGTGTCTTTGTAGTTTCTAGCTAATAAATAAAAATTTATGGCAGAGCCAAAGCAAGCTTGCTTTCCAGTTAAGTTTGGGACCAATAAGAGGTAAATAAGAAGTACTCTTGCCTGGAAAATCCCATGGACGGAGGAGCCTGGTAGGCTGCAGTCCACGGGGTCGCTAAGAGTTGGACACGACTGGGCAACTTCCCTTTCACTTTTCACTTCCATGCATTGGAGAAGGAAATGGCAACCNTGGCACCCCACTCCAGTACTCTTGCCTGGAAAATCCCATGGACGGAGGAGCCTGGTAGGCTGCAGTCCACGGGGTCGCTAAGAGTTGGACACGACTAGGCAACTTCCCTTTCACTTTTCACTTCCATGCATTGGAGAAGGAAATGGCAACCCACTCCAGTGTTCTTGCCTGGAGAGTCCCAGGGATGGGAAAGCCTGGTGGGCTGCCGTCTATGGGGTCGCACAGAGTCAGACACGACTGAAGTGACTTAGCAACAGCAGCAGCAAGAAACAAAAGTGAAGTGCCTATTGCATGTAAGGTGAACAACTTGTCCTGGTTTGCCCAGGATTTTTCTGGTTTTAGCATTTAAAGTCTTGTGTCCTGAAAAACCTGTCAGTCCCGAGCAAATCAGGATGGCTGGTCACCCTAACACAATTCAAGACTATACATATCTCAGGAGTACAGATAGATATATGATATATGTTGCTTCAAAGGAGAATAAAATCATCCTTAAGGGAAAAAAATATGACAACACATTAAATGGGACAAGCAACACAAAAATAATTAGAAGTTAATGTTTCTCGACATGATATAGGTGCTAAGAAGAAAATGAGTATAAAAACCAAGAATAATAACAGCAAGGACCATTCTAAAGGTTCACATGCATATTCATTCATTTCATCTTCACAATGACTCTAGGAAGTTGATACAGTCATTAGCCCCGCTTTACAGATGAAGAAACTGAGGTAAAAAGTATTTCTTGCTAAGGTCACATGTTTCAAAGGTGGTAGAACCAGGATGAAAATTTTGTTGTCCAGCTTCAGAACTCAAGCTCCAAATCATTACACTACCATATCAGCTGAAGAGGGGCCTTGCACGCCATGTAGAAGAGAAGTATGACTAGTGTATGGTGTCTAGAAACATTACACCGCCTCCATGCAGGTGGAGGCAGAAGCCTGAGGATGGGCAGAGAAGTGGGGGGGGGGGTGTGTGTCTCATGGATGGTCTCTCTGTGCTCTGTCAATCCCATCACACAGTTGCTCTCATGCTCAAGTAAAGACGTGCTTCCCTGGGTACCTCCCTCGTGGTCTGTGTACCCCTTAAAGATAGGTCCCATGTGTCGCTCATTGTGGGTTTTTCATGCCAGACACCATGGCTGGTAGACAACAGGCGCTTACTAGATGTCTACTGAATGAATAAGACTCAGAGCTTGAATGAGCATGTCAAGTCTGGGTAAGTTGAGCTAACCTCTCTAAAATTGGAGAGTAGAAGGAAATCATATTTATAAGGCCGGGAAGGGCTAGGTAATAGATTTTACAGTGAGAGGGACAGGAGAGCCAGTGGAAGGGCAACAGGGTCAGCACTGAAAGCAGGGCTCCCTTCTTTACCTGTTTCCCAGCCCTCCTCCCCATCATGATTAGAAAGAGCCTCTAAAATTCAGACCCAGTCATAGCTCTCTTCCACGTAAAACTGTCCAGTGGCTTTCCACTGCCTCTGGGGTAAAACACCTCAGGGTGCCATGCAAGACCCTTCTTCATCTGACACTTGTTTTTTTCCCTTCAGCCTCAATTCCCCTAAAACAGCCTGTGAAATAAATTGCTTATACTTCTGGAAACTCATAGCACTGGATCTTCCCCTGGGTTGTCCTTCCCCTATTTTTTTTTCCATGACCAACTCTTACTCACCCTGTAAGACCCAGCCCAGGTGTCACTTCCTCCAGGAAGTCCACTCTGAGATCCACTTTCCTCCCAAGGTTGGCTTATATGAGCCCCTCTGTGCTCTCAGAGTGATTTGTGCCAAACCTCTTCTTGGTTCCTGCCATATTCTAATGCCAGTGTTTGCCTTTCTCATCCACTTAGGGGCAGGTAGTCTTTCGCTTCTTTCCCTTGGTGCCCCAAGTAAGTGCTCTATAAAAATTTAATGAATGAATTAATAAACTAAAGAGTACATCAATCCCCGTCAATCCTCATGTTCAATCCTTGGCCCCCATCAACTACTTGGTACAAGACCTTATATGCCAGAATTTATGTTCAATGTTTAATCTCATTTGGTTTATCCTATTTCCTGGCAGAATCGTGAAATAAGAATGTGCTTATAGAATATCAATTAAAGTGTTAATGGAGCAATTCGTTGATACCTGCCATTGCCCCAGCTGGGCAATCTTTGTCCCATTGGGACAAGGATCACAACTGGCTTCTGCTCATCTTCTGACCAAGCCAACAAGTGTCTACCCCAGGGCCAGAATCCAACTCCCCATGAGTACAGTTCCTAGACATTCTTTGGCTCCTCAGTCTCCTATCCTCTGCCTTGGGTTTGATCCCTTGATGACATTTCCTAATTGGCATTGCAAAAATAGGTTATGAGTAGGGGGGACATCAATTCTTCAGCCCCTGGGGCTTTTAGGCAGGGCCTGTGGTAACTGGAGCCCTGGGTCAGAGATTTAGGCCATATGGATGGCTGCGTTTTCTGTTCTTCCCTTCCTCCATGCCTGTGTCCACCAGGTAAAAGGTTCTCGATAACTCAGCCCTTATGTTGATGGGCATAAATCTCATCTTCACCTCATTGTGCTTTGCAGACACTGCTTTTTGTTTTACAAACTGAAGGTTTGTGGCAACCCTGCATTAAGCAAGTCTATCAGCATTGTTTTTCCAACAACATCAGCTCACTTCATGTCTCTATGTCACATTTTGGTAATACTTGCAATATTTTAAATTCTTTCATTATCATTATCTTTGTTGATTTTTGATCATTATTTTTGATGTTACTACTAGGACTTACTGAAGGCTCAGATGATGGAGAGCATTTTCTAGCAATAAAGCATTTTTTAATATCATGGAGGGCATTCATTCATTTACATTGAAGGTCTCTTTATATCTGATCATTTCTACAGCTGTGCATATACAAATAACTCAAACATGAATCCTCCAGAAAGTTAGGTTCATATTTGACTTTAAAAACACATCTCTAAAAGTCCCAAACTGAATCCTCCAGGAATTTAGGTTCATATTTGACTCTATAAACACGTCTCTGACAGTANGATAAGAAAACTGAGGCTTGGAAAGGTGAAAGAATTTGAAATCTCAAATAAGCTCACATAGCTGCTGAATAGTAGATGTCAAGGTGGAATTCACATTCACTTGAATGTGAATTCAAAACATTCTAAGCAAAACATTCTTTGCATTTTTCTGTGCTGACTGGAAACTTGCCAATATATATTAATAGTTTATATATAACTATCTCTAAGCTATATTAGGGATATGTTTTTCCCCACTATTTTCTTATTTCCAAATGTTCTATGGTAGACATGTATTAATTTTATAGTCAAAAAAATGGGAAAATCATTCAAAGTAAAAAAAAATTATATGCAGGGCATTCTTTAGAAATTATTCAAAAAAATAAACCAAATTTTATGTTTACATATGTTTGCTTCTTTTTGTCTGTGTAAGAAGAAAAACATACAAGCTAACTGTGATTGCCTTGGGAGGAAGGGATTAGGAAGTGGGAATGGAGGGATAATTAGCATTTTCATTTACACACATCTTTACAAGGTTTTGCTTGTTATTGTAACAATTAGGAATCTCTTAATAAAGAAATCTGCCTAAATAAAAGAAATTTTAAAGGAAGACATGACGATCTATTTTTGTCAATTGAGTAACATCTAGAAATACAAATAACTTTCATTATAAATGTATTTATGTTAGAGACGGATGCATTTCCTAGTTCTGGGATCCTGAAGACACTAATGCTTGACCAACCAGTGACATATTCAATCATACAAAAATGCACAATCTCTCTATAGCCCCAGTCAGTGATTTCACCTTTCTCAGTTTGGATTTTATGACACTGCTCATCATAGCTCAGAAGAAACATGCTTTTGATATGACATATATACATGCAAAAAAGATCCAGTCAAAAATAATCACCTGTGAAATCTTGGAAATTATCTCCCCTGGCACAATGCCAGCATCAACTACTCAGGACCCTGAGCTGTCTCCCACAGCCGGAAAAAAATAAGAGACATGTCAAATTTGAAAATACTTAGAAGTGAGGCTGATTCTCAGACAATACTCCCAAGAGCCTCTGTCTGGAATGCTGCTATAGGCTTTGGTTGAAAGCCTTCTTTATCACCATCACATAAATATCAAAGCCCTCATGCCCATGGCATGGAGCTGACAGCAGCAGAGAGTGACAGGCAGGGGCCAGTTCTTGGGTACTTATGTGTGTGAAACTGACAAGGTGATGTGATTGAAATGCTTGGGAGCTTTTAAATAAAAGTCAGCAAAATAAAGATGGAGTGATGCAAAGATCAAAGGAGTAATAGAAGAATCATTTTCTTCCGATTCTTCTAGGAGAATCGTTGTCTCTCTGCCTATCTTGCTGATGCACTCTGGGACTGCAGTTTCAGTGGCTTTAGAAGGTCTAGGTCACTTATATCTCGCCTTCCCCAGGTGCGCCACTAAGATCACCATCATCATCCAAGAGAAACATGGATTTTAGCCGCAGGACTGCTCCAGGGCCCACAGGGGATGACACATACTGCTCTAGGGTCCACACTCCCTAACCTAATCAGGGCTCCCTGAATGCAAGCCAGCCCTGGAAGGGTTCTGAAGTGCTGGGAAGGACCATCAGAAAGGGCAAAGGAAAACCTTGGTCTCTGCAGTGGCCCTGAAGGTCTTTCTACTCATGACTGAAATTAGTGAACACTGCCATGCATCCTGAGGCATCCAAAAAAAAAAAAGATGAATTATGTTCAGAATGATCTTTATATAAAGCATGGAAAGTTTAAACTGTATTTCAGAAAGTTTACCATCAATAAAGATGAGCTTTGAAAAGTTTCAGCATGAAGTGGCTAGGATTAAATCTTGGTTCTCTATGAAATGACATAGAATAGTTCATTCTCTAACGATGAGGAGGAAATGAGGCGTGACAGTAGTACAGAGTGATGATGTGATGCTCGGTGTACACTGGATAACAAACGATTGGGTAAGATGTATAGGCCTGGAGAAGGTTTCAAAAACAGGCACATTTTTGAGCCAACTTCAAGAAGTCTAAAATGTGAAGGCTAAGAGGGGGAATCTACCAGGCAAGAGAATGGCTTGGGCAAAGGTCCAGATTGGAAAGTTGGGAGGATACGAGGGTTCTTGGCAAGGAGCTAAGAGAGGCACAGTCCTGGGGTTTCTCCCTTCAAGCCAGAGTTGGTGATGGAAAGCTTGCTGGGGCTAAAAAGAAGTGGCACTTGGTTCTTCAGGAAGAACAGGCACTCTGTTCAGAGAAGCACAGTGTAGGAGTCAGAGAGCCTAGCTCTAATCCTCACTATGGAATAAGTCCAGAACACTGGCTGTGTGATATGGAAGAGTGGTCGGGAGTGGGCTGAAGGGGGCAAGAGAGACAGAGGAAGGAGGCCTACACAAAGAATGGGGCCACCTGCACTCCCTTCTAAAACAGGACCAGACTCAGAGATTTGCTCTAAGACAGAAGAAACACCACATATCCACCAAGGACCAATTACCACAAATTGTCCCCCAAACCCAGGGCCCTCTGAAACCTCGGGATTTCCATTTTCAAAGAGGAAACATCATCTTCTTCTTGTTTTCTTAGGTGATCAATTGAAGACACTCACCCACTGGAGCATATCCTTGGAGCAGAGATGCTGCAGGAGATCAAAGTCTCCCCACATATGGCCTCCAAGGGAAAGGGCAGAATCCGAATAGCTGGAGATCAACTATGAGATAGGGACGGGTAATAAAGTTCAGGGTCACATTGGATCATTCACCTCATTATCTGGAGTTCTTGAAAGTTCCTAACTTTCACAGACCAAGCAGTATCTTCCATGACCAGACTATACCCATAATGCTCATCATGAAAACCTTGGCATGATCATGAGTAATTAAGTACAACTCCCCTCCCTCAATACAACAAATGGGGAAATTAAGCAATGAGGATTCTTTACTGCTGAGCCACTGGGGAAGACCAGAGGTTATGTGAACGCAGAAGCAATAAATGGGAGAAAGCTGGCTAGGTGGTGAGGTCTGGCAGGGCATGGATACATTGACATAACCCTAAAGAAGGTAGAGGGAAGGGTCGCTGTAGGCCCCCAGGGCTTTCTGAAAGCTGTGAGCAGAGTTTCCTTGTTCTTTTTGGGCAGAAGGGCATGTAAGAGAAGTGGTCGAGGGCTCTATGCACAAAGCATCATGATGTTTCCATTTCCAAAATCCACCTCTGACCCCGAACTCTCCCTGATCTACACTTACATAAACATCAGAACAAGGCTCATTAAATCACTAGCTTTAGCTTTAGAATGTGGGAAGTTTCCTGGCTAATCCCTGCTACGCATGGGAATCTGGCCCTCAAACAGTGTCAGAAGTCTGGGACGTAAAGAGTTCACTTAAACTCAGAGGCTGGTCAGCACATTCCCTCTCTTGGGAAATAGCCGGTATGGGGCAGCAGCATCAATCTTTTCTGTATCTTTAGCTCCTTTTTCCTGAGCATGTTCCAGACATGATCTCATCCACTGTCATTATATGCCCCAAGTAATAATGATAATTTACATCTGCTTTGTGCTCTAGACTTAAAGTGTTTTTAAGTACATTATCTCATTTAATACTTACTTCAGCTATGATGGAATAAGCATAGTCCCCACTTTGTAGATGTAGAGATGCTGTTAGGTGACCTTTACACATAGCCAGAGTGGCTCTGGGCTTCCTACCCAGGTGTTCCAATCCCTGTGCCCTTCCTTCTCACTTGTTGCCTCCCACAAGGAAAAAGGGAGGAAGAATCTGTAACTCTCATTTTGTTGATGATAAGGTTATGCATCTTGTTGCCTCCCACAAGGAAAAAGGGAGGAAGAATCTGTAACTCTCATTTTGTTGATGATAAGGTTATGGCTTTAATTATCAAAGTGGCCTTTATATGGGGCACAGGATTAGGAAAGAGAGAATCTAGGAAAATAGTGTGTCAAAGTCATCTGGTACCAAGTCTTTTGAGCACTTGAAGCCATGATGGGATATAATTCCTTGGAACAAACTTCACACCTTCTAACTTTACAAACTTGTAAAACTTTTACCAAAGCTACAGCAGATGGGTCTGACCCAGGTTTTGCATCCAAATAACCCTCTCTTCTGTAGCTGGTTCCCCATCACTGCCTAAGCAAATGAGACTGACCTTATTAATGCTCAAGACACNGAAGGAATGATGCTAAAGCTGAAACTCCAGTACTTTGGCCACCTCATGAAGAGTTGACTCATTGGAAAAGACTCTGATGCTGGGAGGGATTGGGGGCAGGAGGAGAAGGGGACGACAGAGGATGAGATGGCTGGATGGCATCACTGACTTGATGGACGTGAGTCTGAGTGAACTCCAGGAGTTGGTGATGGACAGGGAGGCCTGGCGTGCTGTGATTCATGGGGTCGCAAAGAGTCAGACACGACTGAGCAACTGAACTGACTGAGATAAGAAAACTGAGGCTTGGAAAGGTGAAAGAATTTGAAATCTCAAATAAGCTCACATAGCTGCTGAATAGTAGATGTCAAGGTGGAATTCACATTCACTTGAATGTGAATTCAAAACATTCTAAGCAAAACATTCTTTGCATTTTTCTGTGCTGACTGGAAACTTGCCAATATATATTAATAGTTTATATATAACTATCTCTAAGCTATATTAGGGATATGTTTTTCCCCACTATTTTCTTATTTCCAAATGTTCTATGGTAGACATGTATTAATTTTATAGTCAAAAAAATGGGAAAATCATTCAAAGTAAAAAAAAATTATATGCAGGGCATTCTTTAGAAATTATTCAAAAAAATAAACCAAATTTTATGTTTACATATGTTTGCTTCTTTTTGTCTGTGTAAGAAGAAAAACATACAAGCTAACTGTGATTGCCTTGGGAGGAAGGGATTAGGAAGTGGGAATGGAGGGATAATTAGCATTTTCATTTACACACATCTTTACAAGGTTTTGCTTGTTATTGTAACAATTAGGAATCTCTTAATAAAGAAATCTGCCTAAATAAAAGAAATTTTAAAGGAAGACATGACGATCTATTTTTGTCAATTGAGTAACATCTAGAAATACAAATAACTTTCATTATAAATGTATTTATGTTAGAGACGGATGCATTTCCTAGTTCTGGGATCCTGAAGACACTAATGCTTGACCAACCAGTGACATATTCAATCATACAAAAATGCACAATCTCTCTATAGCCCCAGTCAGTGATTTCACCTTTCTCAGTTTGGATTTTATGACACTGCTCATCATAGCTCAGAAGAAACATGCTTTTGATATGACATATATACATGCAAAAAAGATCCAGTCAAAAATAATCACCTGTGAAATCTTGGAAATTATCTCCCCTGGCACAATGCCAGCATCAACTACTCAGGACCCTGAGCTGTCTCCCACAGCCGGAAAAAAATAAGAGACATGTCAAATTTGAAAATACTTAGAAGTGAGGCTGATTCTCAGACAATACTCCCAAGAGCCTCTGTCTGGAATGCTGCTATAGGCTTTGGTTGAAAGCCTTCTTTATCACCATCACATAAATATCAAAGCCCTCATGCCCATGGCATGGAGCTGACAGCAGCAGAGAGTGACAGGCAGGGGCCAGTTCTTGGGTACTTATGTGTGTGAAACTGACAAGGTGATGTGATTGAAATGCTTGGGAGCTTTTAAATAAAAGTCAGCTAAATAAAGATGGAGTGATGCAAAGATCAAAGGAGTAATAGAAGAATCATTTTCTTCCGATTCTTCTAGGAGAATCGTTGTCTCTCTGCCTATCTTGCTGATGCACTCTGGGACTGCAGTTTCAGTGGCTTTAGAAGGTCTAGGTCACTTATATCTCGCCTTCCCCAGGTGCGCCACTAAGATCACCATCATCATCCAAGAGAAACATGGATTTTAGCCGCAGGACTGCTCCAGGGCCCACAGGGGATGACACATACTGCTCTAGGGTCCACACTCCCTAACCTAATCAGGGCTCCCTGAATGCAAGCCAGCCCTGGAAGGGTTCTGAAGTGCTGGGAAGGACCATCAGAAAGGGCAAAGGAAAACCTTGGTCTCTGCAGTGGCCCTGAAGGTCTTTCTACTCATGACTGAAATTAGTGAACACTGCCATGCATCCTGAGGCATCCAAAAAAAAAAAAGATGAATTATGTTCAGAATGATCTTTATATAAAGCATGGAAAGTTTAAACTGTATTTCAGAAAGTTTACCATCAATAAAGATGAGCTTTGAAAAGTTTCAGCATGAAGTGGCTAGGATTAAATCTTGGTTCTCTATGAAATGACATAGAATAGTTCATTCTCTAACGATGAGGAGGAAATGAGGCGTGACAGTAGTACAGAGTGATGATGTGATGCTCGGTGTACACTGGATAACAAATGATTGGGTAAGATGTATAGGCCTGGAGAAGGTTTCAAAAACAGGCACATTTTTGAGCCAACTTCAAGAAGTCTAAAATGTGAAGGCTAAGAGGGGGAATCTACCAGGCAAGAGAATGGCTTGGGCAAAGGTCCAGATTGGAAAGTTGGGAGGATACGAGGGTTCTTGGCAAGGAGCTAAGAGAGGCACAGTCCTGGGGTTTCTCCCTTCAAGCCAGAGTTGGTGATGGAAAGCTTGCTGGGGCTAAAAAGAAGTGGCACTTGGTTCTTCAGGAAGAACAGGCACTCTGTTCAGAGAAGCACAGTGTAGGAGTCAGAGAGCCTAGCTCTAATCCTCACTATGGAATAAGTCCAGAACACTGGCTGTGTGATATGGAAGAGTGGTCGGGAGTGGGCTGAAGAGGGCAAGAGAGACAGAGGAAGGAGGCCTACACAAAGAATGGGGCCGCCTGCACTCCCTTCTAAAACAGGACCAGACTCAGAGATTTGCTCTAAGACAGAAGAGACACCACATATCCACCAAGGACCAATTACCACAAATTGTCCCCCAAACCCAGGGCCCTCTGAAACCTCGGGATTTCCATTTTCAAAGAGGAAACATCATCTTCTTCTTGTTTCCTTAGTTGATCAATTGAAGACACTCACCCACTGGAGCATATCCTTGGAGCAGAGATGCTGCAGGAGATCAAAGTCTCCCCACATATGGCCTCCAAGGGAAAGGGCAGAATCCGAATAGCTGGAGATCAACTATGAGATAGGGACGGGTAATAAAGTTCAGGGTCACATTGGATCATTCACCTCATTATCTGGAGTTCTTGAAAGTTCCTAACTTTCACAGACCAAGCAGTATCTTCCATGACCAGACTATACCCATAATGCTCATCATGAAAACCTTGGCATGATCATGAGTAATTAAGTACAACTCCCCTCCCTCAATACAACAAATGGGGAAATTAAGCAATGAGGATTCTTTACTGCTGAGCCACTGGGGAAGACCAGAGGTTATGTGAACGCAGAAGCAATAAATGGGAGAAAGCTGGCTAGGTGGTGAGGTCTGGCAGGGCATGGATACATTGACATAACCCTAAAGAAGGTAGAGGGAAGGGTCGCTGTAGGCCCCCAGGGCTTTCTGAAAGCTGTGAGCAGAGTTTCCTTGTTCTTTTTGGGCAGAAGGGCATGTAAGAGAAGTGGTCGAGGGCTCTATGCACAAAGCATCATGATGTTTCCATTTCCAAAATCCACCTCTGACCCCGAACTCTCCCTGATCTACACTTACATAAACATCAGAACAAGGCTCATTAAATCACTAGCTTTAGCTTTAGAATGTGGGAAGTTTCCTGGCTAATCCCTGCTACGCATGGGAATCTGGCCCTCAAACAGTGTCAGAAGTCTGGGACGTAAAGAGTTCACTTAAACTCAGAGGCTGGTCAGCACATTCCCTCTCTTGGGAAATAGCCGGTATGGGGCAGCAGCATCAATCTTTTCTGTATCTTTAGCTCCTTTTTCCTGAGCATGTTCCAGACATGATCTCATCCACTGTCATTATATGCCCCAAGTAATAATGATAATTTACATCTGCTTTGTGCTCTAGACTTAAAGTGTTTTTAAGTACATTATCTCATTTAATACTTACTTCAGCTATGATGGAATAAGCATAGTCCCCACTTTGTAGATGTAGAGATGCTGTTAGGTGACTTTTACACATAGCCAGAGTGGCTCTGGGCTTCCTACCCAGGTGTTCCAATCCCTGTGCCCTTCCTTCTCACTTGTTGCCTCCCACAAGGAAAAAGGGAGGAAGAATCTGTAACTCTCATTTTGTTGATGATAAGGTTATGCATCTTGTTGCCTCCCACAAGGAAAAAGGGAGGAAGAATCTGTAACTCTCATTTTGTTGATGATAAGGTTATGGCTTTAATTATCAAAGTGGCCTTTATATGTGGCACAGGATTAGGAAAGAGAGAATCTAGGAAAATAGTGTGTCAAAGTCATCTGGTACCAAGTCTTTTGAGCACTTGAAGCCATGATGGGATATAATTCCTTGGAACAAACNGGCTTTAATTATCAAAGTGGCCTTTATATGTGGCACAGGATTAGGAAAGAGAGAATCTAGGAAAATAGTGTGTCAAAGTCATCTGGTACCAAGTCTTTTGAGCACTTGAAGCCATGATGGGATATAATTCCTTGGAACAAACTTCACACCTTCTAACTTTACAAACTTGTAAAACTTTTACCAAAGCTACAGCAGATGGGTCTGACCCAGGTTTTGCATCCAAATAACCCTCTCTTCTGTAGCTGGTTCCCCATCACTGCCTAAGCAAATGAGACTGACCTTATTAATGCTCAAGACACTAAAGAGTCCATGACTTCCCTAGTAGCACAGATGGTAAAGAAACTGCTTGCAATGCAAGAGACCCTGGAGAAGGACAGATCCTCAGGTCAGGAAGATCCCCTGGAACCCAATTCAGTATTCTTGTCTGGAAAATCCCATGGATGGAGGCCCCTGGTGGGCCACAGTGCATGGGGTCACGGAGAATCAGACATGGCTGAACGACTTTCACTTTCACTTCACTTCAAAGAGTCCATAAATTTAGAGTCCAAGAAGGCTCCTGAAGAAGAAGAAAACGGAAACATGCCTATCACGTGGATTTGGAGTTCCCTTTTTAGCCATATTCACTGCCCTCTTCCCTCAAAGTTATTTTCAAATTCCANCCCTTGGTATCTCTGATTTTCTTGAAGAGATCTCTAGTCTTTCCCATTCTATTTTTTTCCTCTATTTCTTTGCATATTGAATGGCTGCGATGGATCACACAGAAGCGCTCTGGCTGTGATGGACTGTGCAGAATCGTGGCCAAGAGGAGCTACCACTTGCCCAAGGTCAGGGGAAGTGACAGAGAGTGCCAGGCTGTGATGGCACAAGAGCAGCCGAGAGGAGCTACCCCACATCTGAGGTCAGTGGCGGCGGCCAAGATGAGCTACTGCGTGCTGGAGGTCAGTGGCCAGCAGCCAAGAGGAGCTACCCCACATTCAAGGTCAGGAGCAGCGGCCCTGAGAAGATACCCCTCGTCCAAGATAAGGAGCAGTGGTGGAGCTTCGCTGGAGCAGCCATGAAGAGATACCCCACATNGTGCTGGAGGTCAGTGGCCAGCAGCCAAGAGGAGCTACCCCACATTCAAGGTCAGGAGCAGCGGCCCTGAGAAGATACCCCTCGTCCAAGATAAGGAGCAGTGGTGGAGCTTCGCTGGAGCAGCCATGAAGAGATACCCCACATCCAAGGTAAGAGAAATCCAAGTAAGATGGTAGGTGTTGCGAGAGGGCATCAGAGTGCAGACACACTGAAACCACAATCACAGAAAACTAGCCAATCTGATCACATGGAACATAGCCTTGTCTAACTCAATGAAACTAAGCCATGCCATGTAGGGCCACCCAGGATGGGCGGGTCATGGTGGAGAGGTCTGACAGAATGTGGTCCACTGGAGAAGGGAGTGGAAAACCACTTCAGTATTCTTGCCTTGAGAANCGGTGGAAAATTGTATGGAGGTTCCTCAGAAAAGTTAAAATAGAATTACTATATATGATTGGCTCAGAGGTTAAAGCGTCTGCCTGCAATGTGGGAGACCTGGGTTCAATCCCTGGGTTGGGAAGATCCCCTGGAAAAGGAAATGGCAACCCACGCCAGTATTCTTGCCTGGAGAATCCCATGGACAGAGGAGACTGGTGGGCTACAGTCCATGGGGTCGCAAAGAGTCGGACACGACTGAGCGACTTCACTCACTCACTCATATGATCCAGCAATTGCAATCCTGGGCATCTATACAAACAAAACTATAATTCAAAAAGATGTATGTACTCCTAAGTGCATAGCAACACCATTCACAATAGCCAGGACATGGAAATAACATAAATGTCCATCAACAAATGAATGGAATAAGAAAATGTGGTACATATATACAATGGAATATACTAATCAGCCATAAAAAGAACGAAATGATGCCATTTGTAGCAACAGGGATGTAACTAGAGATTATCATACATGTGAAATAAGTCAGAAAGATCAAAACAAGTATCATAAGATTCCACTTTTAAGCGGAATCTAAAATATAACACAAATGAACTTATATATGAAACAGAAGGAATCACAGACATAGAGAATAGACTGGTGACTGCCAAACGGGGACACTGGTGGAAGAGGAGTGGACTGAGAGTTTGAATTTAGCAGATGGAAACTGTCACAAATGTAATGGATAAATAAGGTCCTACTGTATAGCACAGGGAACTATATTCAATATCCTGTGATAATGGAAAAGAATATGAAAAAGAATGTATAAACAAATTGGACCTACTTAAACTAAAAGGGTTTTGCATAGCAAAAGAAACTATAAATAAAATGAAAAGACAAAACCACAGATTGGGAGAAAATATTTGCAAATGATGTGACCGACAAGGGATTGTTCTACAAAATCTACAAAGAGCTCATAAGGCTTAACATCATCAAAGCAAACCACCCAATCAAAAAATGGGCAGAAGGCCCAAACAGACATTTCTCCAAAAAAAGACATACAGGTGGCCAAGAGGCACATGAAAACATGTTCAACATCGCTAATTATTAGAGAAATGTAAATCAAAACTACAATGAAAGGATTGGTGCAAGATGGCAGAGTACAAGGACGTGTGCTCATCTGCTCCTACCAGAGCACAAAAATTGCAACTACCTGTTAAACCACCATTGACAGGAAGACACTGGAACCCACTAAAAAAAGATACCCTATATCCAAGAACCAAGGAGAAGCCAGAACAAGACAGTCGGAGAGGCACAATTACAATAAAATGAAACTCTATACCTGCCAGCAACTCACAAACTGGAGAACAATAATACCAAAGAAGTTCTCACACTATTGTGAAGGTTCTAGGCCTCAAATTAGGTTTCCAAGCCTGAAGATCCAGCCAAGGGACTGGGAATCCACAGGGAATCTGACCTGGAAGGCCAGCAGGATTTGATTACAGAGCTTCCATAGGACTGAGGAAAACAGAGAGTCCTGGAGGGCACACAAAAATATCTTGTGCTCAACAGGACCCAGGGGAAAGGAGCAGTGACCCCACAGGAGACTGAGGCTGCCTGTGAGTGTCTGAGGGTCTCCTGCAGAGGTGTGGGTCAATGGGGGTCTGTCATGGGGATGGGGGCACCGGCAGCAGCAGTTCCAGGAGATGTGTCTCCACATAAGTCCTCTTGCAGGTCATCAACAGCCCTACCTTTGCTGTTGTTCTTCAGTCACTCAGTCGTGTCCAACTCTTTGGGACTCCAAGGGTTGCAGCAAGCCAGGCTTCCATGTCCTTCACCATCTCCCAGAGCTGTCACCTGCTTATTTAACTTATATGCAGAGTACATCATGTAAAATGCCAGGCTGGATGAAGCACAAGCTGGAANAAGATTCCCTGGAGGAAGGCATGGGAATACACTCTAGTATTCTTGCCTATGGACAGAGGAGCCTGGCAGGCTACAGTCCATACAGGCTACAGTCACAGAATCGGATACAACTGAAGCATCTTAGCACAGCACACACAGACCACACCAGGCCAAGTCTTGAAAGGTGACAGTACGGTACATGCTAACCCTCCTGGAGGGGAGTGAGGCTTGGACGTATCCCATCACCACCACTACATGGTCACCACTGCTGCTGCAGAGGCCACCATTCGCCAGGCACCTCCTAGGAACCAAATGCTCTATTAGGCACATTCCATGTGTTATTTCTGACCCTCACATCAGTCTTCAGGGGAGGTATCACTATTTCCATTTTAGAGATGACACTGAGTCTCAGGGAAATTGATTATCACCGGGTCCAAAGCCAACAAAAGGAAAGAAGAGATTGACTGCGAGATTGACTGCAAATGCTACACTCTTCTTTACTATATTGTAAAAATTACAACTGAGAGGGATGTCTCAAATAGGCTCGTGGAGCTATCAAGGGGGATGTGGTCTGAAAACAAGGAGCCAAGCTCCAGCAGAGAGCATGGCGAGCTATCACCAACCATGGGTACATGTGTTTCAGATGAGGCAGAGGATAGGCAGAGAATAGTGAGAGGCAGTCATAGGATTCCATAGCCAGGGGGTCACACAAAACTTTTAGATAAGAAGATGTCATAGAGGGTCATGTAGGGGACCCTGAAATCCAAGGGAATTCTTAGACACAAGGTGGGAAAGAGTGTCACTCGGCAGTCCTGTGGCCACAGGCTAACACGTGGCTGTCTGAGGGGTCACCCAGATCCATACAAAGAAAGGACTAGGAACTGGTTCTGGGGTGGAACTGAGCACCCTGCCAGGTCTGATCCCAGAGACATCCAAAGCTTTGTGAATCGAGACATTCTGCAGCAAAAGGGTTGAGAGCCAGGGCTCTGGAGTCAGACTACTGGGATTTGAATCCCAGTTCCACCACTTACTAGCTCTGCCAACTCGAGCTATTATTTTACTTCTTTGCCTTAGATTCCTAGTCTGTAAACGGGAATGTCATAACTCATGGGATGTTATGAGAATGAAATGAACAGCGTCTGGCACATAGAAAGTACTCAGTGTTACTGTTATTGTCATTGTTGTTGTTAGTTACTCGGTTGTGTCTGACTCTTTGTAACCCCATGAACTGTAACCCACCAGGCTCCTCTGTCCATGTTATTATCTTTAATACTGTTGTTATCAGGATCTCCTCAAAAGGGAGAAGGAAGAGGTAAGACTTGATGAGTACTCAAAGATGCACAGAAATTGGTCAGGGTAGTTGAAGAGCCAGGAAGGATTAAAGAGGAGACTGCACTGAGACTTGGGAGCATGACCTGTTCGGTTAAAACCCTGAGACAGCAGAAGTATAGAGTGCAAAAGGCAAAACCAGAGAAGTCAGCAGTCAGGTTCCAAAAGGTCTATAGTATCAAGAGCTTGAGGGACTTTCTTGGAGTCCAGATGGTAAGAATCTCCCTGCCAGTGCAGGGGACACGAGTTCGATCCCTGGTCCCGGAAGGCCCCACATGCTGAGGGGCAACTAAGCCTGTGTGCCACAACTACTGAATCTGAGCTCTAGAGCCCATACTCTGCAACAAGAGAAGCCACTGCAATGAAGAGCCCATGAACTGCAACTAGAGAGTAGCCCCTACTTGCCACAACTAGAGAAATTCCGCACAGACAGACAAATAAGAGCCACGCTGTCCTTTAAGAAAAGTTTGAATTTAATCCCAGTGGGAAGATACCTATGAATACCGTAACAAATGGAGTAACACAATGAGATGTGCATTTTAGGAAAACCACTCTGGTAGCAATTTGTGCATGGATTTAAGGAGACCATGACTAGAGTCAGGGAAAACAGGAGAATACCGTAGTAATCCAATCAAGAGATAATGAGACTCTGATCTAGGGCCGTGGTTAAGAAGATGGAAGAAAAGGGACATTACAGATACAGAGTCAGGAGGACTTTGTGAAGGAGGAGGAGTGAGAGCCAGGAACGACTCTGGCTCAAGCAGCTGGATGGTCGGTGCTGTTCACTGGCACAGGGAACACAGGGATAAGACTACACCTGGAAGGAGCAGAAGATGATCAAACAAATTTTGGACACAGTAGGTTGGAGAACCCTCTGAAAAACTCAAGTGGAGATGTCCAGAAGGCCAGTGGGTTTTCAGACAGGAAGCACAGGGTGAGATCAGAGACGAGACATGGATCTGGAAGCTATCAGAGCAGGGGGCCACCTGAGAGTGGGAAAGAGTATAAAATCATGCAGGCAGTGTAAAGGAAGAAGAGAAGGTCTGGGGAACAAATCCTGGGGAAAAGGAGAAGAGCCTAAGAAGGACCAGGAAGAAAGTCATGTGGAAACCAAGAGATCTAGATGTCACGGAAGGCTGAGGATGAGGGAATTTAAGAAGTGGCTGACAGGCTCAAATGCTTCAGGAAGACCGATTAATATCTAAAAAGTATCCTTTGGATTTAACAAGCAAAAAGAAACATTCAGGTGGAGACTTTGGTAAGATTAACCTATATTGGTTAGGGAGAACAGAAGCCCAATGGCAGGGGTCAAAGAGCATGTAGGAGGTAAGGAAGTAAGTGCCCATGCAACTATACACTGTTCTCTTAAGAACTTGGGCTTTCAAGGGAAGGAGAAATGGGAGGTAGGGTTTCTTTTTATTCATTTGTTTGTTTGTTTTTTAAGATGGGAAAAACTTGAGGATGTTTAGGGAAAAAAGAGTTGCCTCTAATGTAAAGCCTCCCAGGATAAGAAGCACACTGTATCACAAGACATTTCTTTCTGGTTTTGGATAGTGTATAAAAAAGTAATTACGGGTTGGAAATGATACATGAGTTAAGCTAAAATGAGCTTCACAATACCTTTCACCCTATCTCTTCTACAAGAAGATTTCAATTATCAAACCTCCACCCACCGCAACCTTCCATAAAAAAATATTTACTCAAAATAATTGAACATAATTGGACATATAATTGAACATATCCAGTTATTTCAATGTCACTATCTTGGCAGGCTTCCAACAATCACAGCACAGTTTGTCAATATCCTTTTGAAAATATATTTTCTAGAATTAGGCACAATATTCTTATGTGATCTAAATAGTACATAAAGAAATTCTTATTTCTCTGGTTTAGAGATTATATTTTAATTTGCATCATCACTCAAATATCTTTAATATTCCCCTTTAAGAGAAATGTCTAAACTCTTTCATCTAAAGGTCAAGGTTCTTGAGAGTCTTTCAGGCTTTTCTAAAATGATCTTCTCTCTATACTGTATTAATAGAACGCTTTGCTCTCATCAATTTATTAATTTTTATTTACTTTTTTAAATACATAAGTTAAATAAATAATTTATTTACGGTGTTACAATTTATAGGAGATGCCAGGAAATTTGAGGGCTGTCATAACCACTATAGTTTTCCCTGAGCCAGAACTGAAATCATATCAGACATTCCTAACTCTTCCATCTAATGGAGGAGACTATGACCCTCTCGAGTCACAAGCATGGCTTTCTGTTTGCTCTCCTTTAATCTCTATTATTTTTTCATATTGTTTACTACCCTCAGGCTTGTAGATCTCATATAGATAAGAACCTTTCTAATATATCCTTAGCCCTCCTATGAAAAGAGTCTAAAGAGAAAACCTTATACAATTGCCATTTTTTACTTATGTGTAATACCCTAAAGTCTCAGGAATATTTACATTTATCTTGTGTTAAAGTCTAAGTACCTTACTTATTACACATGCCTTTTGTTGATGTATGGATAAGAGAGACTACCAATATTATTTACAATCTGTATTTTTGGTATTTTTTTTCTAACTTAAGTTGACCTAAGGGCATTTCCTTCAGAAAATGCTTCTTTCTGTGTCACCTGTGGGCCTCACATATCTGGCTTTGGCTTTACTGGGTAATTTTCTCCTTCAATTTCAAAATTCACTTAAATCCTTCTAGACAGATCAATGAGGTTTCCTGCCAAAGCACATCCTTCTCAATCTTTAAAAGATGCACTCTGCCCCTTGCCAGAAGTCCATCATCCTGGCTTTGCAGGATATCGTCCAAAAGACTTTTTAAAACATCATTCACATAGGAAATCATTTGTTTCCCAGCCTCCCTTCTTTCTCATAGTCACTGCCATCACACAGAACAAGAGACAGAAACATCACGTGTGCTTCTGAATCTCTCAGTGCGCCACCCAGAACTTCAGCCATGAAGAATGGACTCCCCAGTTCCTCTGAGTTTGCTGTCTGTTCCACACAGGAAGCAGCAAAAGTGGTGGCGGTGGGCAATTCATAGTCCTGATAAGAAGTTCTTGGCGGGCTCTATATAATATCTTGGATATTGGCTCCCACCTCCTCTCAATTTTCCACATCAAGTCTATAGAACAAGACCTTAAAAAATCCTTGTTTGGGAATTATCCACTATATAAAATATCTTTCTTCTTCCTGACAGTGTCACAAGACCCCTCCCATCAGCTCATGCCAGTAACTTCTCCCTAGTGAGAGAAGGAGAAAGAGGAATGTACTGAGTCCACCCCAATGGGAAGAGTGCCAGGCAAGCTCCAAAGGGTAAGACTGTCTTTCATTTCTCTGCTGTTTCACATTCTCCCACTTGCCCACTTCATGACATTAATTTATCAGCATTTTCCTGGCTTTCTCACCATTTTTTCCATCCTGCCTAAGAAGCTTTCATCATCTCTAAGAAACTGCAGTGTGAAAAAGTATCTACTTAATCTCTTCCTGCTCCTCCTTTTGCTTGCATTTGCAGCTGCTATAACTGGTTACCATCTCAGGCGTGACAAGAAAGATGGAACTTACTCCAAAGGTCACTACACTACCGCTAGGCAGGCATATTTTTTGGATCATCAAGTGAACTCAGGCTTTATCTTGGGTTCACTAGATGTACTCCTTGAAAACCCTAAAAGAGTAAAGGTTACGTCCCCTCTCTTACTGCAGGACTTCTTAGAGGGTTAGAATACTCTGGCTGCATGTTTTTCATTAGATTGTGAGTTCCAGAAGACAAAACTATGCATTTGGTTCATTTTCTATAGGGACCTACACAGAGACTTGATGGGACATGGAGACTGAGTAATTGTAATTGTCCAATTCTGTGGACTTAGGCTATCCATCTCTAGGAATTATCCTATTCTACTCACNCAGCCATTTTGGTTTTTTGCATTTCTTTTCCATGGGGATGGTCTTGATCTCTGTCTTCTGTACAATGTCACGAACCTCATTCCATAGTTCATCAGGCACTCTATCTATCAGATCTAGGCCCTTAAATCTATTTCTCACTTCCACTGTATAATCATAAGGGATTTGATATTTGTTTTTCTCTTTCTGGCTTGCTTCACTCTGTATGCCAGTCTCTAGGTCCATCCATGTCTCTATAAATGACCCACTTTTGTTCCTTTTTGTTGTACATATACACAATATTCCACTGTGTATATGTACAATATCTTCTTTATCCGTCCCTCTACTGATGCATATTTAGGTTGTTTCTGTGTCCTGGCTATTTTAAGTAGTGTTGCAATGTCCATCCCATGTTCTTTACATTTACTTTACTTGGATTATCACATTCAATCTTCAGAATCACTCTGTGAATTAAATACTGTTATTAATGTTATACCTATTTTGTAGGTGAAGCTGAGGTCACACATAGTTATTTGCCAATCAGCCAGTAACCAATGGAGCTGGGATTCAAATCCAGCCAGCTGAGACCAGTAGAAGACCTGAAAACAAAGAAGGTGCCTCTCAAAAACGACAGAATGATCTCTGTTCATTTCCAAGGCAAACCATTCAATATCACGGTAATCCAAGTNGGTCCACTAAAATGTTTCTCTTCCATTTTTTGCCTATTTTTGACCTCAAGACTCAGAATGAGGTTTTTAAAAAATGTATTCAAGGTTGAGGAAAAGCAAGGATCAGCTAGGGAAATAACTAACCAGAGATTACTGAATGAAGTACCTAATTGTGACTGTGTTTTTAATATTTCTTTAACTCTTTTTTTTGAATGGTCTGTTCGTTCAAAAATGTCACACTAGTGCTTAGCTACTTAAATGTGACTTGTGGCTTTGAGATTTTAAAAAATA
This sequence comes from Neotragus pygmaeus, assembly GCA_006410875.1. Lineage (NCBI taxonomy): Eukaryota > Metazoa > Chordata > Mammalia > Artiodactyla > Bovidae > Neotragus > Neotragus pygmaeus. The sequence continues at coordinate 446,184 of SJYV01005163.1, read as the reverse complement.
TATATTTGAATGTAAATGCTTGCTAATTTTTGACTAACCCAGCTTACAGAGAGTCTGGCACTTCAGATAATGAGGTCATAAAGCAGACCATTAACAGAGTGGGCACTGCTGCTTTCTAAACCACAAGCATCTGAATACTCCCCTACTGAGTTATAGAAAATATCTCAGGACAAAATGGCAGCACCATTGCCCATTCTACCTCCTGAGCAGATATGGACGCATCTGTCCCCTGACAGATATGCTTTTATGGGCAGCAATTCCATTCCTATGCTTGTTTATACCGCCAGTGACATTTAACATGCAACACATACACACACACACACACACACACACATTTTATATATATATATATATACACACACACACACACATATATACACACACACACATATATATAATGTGTGTGTGTGTGTATGTAATAAGCATTTTTTAAAAATCTGATTTACTCTATCGCCTGAGTCATTTGATAAGTTTATGGGCAACTTGAGTCAAGTATCTATCTGGACCAGAAGGGGTCTCCTGGTTCCCAGCTCTTCTATTTGAGCATGGACAATCTCAGCAGCTTAGACTAGAAAGGCCTGCAGAGACACATGTTGGTGAGCCCCCTGGCCTTAACCCCTCACCAGCCTGTCAGGCTGTCAGGACTGAGGCTCCCTTACTCACGCTGCTCGGCTTCTACATGGGCTGTTGAAAGAGTGCCATCTGCAGGATGAAGGAGGACTCAAAAATACTTAATTCATTTCCTTCAAATGAATTAAAACATGTTCAAAGGTAATCAACACAAGATTTAAGTTAAAGTTTAATGACAGATAATGAATTGCTACATTCATTCTTCACAGATATAATTTCTTTTTTTTTTTTAATGCTGCTACGTGGATAAATTTTATTTATTTATTTATTTATTTTTAGAATGCACATTATGTTTGTTTATTTATTTATTTATTTATTTATTTTTTACTTTATTTTACTTTACAATACTCGNTGCTACATTCATTCTTCACAGATATAATTTCTTTTTTTTTTTTAATGCTGCTACGTGGATAAATTTTATTTATTTATTTATTTATTTTTAGAATGCACATTATGTTTGTTTATTTATTTATTTATTTATTTATTTTTTACTTTATTTTACTTTACAATACTCGATTGGCTTTGCCATACATCTACATGAATGGGAGGTGGGAGGGGGATTCAGGATTGGGAGCTCGTGTACACAGATATAATTTCTATTTATTTTAATGACTGCCTTGAGTATCTTTACCTCAAAGAGTAACAAGCAGTGAGAATCAAAGGTGCATCCACTATCCCACGAGCGGAGAAGTGTGGGCTCAGGGACTTTGTGCTGCCCTAGACCTGTCCCCATGGGTAGCCATTTCTCTGCTCTTCCCTGCAGAAGGGCATATTTCCAGGCACCGTGACAGATGAGACAGCTCTTTTCCTGCTTTGATTCAAGACAGTTTTTAAACTTGAATGCAGAAAATGGGAGCTCAGAATTCCCTTGTCATATCAGCCTTGGGTCAAAAAAATCATAAAATCATGAAGCTGAAAGACTTTTCTGCACTCAGTCATGACCCTCTGTGTGCAGGTTCATGACCCTCTGTAGTGCTGCTGACCAGTGGCCCCCAGCCTCTGACTTCATGTTTGATGCCCTTGACTGTCTCTTAACCAGCAGCCCATAACAACCAGCACAGGTTTCTAATGCTTTCACTGATTGGCACTGATCTCTAACTCAGAAATTATCTAATTCTGGGTCAAATCCACTTCTCTCCTCCCAGTGGCCCTCACCTAGTGGAAAACAAAAGCAAGAAAGACAGAGCCCTTTCCTGCCTGGATCACCTCCTTTCTCATCACTTGAGCATGATGGTCACACTGCACAGGACAAAGCAGAGCGGAGGCAGCCGGCTACTGACTGTCCGTCCACCTGCCTTCCGCATGGGCAGGGGTGGTTTTCCTATGTGGACCACCAATTCCCAGGATGCTAGGCAGCTCCATTGCCCACTCCCTTCCCCAGAATGGGGACAGGGAACAAGACATGAACAAGGATTCATTCCCAGAACATGAGACCCATCTCTAGAGGCTCATTTACAGGGCAGTGATGTGGTGACTGCACCTGCTCGTACGTGTTTCCTCTGTGGCCCACGTCCCCTGTGCCTCTTTCCAGAGGAAACACTCCTCCTAAAAGCAGGAGCCTTTTGGAAGGTGTAACACTCTCTTCTCTCATAAAGACACAGTCTAATCAAGAAGCAGAAGCAGAGAGAGGTGGGTTATGTCAAGAGAGTACTTGTTGGCTGGACAGGAAAAAATAATGCCTGTGACAGGGGAGCCTCCCCACTCTTATTTTTCTCTGACCTGTACTTTACATGAACCAACTGGCAATGGATTTTACACCCAATTCCTCTACCTCAGTAAGGAGGAACAGCATGGGGTTAGGGTTATCATCCTGTACTGATGCCCTTCCCAGCTATCCCTTCCCTGCCTTACTCTTTCTACTGCAACTGTCTGCAGTTGACAAATATTTATTTACCATTCATCTAGTGATCCAAAACAAGGATCTCCTTGCATCAGACAGGAAGGCAGCCCAGAATGCCCCACCAAACACCAAAGCCACAGCCCTGGTCTCCCTCTCCAGCATCCAAACACATACAACCATTCACAGCATCTCACCTGAGCCACCTCTTCAAAGTCATCGTGCCTCTTCTGCAGGGCCCGAGCTCGGTGCAGAGACTTCCCGACCCCTGTGTGCTTGCTGAGAAAGGCCTCACCGTGGTTTTCAATCCAATCTAACACCTAGTCAGAGAAGGAAGACAGAAACAATGACTTCTTGGTAAAAGGAAAGACATGTGACAACGTGTGTGACCGCTAGGCTATCAGAGTCCCATCCCAGTTAGAAAGTGGCAGTCCAGGTGGAAATGTTCAATCCATGATAGACACAGGGATTTCATTACCGTCATTGGCAATATAATAACCCCACCCTTAACTAAATTCAGTTCTTCCTCTTTGATCTCCAGAATATCCTCTCATTACTTGTTCAGTTTTCTCAGCCTTAATAAGCCCATTATTTTAAACAAGCTACATAGACCTCCAGACACAGTTTAACCCTCTCACAACTTTGACTCCAACCACAAAGTCAGACACATTTGCAGAAAGTTAGGCAGTAATCTCTGGGTCGGAAAGATCCCCTGGAGTAGGAAACGGTAACCCACTCCAGTATTCTTGCCTGGAAAATTCCATAGACAAAGGTGCCTGCCAGACTACAGTCCATGGGGTCACAAAAGAGTTAGACATGGCTGAACCACTGAGCACACGCACAGGCAGTGCCAGGTCAGGCAGCTCCTTGGCTCTCACTCCACCACAAAAGTGCTCATGGGGGCGGCACTAAGTCATGGGGACCCTGCCTCACTGCTCTCCTGGGACTCCCTCCCTAATTCTGGGGGTAAAGTCCAGAGTAGCCAATCCCCAACAGGAACTGTACCAAAGATAGCCAATCACCAGGACAACTGTGTTCTCTGGCTTCATCTTTCTCCTCAATCAGCATCAACCAATCAACCAAATAAAGGTCTTTAGTATTGCTGATGCTCTTGGGTAGCAGTAGAGACTCCANCAGAGTAGCCAATCCCCAACAGGAACTGTACCAAAGATAGCCAATCACCAGGACAACTGTGTTCTCTGGCTTCATCTTTCTCCTCAATCAGCATCAACCAATCAACCAAATAAAGGTCTTTAGTATTGCTGATGCTCTTGGGTAGCAGTAGAGACTCCCTGTTCTCCAGACTTAAGGTCTAGTGATTGGCCTTAAGACATTTTCCCTGGAGTTGAGGGCAGCTGAAAAAGAGGTGACTGAAGCAGTAGAGGGATGGGTGAGGGACTGCTGAGAAGGTGAGAAAATATGTTGTCCTGAGGGGCAGTAAAACCCTTGAAATATAGGCAGGATCAAAGCCTGGAGTCCCTTTTGCATTTGTCCACATCAGTTCAGTTCAGTTCAGTCACTCAGTCGTGTCCGCCTCTTTGCGACCCCATGAATTGCAGCTCGCCAGGCCTCCCTAACAAAAATGTGGGTCTCCCAGGGAGAAAGGAAGCAGTTCATCTGGACTCTGAGAAGTTGGCACTCACTAAATCAAATGGCCACAATTAAATCAGAACTGCAGGAGAGACACACCTGTTGCAGATCCTGCCAAGATTCAACTAATTTGACTCTACTCCTACTACAGTAAACTTCAACTAAACTTTTGATTAATGAGGTACTAGCTTTCTCAGATTTTAGAAGGACTTTTGGGAAAATGATTCAGATGGACTAGGCCTGTTTAAAAGGGTACTTTAATTCTGTTTCTTTTACAGATTGTCCTGTGGTAAGCAAAGAAACCAAATCATTGCCTGGATTGCAGGCATGGGAGTTCTGGTTCTACAGAATCTAGCCTTTGGCTTCACATCCTCTGACATTTGAGATAAATTAATGTCTGCAATTGTACGAAGTATGGAAACTTTCAATATCATAAAGTGGCAATATCATAAAGTCATACCAAGATGGTATTAGAGGAAAGCACATATAAATATAAAAATGAGGTTTAACAAAAGTACATGGTACAAAGCCAAGTCAGGTAATCATCCATGAAAATAAAGGGGAAAAAAGCCTTTTCAAAAATGACTTTATCTAAACATTTAGTGTAAAGAGCTTAAACATTTTAGCAAAAAGAATTTATATATAACAGGAAACTATATTCAATATCTTGTAATAATCAATAATGGAAATGAATCTGAAAATATATATGTATAAAACTGAATCACTTTGTTATACACCTGATTCTAACACAATATTGTAAATCAACTATACTTCAATCAAAAAGATTTTAAACACTAACAAAAATCTGACAATACTTTTTAATATTCTGGAGGCACATCTACAGAAAGAAATTGCAATAGTAAGTGAACTGAATTTTTACCTTTTGCAAACACTGAAAGGCAGCACTGAAAGGAACTTTAAATATCCCCTTCTCAGAATAAAGAAGAGCCTACTTTTCTTTTGAGTTACTTATGGTGATATTTCAGCAAAAAAAATCAGGAGAGTGCATTTTTACTTGACTTACCACAATTTGATCCCACAGTTCTGTACAGTAAAAGGGATGATGGGTATTAGCATGCAAAGCCAAAGACAGACATTTCTAGCCACAAATTTTCCCATATATTGTGCACCAAGGATGGTGTAACTTTATAATTTTTATGCATATTTAAACTTTCATTAATCTCCTTTTGAGAATGAACTGAAGCCTGGAGATAATTTTTATATACAAAAGAGCTGTCGTAGCTTTTCATGAGTGCTTGGAATTTATGACATATTTTTCAGATCATAATTTTAAAAAAATTCATTTTGAGTAGTTAAGTGTGACCTACCTCTCTGGAAGTTTTTTCATGAGTTTTATTTTGTTCTTTTTCATTTTCAATCTCTAAAATTTCAATCTATTTCATTTTCAATAAATATTCTAAATAAGATTCTAAAGCAAAGTGGTTAGAAAGAAATGTTTCGTATGTACTAGTTCACAAATTGTTAGCTTTTATACTCCCTGAAGGTGTTTTCAGAACTTTTAAACATTTTATTTTAAAAGCAACTTGTTTCCTGTTTCAGTTATTTTGCTTTCTTTTAAAATGTCAATTCATTTTCCCTTAGTGACACCTAGTTTACTTAATTAGCTCAAACTTAACCACTTAAAAGTCTATTTCATATTTAAGCGGCTTTTACTTAGTTTAAACATAACTTTGCTCTGTGATGTTACATTGTCTCCATTTAGTCTAACTTCTTTCACTAGAACTGGAGCTGTGGGGAAAACAGTGTAACCTCAGTGCTGATTCAAGGACTGCAGGGAAATCAGTTTAACAAATATAAAAGCAAAAGCTTTAGGAAGGGAATAAAATTACTTTAGTAATACATAGAGACTGAAAAAGTACCCGAGGACAGATAAATGTAATCAATAAATTGTTCAAAATGATAATTTCTGACGATTTTGTTTTGGACAGTTCATAAGCTCTCTTGACCTTTGATTTCATGGTCCCCAACCCTGGTGATACAGGGTTCTAACATGGACTGCATAGCAGAGAAATGTGCTGGTGAGCAGACACCAGCAGTGCCTGGCAATTAGTGACACACTGTAAATTCATGCGCAGCATCACAAGTCTAGTGAGACCCAGAACCTGAACATCACTGGCTGAAGAAGAAGTTGAGTTTCTAGCCTCACCCTGGACCCTGTCAAAGTGTAAGCACCCATCAAGGTACCCCTTATTTGTGCCCCTTTATTTAATTTCTCTCATCTACAAGATCCTATTTAAAATAGTCAATTATCATTATAGTTAGGATAGTACAGGATGATAGGTAATGATACTATTGATGGTTTTGAATTGGTAATTAAGTGTTTCCAACAATAGGAGGTTTTCCTTTTATTTTTTGTCTGAAGGAAGGGTCTTCTGGACGCAGAGACGTGCGTGTGGGATAAGGCTATTCACATCCTCTAATAAATACATATTGTTAGTCTCACGGTGGCCTAGTGTCAGGCCAGAGGACAGCCCACGGTGCAGGATTAAACAAGGCAGGGCTGGCCCTGACTCTCGGAGCCCAGTCTCGGTGGGTAATGAGCACTAGATATGAAACCACACAGTTCATCATTAATTGCAAGGGTGAAAAGTGCCAACAGTCAGGGAAGCTCACTTTGAAGAAATGAGGTTTAGCTGAGACCTGAGAGACAGTAGGACTGAACCAAGTTAGCACCTGAAAAGATCAGCATGGCTGAAGTAGGCTTAAGTAGGAAATGCGCCCAGAGAAGGCAGGCACCAGACAGACCTAAGCCTTGGGGGCTGAGGTCCATTCCAGTGTGTGGCCTAAGAGCCACTGAAGGGCTAAAGGAGGAGAATGACACCATCAGATTTGGTTGAAAAATTATTGCTCTCACTGCTTTGTGGAGAATCGACTGGATGAAGGCAGGAACACGGGTAGGAAAACAGGAAGTTCCTACAGAAATCCTGACACGAGGCAATAGCTCAGATAAGGCCAAGGGCAGTGTCTGTGAGGAGGCAGGTTTGAGTAATATTTAGGGGACAGAATAGCTAGGATTTGGTGACTGGGCATGGGGGGTGATGAAGAAGCAGGTGGAAGGTTAATCCCTCCAGGAGAAAGGCTTGAAAACCTGGGTGGAAGAGGAACTTGTCACTGGTGCAGAAGCAAGGGATAGCAGATGACAGATTTTTTCATGCTTTAATTTTCATACTCACATTCTGGTTTTGATAAATGACAGGTGTGTGTCTGAACTTGAGTGGGAAGTAGCATCCAATGATAGTTCTCAATCTGATTCTGGCAAGATGTGCCTTTAATTTCAAAGGAGTAATTTTATACATGAAGGTTTAAAAATAAATTATAAATTATTAATATAGCTGGATCCCAAAGATAAAAAAAATTAGGGATATGAAATCCATCTGAAGAATTATAAATTTAGGCTTATGTCAAATTAACCCTTGCATTCCTGAAGGCATTTCACTGGGGTATAATTTTTGGTAGTTTAGTCGCTAAGTTGTATCCAACTCTTGCGACCCCATGGACTGTAGCCCACCAGGCTCCTCTGTCCATTGGATTCTCCAGGCAAGAATACTGTGGGTTGCCATTTCCTTCTCCAGGGGATCTTCCCCACTGAGGAATCGAACCCAGGTCTCCTGCCTTGCAGGCAGATGATTTACCAACTGAGCTATGAGGGAAGCGTTAACATGACATGTGAAGTCCTCTGTGACCAGCCCCACCCACCCCAAACCCCACCTCCAACGAATTCCTGTCCCACCTCTCAATATCCCCAAAACTGCTTGTTACCTTCTGAGTTTTGTTCTTGCTATTTTTCACTTCACATGAAATGTCTCTTTTTTGTTCCCTAAATCTACTTCCCAGGCTCCTTCGTATTTATTCTTTAAGCACCATCTCAAAATCTCTAGTTTTGGAAAGTCTTTTCTCTTTAACAGCCCACTCAGGCTGGGGGTGGTATCACTCTGCTCTGCTCAAACTACAATTATTGCCCACAGGCTGGTCTCTTCCACTAGACTCTGACCTCTCTGTGATTCCTGGACATAGCATGGTACTTGGTAGAGGGGTTTGCTTAAGACATGCTGAAGTCAACTCAAACTCATCCTCTCCACATATGACTCTGAATGCCTCTAGCTCCATACTCCTTAGATAGGACCCTCCCTTTCAGTACCTCTCACAGCCTGCATTCAAAGTTCTCCCTTTGTGTGTATCCTCCCTCTGCACTGTCTCACTTTGCAGGTGGTTCCTGAAGAAGTACAAGGTTTTCACCATTGTATGCTACCCTTTCATCACCTGCTTGCCCCCAGTGTCCCCATCAGCCTTGCACACGCAGGAGATACTCAATGAACACTTATAGACATGAATTGTCAAGTGCAAGCATGGCTGCCTACTGTCTCGGGGAAAGCTGTGCCAACCCGTTCAGCTGGAGGCCTGTTTTTCGCCCTGTCACTGGGGACAGTAGTCCTGGTCATCCCAGGACTCCTCACCACAACAGCAGGCAGGTAATCTTGCAAACGACTTGTAAAGTTCTTCCTCCTTTCTCATGCCCCAACTTTCCCCAACTTTTCCACCAGAATTAGTCCTTTCCCAGAACAGCCTTTTCCAAGGGAGACACACACATCCGGAACTGGATTTAGGAGCCAATCTAACAGCCATTATGTGTAATTCCTTAATCACTCCCTTCCTTCCTTGTCTAATTGTGTTTATTCCAACCAGTATACAATCAAGACTCTGTTTTTCAGGGGAGGAGACAGTTATGTCTAGCTGCTAAGGAGAACAGAAAAGTCCTTTTGAAGAGAAGTATTGATATTTTCTCAACAGTGGGCATGAATGCAACCAAGTTAATGGGAGAAAATCAAAGGCATAGCTGCTTTCTGTCCTGGGACTCTGACATTTTTGATTCTTCTCATATGACAGAATCTTAATGTTGGAGAAGAAGATAGCAACTCACTCCAGTATTGTTGCCTGAAAAATTGCATGGATGGAGGAGCCTACAGTCCCTGCAGTCACAAAGAGTTGGACACAACTGAGCGACTTCACTTTCACTTAACACTGGAGAAGAACTCCAACTTAAAATGCAGGAGGACCCTGCATTTTAAGGCAACTACCTTTGAACAAAGTTTTAAGTTGGAATTTAAGCTCTGTTTACATGTGAGTGGTTTAGGTGGCTAAAGCATCATTAAAATGTGCACCATCATAAATTAAGGGCATCATAACTTACAGAGGAACCTAGGTTCTTGTCCCTTCTCGCTTGATTCACCATGGTACTCTGACCATTCTCCTGTTTTCATGAATGTACCTAGCTCATTCTGGCCCCAAGGACTGTGTAGGTTCCATTTCACATACTTGGAACCTTTTCTTAAACACATTCTATGGCTTATTCATTTAGCTCATGGCTATCACATAGCACCTATGACATATTTGTTTGTTTGCAGTAGTGTTTTTCTCTAAATATAGGCCCCACATGGGAAGGGGCTTGCTTTGGTTTACTGCTAAGTCTTCAAAGAACATCAGCTGAATAAATTAGTGAATTAACTCAACCGATCTGATGTAAGAACTTTCTGTGTGATGAAGGGCAAAACCATGAAAGGAAATGAAGATATTTAGCAAACAGTTGTGAAATCAGAATTCCAACTCTCTGATTCCCTCCCTGGCTCTCTCTGATCAATCATCTTATTTGAAATATGTTATTAATTTTGTGTCATAATCTGATCCCTGATAAAATAGGCAAGATGTTTTACATAAAGTGAAGAACTGCCCCACTCAGCTCCTACCTCCCAGCCCCACCCCTCAACTCTGTAGAAGCCATTATTCTGAGCTCAGGAAGGAGAGCTGACATATCATCATGTGTCAACAATACATTTTGTCCTGTTAAAGGCTCCAGTATACATGATGTGTGAGAGTACCCAGGACAGCCCATCAGATCATTATTTCTGCTTCCTTACACAGCACACTGCACATTAGTTCTAAAGGGGAATGGCTCATCCTTTGCCAGCACCACCCTGCTCCCCATTGGCTGTGACTGGAGAGAATGTGGGCAACACTTGAAATGCCCAATTACCAGCAATTATCAGTTATCAGCAATTCATTTTCTGTCTCATCTTTGGAATAAGTATGATCGAAATAAATGTCTTGCTATCGCAGGGAAAGGCATCACTTTTCCAAGAGGGCTCAGCTGAAACTCATTAGCAGGTGAACAGATTATCTTCCCCTGAGAACTGTGGTCCTGTCTCCTGACACATGTGATGCCAGGTGGAAGCCAGCTAGGAGACCAGCAGTCTTCCTCCCTTGCCCCTCCACTCCGGCCAGCCCAACAGGCTGGGGTGACTGGAACTCATCTTTGTCCTTGGCAGCTCCCTGAGAGCATCTCCTTACTATGGTGCCTTGATTCCTGTTTATGGTATCACCACACTTTTCATCATTAAGGATTGAATCTCTCAAGTCAGAGGCTCTCAAACTTTAGAATGCTTCAGAATCACCTGGGATTCTTTCTAAAACACAGGCACCATGTTATCCACAGATTTTGAACTAAATAGTGTGGAACAGGACCAGATAATCTGTTTTTAACAAGCCCCAATTCTGCCCAGATGATCTTAACACCAGAGATCTGAAATCCTGGCAAGTCCCCTGCTAAACCGAGTTTTTAACTTCTCTACCCAAAACTATTCCTTTTATTATCCCACCCCTGTTGCTCTCAGGATTGAGGAACATCAAAGAAAAGGGGGAACTGAAACTGAGTAGGATCTTCGAGGCCCTTTCAGGTGCAAAAGCCTTTCCATGTCCCCTGCTCTTGTTTGGCCTTCCTCAGGTTTCAAAGAGGAGGCTCATGTAGTTAAAGATTAGAACAACAGAGCCACAGGACTCCCAGTTTCTCCTGAAGGGATACGGACAATCTGGCGCATATCTTTGAGTTGTTCTGCAGAAACTAAGACCCGCCCCCCCATCCAGTGGAGGGTGGTGGTTACACACTGACCACAAGTAGTAGACCCCAGACTGGATGGAAATAGAAGGTTGATAATTAAGATTCTCGAAACATCACCCTGTTGCCTCACCACCTACCAATCAGAAGAATGTCCATGAACTGATCACATACCCTGTGTGTGTACCCTTAATGTTGCCTTTAAAAACCCTTCCCTGAAAACCATTAAGGAGTTCAGATCTTTTGACCACCAGCTTCCTGTTTTCCTTGCTGGTCACCCTGCAATAAATACTGTACTTTCTTTCCTTCACTAGGACTCGATGTCAGTACACTGGCTTTGCTCTGTGTTGGACAAGTGGACCTGAGTTGGGTTCTTTAACTTGTCCAAGAACCACACTTGGAAAAATACAGTTCCATATTCATACCTGACACTTTCTTTGCTCTCTATAACAAAATGGACAGCAATTTTCAGTGATGCTTTTTCATAAACACTCTCACATCCACCCTTGTTCCCATCAATTCAGTCAATGACTGTGATCCCACAAACTTCCCACTCCAACTCAGTCCTCTGCTGGCACAAAATTACCTCAGCCCTTCACTCTGATAACCTGTTTTCTCTGGTCAGAATCTTTTCTAGCTCTCCACTAGTTACAAAGTGTGAATCTTTTATCCTTTAGCCTGGTATTCAAAGCTCCAGACATAGCACGTTGAGGTCAAGGACACGCTGAGTATATGTTTATCAGAAATGTCCTTGGATGGTGACTGTCTTGTTGTTCAGTCACTAAGTCCTGTCTGACACTTTGCAACCCCATGAACTGTAGCATGCCAGGCTTCTCTTCATTTGATATTTCCCAGAATTTGCTCAAATTCTTGTTGAGTCGGTGATGCCATCCAGCCATCTCATCCTCTGTCACCCCCTTCTCCTGCTCTCAATCTTTCCCAGCATCAGGGACTTTCCCAATGACTCATCTGTGCACATCAGATGACCAAAATACTGGAGCTTCAACTTTAGCATCAGTCCTCTCAATGAATATTTAGGATTGATTCCCTTTAGGATTGTCTGGTTTGATCTCCTTGCTGTCCAAGGGACTCTGAAGAGTCTTCTCCAGTACCACAATTCGAAAGAATCAGTTCTTCAGTGCTCAGCCTTCTCTTGGAGAAGGAAATGGCAATCCACTCCAGTATTCTCGCCTGGAGAATTCCATGGACAGAGGAGCCTGGGGGGCTGCAGTCCACGGAGTCACAGAGAGTCGGAAACGACTGAGTGACTAACACACACACACACACACACACACACACACACACAGCTTTCTTTATGGTCCAACTCTCACATCTGTACATGACTACTGGAAAAACTGTAGCATTGACGATATGGACCTTTGTTGGTAAAGTGATGTCTCTGTTTTTTAATAAGCTGTCTAGGTTTGTCATAGCTTTTCTTCCAAAGAGCAAGCGTCTTAATTTCATGGCTGCAGTTACTGCCCATCCACAGTGATTTTGGAGCCCCAGAAAATAAAATTTGCCACTGTTTCCACTTTTTCCCCACATATTTGCCATGAAGTGATAGAACTAGATGTCACGATCTTAATTTTTTTGAATGCTGAGTTGTTTAGTCACTTGTTAACAATAAAAGAGGAACTGAGGACATTAAAGGGTTGTTTAAAATTAAAACAAAAAGAAAGCGCCAAGGCTCAGTAACTTTTGGGGAGGGACTTCTCACTGCTTCTCAGGACCCGCCAGCTTGCTAAGCCTGCCAGAGGGAGGGACCCAAATCCTTCCTTGGAAGGTGCTCGTCACAGAATGACCATGGTTCAGTCAGAACAGAGTCTGCAATCAGAAAATCAAAGTAAGCACCAAGGGAGAAGACCACGACAGGGAAGGGAACAGAAGGTGGAAAGCAGGGCAGAGAGGAAGGGGGGTGGGGTTTAGAGTGTAAGGGGTACTAAGGGTCCATGAAGTTCCAGGCAGGAGGCTCTGAGCACATGAGAGGCAGGCCTCCAAGGCCCACTCCCCAGCCCTGCTAATTCTAGCTGGAGAGTACATGGGGAAGACTGGAACACACCCTTTGGTACCAGCCTTCTCCCACAGGGGGAGGGACAGAGTGCCCCCTCCAAGATTAGTGACACCAAAGAGTCAGATGAGAAAGCTTCCTCATCCCCACTCCAATCAGAAAGCAACCCTGACTGGTGGAGCCCTCCATTTCTCTCCTCTCTGCTTCCCCCAGTTCGGCCAAGCCCAAACCTGCTCACTTTCTGGACACCCACCCTGCCCAAAGAATTGTTGTCTACTTGAACATATTTGAATGACTGGATTATCACCATCAAAATTTAATTGAGAGTTTTAATACTGCTAAATACTATGATGGGCAAATGGAAATTATTCAAGATACTCAAAATCACCAACAAAGAAAACCACCAACAATGGTGAGGTAATATAATTATGGTTGTGAATAACAAGTGAGAATGGGTAGGGCTTGTTTTAGGGGCATTGTGTTAGAGATAAATAACCATAGCGGGCCATTTTATAATGATGGAGCAGGTGGAAAAGAGTGTTTGAGTGTGAGTGTGATTGCCTGTGTGAGTCTTACTGGACAGGTAGTTTGGGAATGAATCTCATCGGTCAGCAGTAATGTAGCCTTGGGCAAGTCTCATCCTTTGGGGCCAAATAACCTGGAGTAACAGGCAAATTTGGCTTTGGAATGAGGAATGAAGCAGGGCAAAGACTAATAGAGTTTTGCCAAGAAAATGCACTGGTCATAGCAAACACCCTCTTCCAACAACACAAGAGAAGACTCTACACATGGACATCACCAGATGGTCAAAACCGAAATCAGATTGATTATATTCTATGCAGCCAAAGATGGAGAAGCTCTGTACNATTTCCTAGCTTCTGTCTCCTATTTCTGTCCACCAGAAGCACATCAACCTTGTCCTTACAGTCACAAGATGGCTGCTGTAGATCCAGGCATCACATTCAGCCATGATAAAGACCAAAGGTTGAAAAGAAACTGTTTCTTCTTTTGAGGTTTTCACAGTTCTTGTCTACATTGGCCTCACCAGCCCATGTTCTAATCAATCCCAGGCCAGGGCAATTGCCTCTGTTGACGCAGTCTCAATAGGGACAAATGGCTTCCCTGGTGGCTCAGTGGTAAAGAACCCATCTGCCAATGCAGGAGACATTGGCAGGTTTAACCCCTGGGTCAGGAAGATCCCTGGAGAAGAAAATGGCAACCTACTCCAGTATTCTTGCCTGGGAAATCCCACAGATAGAGGAGCCTGCAGGGCTACAGTCTACAGAGTCACAAAGAGTCAGACATGACTTAGCAACTGAGCATGTTTGCACGCGTGCAATTGAAGCAGTATCTCCTCTGAGGTGAAAATTTGTTCACGGGAGGGTGATGAAAAAAATCTTAGTTATTACAATGGTTTGTGGCTCTCCAAAGGGCCATACTATATAAACAGATATATCATCTGTGGTAATAAAATTTCATGGGGGCACAATTAGGAGAAAGAATGTCTAAGAAGTCTGTGTAGGCGGATAATAATGGGAAAAAATGATTGAGAAACACTGCCTTAGGGAAAGATTCACCTCCTGAGCCTGAAGTCCACCTCTTCTGAAACATGTGCATCTGGGGAGGGAACTGAAGACAGGACAAAACCAGGCCCCACCGACAAGGAGGTGAGCACGGGCTGTGGTCCCGGCAGTTACCTGCTGCCGCTTTGCAGGAGCCCTCCTTCCCTTGGAGTTGCTAGAGGTGGGAGGGTGGGGGTGTGGAAATTCTAAGATGAAAAGTAGCATTTAATTAGCAGCAGCTGGTAATGAACATTTAAATCTACACTCCCGTCCTTTGTTTAAATCAGCTTGTCAGGTATCTGCCACTTATTATTAGACAATGAAGGGCTTATGCAATAATCAGAAGCTGTTAAGTCCTCTTGCATGACAAGTGGTCCAGAGGTTTCTTGTGGGGAGTTAGAGGTAACCTAGGCCTCCAACATCAGGGAATCGGCAGGTAAGGCATGGAGGATGCCCACCATGATAGACCATGCAGGCATTAGAAATGATGGTTGCGCACACACACAGAGCCTAGATCTTAAAACAGTGTTGAGGGGAAAAGGTAAGAAATGATATTAATAGCATTTATGTAAATTAAAAACATGCACATAGAAAACAACATTGTATATTCTCCAAGGGCACACGCATATTTAAAGACATACACCACACACATTAGAGAGGGTGCTGAGGTGGAAGAAGGATGGTTAATAGGACTCGGGCGTGAAAGGGGCAAATAATAAAACAAGGGAAGGTCTCACTGTGACCAGTAACCAAGTGTGATTGGAGTGAAGGCATGTGATTAACTTAACTCTCGGAGCCTGACTTCCAGTTGAGGTGAAAGGAAGAGAAGGTCTTTTCTGAGGGGGGACCCAAGGGCAGCTCTGTGTGGCTAGAGACCAGAGGGTGGGAGGAAGGGAGAGGAAAATGAACTTTCAAACCCTCTCTGCCCTCTATGCTGGGGGGCTCCAAGGCTGAAGGTTTGAACTATGTTTTGTAGACAGTGGGGCGCTTTGGAAAGTTCTGGAGTTGGAGAATCATATGATCTGAGTTAAGGTTTTGGAAGGTGACTCTCAGCTGTGAACAGCTGGGTCAGAGTAGGGAAGGGCATAGAAAGATGCTGTTGAAGTTGCACCCATTGACAAGTGACACCGGATGGCGTGTTTCCAAACAGCTCTCTACTGGAAAGTGTCATTGGAGGACTTTGGGTCTCTTGATGCTCTTGCCACATGATCATCGCAAAGTCCACAGCATCAAGTCTGCCTAGTAACTTCAGACGTCATGAGCAGAGATGTTCTGTGCCAAGTGCGTCACGCGCTCTGTCACCCAGTCTCCACAGCACCCAGTCCTTTCACGCCCCAGTCCTGTGACCATCCTTCTTCCACCTCGGCACCCTCCCTGACAGTGGATGTTGGGATCGCCACTTCCTCTTCTCTGAGAAAACAGGCTAGTAGTCAACCCACCTCACTTCCTATTTATTTTCTGTTTTCCAGTTTAATTCTGGGCACATTTTTCCTATTTGAAGTTATTTGCTGGCAATAGAATGCAGCACTCAAAGAGACAAAAATACCCAGAGTCTCCTTAATGAAGAACAGTGGACGCTCCATTAGGGAAAGAGGGAAGAAACAGCTCTAGGCAGACAGAGCAAAGAGGAGGAGAAGGTAAGAAAGACCCTTGGGCTAAAGGAGGAGATTGCTGCTTCTACCACTCAAGCAGGAGGGTCCTCGTGACCCTCCTGGGGGTCCTCAGACGTCTCATCTGGAAGACAGAGACAAAGTGGAGGAGGAGGCTTGTTTCTAACACAGTTCTCAGCATCTGCCCTGTCAGCTTAAAACATAGACCCCAGGTCCCAGCCCAGAGATGCTGGGTTATTAGGACCAGGGCCGCCCTGGGTACCATATTTACCTTCAAGTGCCCTGGGTCATTCAGGTGTGTGTGGCAGGGCTAACCTCACACTCCAGGGTCCTAGCATGCAATGAACTTGGATTGTCTCCTCTATTTTCTTTTACAAGTAAATTTTATCTAATACAAATGAACCTATTTCCAAAACAGATACAGGCTCATAGCCATAGGAAACAAACTTATGGTTACCAAAGATAAATTAGGAGTGTGGGATTAACAGAAAAATAGATAAACAGCAAGGATTTACTGTATAGCCAGGGAAATATATTCACTATCTTGTAATAACATATAATGGAAAAATCTGAAAAAGAATATATATCCAGGTAAATATATCTGTATATATTTAAATGTATATGTACATATGTACATATGTATTTAAATGTTATGTATATAGTTAAATGTATATGTATGCATATAAATGTGTTTAAATATATATTGTACATATTTAACTGAATCACTTTGCTGCACACCTGAAACTAACACAATATTGTAAATCAACTATATTATATCAATAAAAATNCTTATAAACCCCTCAAGGGCAGGGGCTGTGTCTCTCTGCATTCCCATCATCTAGCATAGTACCCAGGGCACAGCAGAGAGGCTAAGACCATGAACTTAGAAATTTGGTGAAAGTGGGTTTAAATCCTTCCTCTGCCACTAGCTATTTGACCTTGTACAAGTTTACTTAACCTTTCTAAGCCTCAATTTCCTTATCAGTAAGATGAAGACCAAACTATCACCTGCTTTATAGTGTTGGAAGATTAAGTAAGATAAGTGAAGTGACTAGATATTCAATTGCTCAAAAAGATGAATCATGAGCCATGAATAATAAAACGTTTCTAGACACATTTAACCTCAGGAAAAAAAAATCTCAGGGCTGGAATCTCCTCCCTGACATACCCGCCAACTACCCCCAGTTGGCATTTCAGATTTTTGAGAATGATTCCTGCTGTGTGTGTTCCCCCATCTACCTGGGACTATGTGTGCCGTGGGTGAGCATTTTCCTTCTCAGATGCTTTAATCCTTTGTTTTTATAAGAAGAGTTCATTTCTAGACCCATCATCATTCCAGTCATTTTTTCCTAAGCATGCAATTTGTAACCTAAAGTGCTCACCTTTTATTATGCAAAGCTGTTGATTGGATTATACAATGCCCAAACTGGTTTAGTATGATTAAGGGGCTTTAGTCACTATAGCTAGTAAAAGATCGACTATCTGGAGTTTGAAAAAATTACCATCAAATCCTTTTTACACATTGTTTGGCAGGCAAGAACTGACACAGTAAAAGCTATAGCTTTCCACATGAGGCTTCAGTAAAAACTGAGAGAAACAGGTGAGATTTCTTTGTAGTACAGAACTATGGATTTTAATATTAATGCATTCATTCAGGATGGAAAGTCACTGAGCCAGAAAATTCTGTCATTATTGCCCCTCTCTAAGCTCACTTCTGGACCACTTAAAAGCAAAACACATTGTTCTTAAGGGAGGGCACTGAAACCTCAAACAGGTCCCCCCACCAGACCTCTCCTAACCCTTCCAGCCTGACCTCCTGCTATCACTGCCAAGAGCAGGCACCCAGTTAGATTTCCTCTTCCCTGTCCCCTGGCTATAACTCTCAGCTCTCCGCTTCCTGGCTATCCCCAGGAATACCATCCCCAGATCCTCTGCCTGAGCTCCAAGGACCAGTGCAAATGCCATTCCAATCATGGGAAATTTTTCTGCTCTGACTCCACCAGCCCATTGTTGTCTTGCTTCTCTGGCCCTAAACCCAGATAGACACGTGCCATTGATATATCCTCAGGTACATATGTCTTCTCTCAGGCCAGGGATCCCCAACTCCTAGCACAGGGCCTTGCACCAATTTATTCTTGCACCACAGGCAAGGAGAAGAAGAACAGGAGCCAGAATAAGACAGCTTACAGAGATAGTCATGACAGTTGCTCTGGCTATGAAAAAACAGAATGGAATTTGCATCTATCAGAAAGACCAAGACTAGCTACTCCTTGTTCTTCTCAACAAAGTTAGGTCTCTCTGGGCTCAGAAGGAGCCCATGGTGGAAAGATAAGTTGGCTGATATTGTGAAATGCTTTTTTTGGCTACTGCTTAGTAGGGAATGGCAACCCACTCCAGCATTCTTGCCTGGGAAATCCCATGGACAGAGGAGCCTGGCAGGCTACCGTCCATAGGATTGCAGAGTTGGACACAACTGAGGACCGACACTTTCGCTTTTAGTACTGTTCCACTCTACATTGGAAAAACAATAGCGCTGACAATTATTCCACTAGCAATACTACGGCAGGTGTGCCCTATCCATGCATTTCTGCATCTTAACGAACCCAAGTTCCAGTTTGATCCTCAGAGACTTATTTTCACTGCCTCCAAGCCCGGAGGGGAAGAGAATGGTAAAAGGACACCTGTGGGGACCCAAAGAAGAGCCAGCACAGAGATAATGTGTCAGGCCAATTCTGGCTACATAATGTCTAAATGAAATCTTGTTTTCACTGGTGTCTATCTTGATTTCAACCTCTCTGCTTTGCTCCATGCTTTGGACAAGGTAATCCTGCTTAGGAAAAGACCATCCCCAAGAAATGGCAACGAGATAAGGAATCAGGCACATGGAGAGGCTGGCTGGCTCTCCCTCCCCTCTCCACAAGCAGGAGTCCCTGTCTCTTTCTCTTCTGTCTCTGCCCCACCTTCCTCTTTCTCTTTCTCCTCCCAGCCCATGTATGTCTGTTTCTCTAATCTCTGTTTTAAAATCTATCCTTTTCTTTCCCATCCCCCACAGTCCCTGACTCTCCTCTCTCTCCCTGTTCCACGGGGGGGTGTGTGTGTATCTGTCTTTCCTCTCTGTTAGGTTGTATGTATCCCTCCTTTCTCTCTTCTGTTCTCCTTCTCTGTCTGCCAGGCTCCTTTCTCGTGTGACTTCTGTAGGATACCCGGACTGGGAGCCAGAAAACTTAGGTTCTGGTCCTGGAACTACCATTAACTAGCTGTGTGGTTATGACCAAGTTGCTTTACATCTCTGGGACTCAATTTCCGACTGGGTGCTCTTCCAGTCCCTAGCAGTTCTGAGATTTTTTTATCACTGAATGAAATGAAACTCAACAGATTCACGAAGCAGTGGCTATTGTAGAAACAAAGGAATCAGGCTGGGGGTTCCCAGCAGTGCAAGCATCAGGGGACACCCAAGTACTACTCAAAGAAGATGTGACTAAACCCAGGCAGTCCTGCTGGAGGATCTACTACATGCTAGGCAGGCACTGTGCTTGCATCTCATTCAGTCCAAAAAGATAGGTATGTGATGTTTCCTATTTTAGGGGTGAGGAACCTGAAGCACCAGAAGTGAAGTCACTTGCCCAAGGTCCCATGGCCAAGACTTGTCAGAGCAGGATTTAAACTCAGGCTGTCTGGCTCCAGAGCCCATGCTTTTTATCCACAATGCTATATTGCCCCAGCCACTGATGCTCATTCACAAGCTTCCCACTTACGCTGTAGAGTAAACTTCTCTCAACACCAAATGTGCTCAGGAGTCTTGGATCCAGACTATATGGTTAATCAATTCTCTCCTCTTTCAAGACACCAACTCTGACTTCTTGTGCCTCGGCCTCTCCCATTAATACTTGATTGCTATGCCCCTGCCTCGCATGCTCAGGTAGCATGGAAATTTCTATTTTCAAGTGTGTATCTTTTGTTGCCTTTCTATCTAAGCAGGCATCTTGCCAGAACCTAGTGCAGTGCTGGGCTCCCTGCCCAGGTCCACACTTGCTGAATAGCTGATGGGCACCAAGATGCTTTGTAGCACTAATGTTATGTCCCTGAGTCCTCTGCCTGGGGCTGTAAGTAAATACCTGGGACCCTTCAGACTTTCACAATTCCTGCATGCAGACCCCAGCTACTCACTGGCAACTATTGAATGGGCTGGGAAGGAGGGTTAGATGGTGTTCAAGTCATAGAAGCAGAAACTGGGGTCCTCCAGTGATAATTTCAGCTCAAGTCAGCAAATATAAAAAGAACTCCAGCTTTATGCCAGACAGCTAAGAGGTGTAAGGGACACAAGGAGATACTGGAACAGAAGAGATAGAAAAATGCAAAATAAAAAAAAGATAAATATATAAAATTTCAACAGCATTTTGACTTTTGTGTTAAATTATTTTTTATGTATGTGGATGCATGCATGCATGCCAAGTTGCTTCAGTCATGTCTGACACTCTGCAACCCTATGGAATGTAGCCCACCAGGTTCTTCTGTCCATGGTATTCTCCAGGCAAGATACTGGAGTAGGTTGCCATGCCCCCTCCTCCAGGGGATCTTCCTGACCCAGAGATCGTACTCAAGTCTTTTATTTTCCCTCCAGTGGCAGGTGGGTTCTTTACTACTAGTGCCAGCTGGGAAGTATGTGTGTGTATGTATGTATGTGTGTGTGTGTGTGTGTGTGTATATATATATATATATATAATCAAATATAATTATATAATTGTGGGAACACAGAGAAAGGAAACTACTTGTCCCAATCTCATTGTGAAAACTAGGATAGGCTCCTGCATGGCTTGGAGTTGGGAGACCAAAATTCGAGTTTGTCACTGGAACCACTGAGTTCATTATGTCCAGTGACCTCTGAAGCACCAGCTCAGACACTGTTCAGACGCTGATGGTTGCTGGGTGTCAGGAAGCATCTGAGACCCATCACAAATTAGTAGCCCTTGTTTATCACATTCTTCTTTGCATATCTGCCTCAGTGTCAGATATTTGGTGAGAGTAAGTGGGACAATGGCTGAATGACATCGTGTCTTCAGAAGTTACATTCACATGTCCAGAAAAGGACAATGGAATTAACCACCCTGGGGGATTCAGTCCTCATGGAAAATCCAAACCCCTCTACTTCTACCTCATAATCTTATTGCTTTTATTGAGTGCCAACAATGGGATTCACTGATAGAGGTGAACTGATAGGGTCTGCATTCCAGAAGTGCTCTCGTTTGTAAGAGCATGATGTAGAACAGTCACCAGTGTAGCTTTGTTATACTTTCCCCCAGCTGTAGTATAGATGTCAGGGTGGCCACGGAAGAGTCTGATAACCGCTATTTCCAGAGAGTCTGTGTCTAGATGCCACCCTCCTAATGGGGACGTCTTTCCCTACCCTCCTCACAGCCCTCTGCCCCTCTGCAGCATCTATCCTACACCATCCAACACCCACAAAAACAGCAGGAAGGCAGTGAGCACACCAAGGAAGCTGCATAATCCACAGGACAGAAATCTCCAAAAGTCCCTCCGAGTTCACCGAAACAGTAACGTCCCCTCTGTGTGCCTCTGGAGGCTGGCACCTCACTCTGTCTCATTCACAGATCAGCCCTGCGGTCTCCTGTGCTCAGAGATGATACACTGATCTGAACAATTCCAGACAGCAGGAGCAGATAACTAAAGCATTTGTTTCTCCACTCCCAGCAAACCCCACAAAGGTTTCAGAGCCTGGGCCAGCACCTCAGCAGTTCGCATCTCTCCTGAGACTAAAGTGTCACCTCTGAAGACTCCCCACTGCCCTAGCTGGGGGGCAGGGGCTGCAAAGGAGTTAGGGCAGCCCAAGAATATGGGACACTTCTGGAGGCCTGTCTACTCCTGGGACTGACTGCATGGTGGTAACCCCACAAACAGAGGGTGTCACAGCCCCTGATAGGATGCCCTGCTCTCCCTCCAAACCTATCTCCTTCTCAGGGTACCCAGTGTAAGATCTCCCTAACAACAGCTGTAAGGGGAACCAGCACTCCAAAGATACGTCCAGTTAGCTTTCAATTTTCCATGTATATTTCGATACACTTTTTGACTACACTTGGTCAATATCACAGGAGGTGTGGAAGGAGAGTAAAATGCTATTTTATGTGTATAACCTTGAAATTATAAGGTGGCCACAGAAAAAGTTTGAGAACATGAGTGCTCCCACCCCTGCCTCTTGCAGTGAACCAGCAGGGAAACGATACTAAATCTCAACTCTCACCTCTAGTTCCCAACCACCCCCTGCTCCAGCTATTAGTCCTCAGAGAAAAGCTCCCAGGAGTCCCCAAAGATACAGACAAAGGAAGTATGAGGAGAAAAGAATGGGTCATTTCATCCAAAAGGGTATTTGTGGCAAGGCTATCCTTTTATAGTTAGAAAATAACCATTTCTTTACTCTTTGTGGTAAAGAATAAAGGCTATGACTATTATAATAATGCAAGAAACAGAGTAAGCCAGAAGTAACCTCTAATTACAGAACACACAATTATCAACAGCCCATCTTTTAAATCTGGTTTCCCAATCAAGCTTGCCAAAGAATCCCCTAAAGGCTCTGTACCCCACCACACCCCAGCTCCAGCAGGCTACCTGCACCCCTGGTTGAGAAGCGAGCTGGTTGGGGGTCCAACCCTGACAATGCTCAGATACCCCCCGCTCCCCAGACCTGTCCAGAAAGCTCATGCCTGGGGGAAGGCCAAGCTTTCCCCAAAGAAAACAAAGTCATGACTGCAAAGAATTGCTACTTCTCAGATCGAGCCTCCCTTCCCAGGCCAGGTCTGTAAAGCTGCTTAAGTGAGAAGCATCAGTGAACAAGTCTGGATGGTACGGGGGGTAGGTAGGGGCTCCTGGGGGCTGGATTGCCCTCTTCCATCTGTGACTCGGGCATTCCCAGGCCTGATCACCTTGGTGGGGGGCTCAGGCATGCCTGCCTGGCCTGTGACAGATGCCGGGACGGGGGAGCAGGGTGCTACCTGCTGGACATCCTGCTGGAAGACGCAGAGCTGCAGGCGCTGGTGGAGCCGCACCTTGCGGTGCTGCCAGATGCTCTCGAGCCGCCGCTGGTGATGCAGCACTTCGTGCACCACATCCAGCACCTGGTGCACCGCCTTGGAGTAGTTGGCTGTGGCCGTGAGGGACTCGGAGTTCCCGGGACTCAGGGGCCGCTGCAGCACATCCAGCAGAGCTTTGCCGTCCTGGCTGACCTGTAAGATGAGAAAGGTCAAGTCGAAGGAGAAGGGGGAGGCGGGGTGAGGCACAGAGAGAGGCAAGGCAAGCTGCTGGGGCCCCTGGTTGGAACTGAGATTCCCACCCAGATCCATAACAACCGAGGAGTGTGCCACCAGAGCTGACCCAGTGTTCAGCCTGCAGCCTGGGGAGGTGCTGGTGCTGCACCCATCGTCTTCAAGACCCTGAATCAGTGTCTCTCTTCCAATTTCAGCTTTTTCAGGGCAAGTACTCTGCCTTGTTTCTCTCTCTCCATGCCTAGAACAGTGTCCGACACTCGGTATTTGATAAATATCTTGACTGACTCTCTAGGTTAGGCAACAGAACTCCACTTTGGGAAAAAAAAAAAAAAAACCTGAATATAAGTTGTCACCACAAACCCCTCTGCCTCTTCCTTTCTCAGCTTCCTCTACCTAGCTCTGAACTTCTAGGTGTGTGACTAGAGGCAAGTTACTTAACCTCTTTGGGCCTCGGCTTCCTTGTATGTGAGGTAGGGATAGTAATGGCACATAGCTCAGAGAGTTGTGGTAAGGATTAAATGAATTAACACAAGCAGAGCGCTTAGTTAGAACAGAACCCAGTGTGTAGTACTGGCTACCAAATTCTATCTTTATCATCAGCATCATTTCTCTGTCTTGCCTTCTTTATTTCCTTGTCATTTTCTTTCTTTTATATTTATCCTTTTTTCACTCTCCTTTTATTCCACCCCCCTTTTTTTTATCCTGAAAGTGGTAACATCCCTGTCTTTTCAGAATATGCAGAATAAGGGAGGGACCCTTAGATTGTAGACAAAACATCCATGCTCCTGGGTTCCCCAAAACTCACCAGTGGGGGTGACATTCCCTGTCAATCCTCACCAGATTCCTGGCAATATTTCTAGAAAGTGACATCATCTGATTGACACTTGTGGCTCTCCAGTGCTTGGCAGAGTATCCAAGGACCATGTGTCTTTCTAATTTAAAACAGCGATGACCAGGGAATTGATAGGAATTTTAAGACCCCCAAATTAATCTGGTTAACAATGAAGTCAAAGTCAACGTAGAGTTAAGACAGTCTTTTCCTTCCAAAAACATGGCAGAGGAGGTGTGCTCCCACTTCTGGCCTATGATGATGAACAGGGAGCTATTTGCTGGGCTTGCAGCTTCCCCTCCCCTACCTGCACATCCTGATAATAGCTTGGCTGGGGGTTCAGAAATACAGAGCCTGCAGTTACTCCCCTGTTGATGGAGCCACAGAAGTGTATGGGGGACTGTGGCATGATTAAGAAAGGAGAACACACGATTAAGTTGGAGAATGCAGCTGAGACAGGAGAGCAAGCCTGGCTGGAGGAAAACGACCCATTTTGATGACCAACTTTATCCACCCCATTCTACTGTGCTGCCTCCTACAATGTATTGCCAGGAGAGGGAGAGAGGAAGTACCTCATCAATAAGAGAGACTTGGATAAGATATACATTCTGTGGCCATACCCGGGAGAGCTCTCTTCAGGGAATTATGAGCAATGCCTGCCTTTGGGCACTGTGCTCTGTCCAGGGCTGGGTGGCTCCAGTTGGAGGGCCAAGTCCTGAAATTCAAGTCAACCCAAGTCCCAGTCCTCTGCCCCAGCCCACATGTGCAGGAGGCAGGGCAGTCCACTGCCTTCTAAAGTGGGCTTGAAGGGAGCATCTCCATCCCACAGTGCTAGGGCCCAAGAATTAGTTGAAAGAAATGTTATGTCTCTCTATGTATCATAATCACAGTCCATGAGTGTGTGAGTATAATATTACTCTCATTTATACGCTCTATTTTTATATTTTATAAAGAGTAAATTTAGAGATTCTTGACCTACAGGCAGAGGCATAGTTCTGTCCTGAGAGAAAGCCTTGGGCTGCGTGTATTGGAGCTGGTGAGATCAATTTGGCTCACTAGTTCTCCTCTCTCTCTGCCTCTTAAAATGACGAAAACTGTTACCTTTTCAGTACTTATTATTGTCAGGCACTGGGCCAAGTGGATTACATAAATTACTTTTACAACTCTTAAAACTACAGGCAGTTGTTATTACTTTCATTTCACAGAGGAAGAAAACGAGGCTTTGGGTGGTTAAGTAACTTGTCTGAGGTCACACGGGTAAGAGAAGGAACCAGGACTCAAATTTTCATTTTGACTGTGGCAAAAGCTCTTACTTTCACTCAGTTGAAATTAGTTAGTTCTTTGACTTCAACAAGCACCAAACTTACCTGGGTTGATATTTATTGAAATGGAGGTTCCAGGTCCTACTTCTTGACAGTCTGATTCAGCCTAGGATGGAACCCAAGAATCTATACCTTTAACAAGCACCTCAAGTGAGTCTGAGGCAGATGGTCCAGGAACACACTTTGAGAAACAGTGCCTTAGCTGACCTTTCCCCCAAGAAAATCCATGGGCCAGATGTGAAGACCCTTCCCTCTTCTCATCCAGCTTTCCTCATCAGCCCATCTCTTCACATCCCTCAGCCGCTCCCTCAGAGTTCACATCAGTTAACAAACTTATTGGGCTGGGTGTATTCACACACATGCACCTATATATTTCTTTTCTTTTACTTTAAAAGGAAGTGTTTCCCCCTTAACTTGTACCATGTTCCCAGTCTTTGACTTTCTAGCAGAAGAGCTGTTTAGTTTGACTTTCACTTCCACAGAAGCTTCTCACTCCTACACTTATCTCCACCCCATGGTGAGTTGTCCTCTGGACCTGCCAGTGAGGAAATTAGTACTTTTTTGATGAGCTGCTTCATAAAAGTGGTGACAAGGCCTGTTCACCACCCAGAAAGCTCCAGAGGAGCACAGCCTTGCTTTCTTACAGTCCTTCCTCTGACAGTCCAGTCTTCACACACAGGGTGAGGTAGGGACACGTGTGTGTGTGCGCATGCACACATGTACACCAACGTGGTACCTGCTGATGGCTGCCTTTTTCTGCTTCCTGGGCAGAGACCATCATTCACAGATCAAAGATCTTAAAAGATGTCTCCAAAAGGAGAAAAATGGCCTCTTTTCTTCTTAATCCAACCCAGGCTATTTCACAGCTCACAGGCTGGCGCTCTTGCCACCCACACCCATACACAGCCAGGACCCCTGGGTGTCCTGCTTGGTTCTCACCTCTGTGTAGGCCTGGGTCACCTGCTCATACAAAGACTGGTGGTGGTGGATCGCCAGCTCCAGGTCCTGCATCTCAGATGGCAGGCCACCTTCACTGCACATCTTGCACCAGGCATCCACTCCCGACAAGAACTGGAAGGAGATGCCAGCTAGGTCAGTGTGGGAGCACTGGGGAGCGGGCAGTGACAGGCATGGACAGATACCTTTAAGAAGCATTTGGACCTCTGGAAGCTTTCAGAGACCACTGCAGAAGGTGGAGTTTTTTCTTTAATTCTATAAACACCAACGTCAGGAAAGAAGTCAGACCCAATACCTATTTAGAAAGTGTAGTTTACACAAAGAAAGATGACTACTATTAAACTGCTGGGGATGGAAGCTGTCTTCATGTTCAGTGGGCTATATCCACTATAAAATACACGTGTGAAACAGCTCACTAAATTATATGTGTACATGAGAGATGTTTATCCTGTGCATCCTCACACATGAGAGTCAACACGTAACAAAATGGGATATTTACACATACGTGCTTTACAATGTGGACATCTAGCTGTGAAGAGGAGCAAAGAACGCCTCAGAAAGGTCCATCCGGCACCCCAGGGAACTTGGAGAGACCGTTCCTACAGGGGATGGAGATTAACACTCAACAAGATTCCTGCTGTTGGGTCAGAACCCCAAGGGGCTGGCAGGGGAGGGGAGATTAAGGACAGACTGCACTGTGCCTAGAGTGACTCCTGGGATGTGATATATAGATACAGATCTTGACAGAAACCAAATTATTTAAAAATTAAAATTAACAACTGTGGAAGACTGTGGGTCTCCATGCACAAAGGGTGAGCTAACTGAAATCATTCAGATTTATTGGGTGGAAAATACACCTCTAAAATGCAGATAATTCTTCACCTAATAGTCTGGAATGGTTCTGNATTTAAAAATTAAAATTAACAACTGTGGAAGACTGTGGGTCTCCATGCACAAAGGGTGAGCTAACTGAAATCATTCAGATTTATTGGGTGGAAAATACACCTCTAAAATGCAGATAATTCTTCACCTAATAGTCTGGAATGGTTCTGTCTGTGATTCTTCTTGCCTGAGTGCACAGTTCCATTTAAATTAATTGCCTAAATACCTTTTTATCTCATTGCCTAGAACAGCCCATCTGAGGACAATAAAGAGCTGCCTAAATAAATGCATTGAAAAAAATAGCCTTGAATCCATTGTTTGGTGTGTGCGTGTGTGTATGTTTTCCAGCTAAAAAGAAGCATGGTTTATGAATTTCCCTGAAGGACTGGCAATCTTGAGAAATTGCATTTAAAAAAATGGATACAAATAAAATTTCTTCTCATCCAAAATAATCCAAGTCAGAAAACAGCAAATAAAAGCTGATTCCTCCAGTTACTCTCAATTCGGGTACGTGCTTCTACAACTGCTTGAGTCCTCCTCTTGGTATTACGTCAGCTTTCAGTCCTTAGCCAGTTGGCTGTGGTGGTTGATTTTTCATTCTGTATGTTTATATTGCATTAAGCCACCTCCTAACAATTCTGGAAGAGTGCTGGGTATCACCCAGTATCAATCTGCATGTGTTTTCTAATATCTCAGAAGCTGCTTTGCTGCATCAACAACTATTTTACCAAGGAACCCGAAAGTAACTTGACAGTTATATGTCAATCATGGGGGTAGGACCTCTTCAAGGCCTTTGGGATTTCTTGGTAATACTCTAACCAGAGTCCTATATCAGATCCCACACAATGGTCATCTCAAGGAGAGAAAGAGAGACAGAGAGGGAGGCATTGAATCTCCATTGCCAATCTGGAGAAATTTTGAACAAAGTTTGAAGTAATAGGGTTGAAGAGAGAAAAGGAGATTAGTTGTGAACATTTGCCACTACCACTATTATCATAAAAAAATAATAATAAAAGGCTAGATTCCTCTCAATGTGTAGGGCTGCTCTTAACTTATGACACAGAATTTCAGCCTCTGGGAAAGGCTCAGATAGAGTCAGACACAGGGTGGAGGAAATATAAACATACCAGGATAGTATGTTGAACATATACCCACAGTGGTAATGTTTACCATTTAAGAAACACACTAAGCACCTAATGTTCCATTTCTAATTTTTATAACTGTGCTGTGAGATTTATGATCATCCCCACATTAGAGATGAGCAAACAAGCTCAGAATGTTGAGGTG
The DNA here is from genome assembly GCA_006410875.1 of Neotragus pygmaeus. Taxonomy (NCBI): domain Eukaryota; kingdom Metazoa; phylum Chordata; class Mammalia; order Artiodactyla; family Bovidae; genus Neotragus; species Neotragus pygmaeus. The sequence goes on along the minus strand of SJYV01005163.1, from coordinate 417,483 downwards.
ACTAGCCTAAGAGTTAATGATCAGAACCTACATATGTCTGGCATCAAAACCTAGACTCTTTCAATTATTCCATGCTGACTTCCATGTTAGGTGGGTAACAGAGGAAGAGATTTAAGGAATGACCTTGTGTCTGACTCTGTATTACCTATGAGCTAACCAAATGTCATACAAAGAAAGAACCTTAGAGGCTTTCTTTAACGTTAGACACACTTGATCCCAGACACCTATAGATTGATTTTCACAATGGTGTATTAATAAACTTTTAATAACCAGTATATATGTGTGTGTGTGTATACACAAAGTATGTTATAAATTTTACTGCTATAAAAGATGTGTAGCACATACATAATTTACAAAGAAACTGTAAATTTAGAAGCATATAGAATGCTTATGATAAATTCCATGTAACAAATTAATCCTCATAGATGCTTCTATTTGTAAATGACAAACATATATTTACAATACAAAAGCTGGCTGGTATTTTAATTTTCTTACAAGTAAAAACCACCTGGAGACTTATGTCAGAATGTTACTCATTCATCAGTGATTTTAAGTGGCTTTTTTGCTGAATGAAATTATATTTTTCAATATGAGAAGAATATTTCCATAATTTTGTGTTCTATTCACAGTGTAACAGCTCTACACAGGGCACATTTTTACACTGAATCTAAATTTTAAAATATTTTTTCTCTCATTTTTTAAAAAGATTCTATACAATCAATAAAACAACAAATCAAGCACTGGTTTGTAACACTTGATGCTTTCCATGGTGTAAAACGTCTGTCTTGGTCTATTTCAGGCTACCAGTGTGACATCACCAAAGGTGGAGCTGGGAGGAGGTGATCAGTAGCACACAATTGTATACTTTTTCCACCACAGACATAAATATTAGAAATAATCTCAAGAACATAGAAAATAATAAGACTTATCAAAATAATTGAAAATGATGAATTTTAAGTACTAATTACCTTTGTTTTTAATATGATATATTTAAACTTATACAGTTTGAAGTAATGGCTATGTTTAACAACCAGTTCATTTTTTAAATTTGTGAAAATTTAGCCATTGGCTCTTCCTAAGCTGGTTAGAGTCAGCTCCTACACACCACTGGATCTTAGGCAGGTCACTTAATCTCTCTGAGCTTCCCTGCTCCTCTCCATAAAATGGGTTAATAATGTCACTGGCCAATGCCAGTAAGTAAATGGCAACAAATAATAATTATTTCTGTCCACTGTATTATTATTATCCACAGAAAATGCTTCATGTAAAATTAGTTTTTCCCTGAAAAAAAAAAAGATAAAGCTCAATGGTCAGTTTAGTTTCACTCCTTGGTCTATGTTCATGGAATGCAAACTAAGCAGTCAACACACACACACCAATAAACTAGTAAGCAGCATGTAAACAGGCTCTGGGTTCCTTCCTGTCTGAATGTAAGCAAAGCCACTAAGATTTATCAGTGTCTCTCTGTGTACACAGGGCCATGACCGTGGTAGAACACGGGTTTTGTCCCAACTACCCAACAAAGTCTTCAGTGTTTCAAAGAGAGAGGAGGGGCTCTCTGCACCCAGTGTATGTCCCTCCCAGCCTGCCCTCTCTCGGCCCCTCCCCACCAACAGCAGCTGCAGCAGCTCCCCCCTGGCCTCACCTGCTCAGCCTTCTGATGGAACACAGCAGACATGGCGAGGATGGTGCTGCGTTCATCCAGGGCAGCTGCGAAACTCTTCCACTCCTGGTCTAGCTGCGTGGAGATCTGCTTGATTTGCTGGGAAGCGTAGTGGCCAGCCTCGGAGAGGCGGGAAGCCACAGACATGATGCGGTTGATGTTGACATAGGCATTCTGGGAAGCAAGGGAGAGTGGTGCTTAGTGGGGCAGGCTGAAAGGGCACCCACAGAGCACTCTGGGGTGGGGAAGTACATCGTGAAGGAGGCTACCCAAACTGAAAATTTTGAGAGAGGCTCTATCAGCCATATTAGCATACCCATTTTTGGGCCCAAAGGAGACCTTTGTTTACATATTAAAATTTCAGCAGATGGCAGGTACAGAAACTGAGCTTTTCCATTCTGGGAACCAATGCAGTTTCTGTGGTTCAGACACTAAAGAATCTGCCTGTAATGCAGGAGACCCAGCTTTGATCCCTGGGTTGGGAAGATGCTCTGAGAAGGGAATGGCTACCTACTCCAATATCCTTGCCTGGAGAATCCCATGGACAGAGGAGCCTGGCAGGCTACAGTCCATAAGGTTGCAAAGAGTTGGANATCTGCCTGTAATGCAGGAGACCCAGCTTTGATCCCTGGGTTGGGAAGATGCTCTGAGAAGGGAATGGCTACCTACTCCAATATCCTTGCCTGGAGAATCCCATGGACAGAGGAGCCTGGCAGGCTACAGTCCATAAGGTTGCAAAGAGTTGGACACGACTGAAGGGACTTAAAGTGGCACATGGAACATTAATACCCATGAATGCAGTCACTTTACATGGACGACCTTAATAATCCTCACAATCACCTTATGAGGTCATGCCATGGGGACAACATGGTACTTCCAAGAGTTTCTCACTGGAAGCAATGGCTCAGACCAAGGCAAAAGCAAGAGGAGGAATAGGCACCTCTCTCAACTCAGGAGACGGCTGTACCCAGGGCATTACTACAACAGGGCAGCAATGCTCAGAGAGCAAAGTACACAGGTCACAGGATAACCACACATCTTCCTACCACCAAACGAACACTTTACTATCCCCGTTCCTACCCCCACCAAGGAAGCAGGTGAATAAATAAAGATAGCATGTGCTGTGCTTAGCTGCTCAGTCATGTCTGACTCTTTGCAACCACATGGACTGTAGCCTGCCAGGCTCCTCTGTCCATGGGGATTCTCCAGGCAAGAATACTGGAGTAGGTTGTCATGCCCTCCTCCAGGGAAGACACCATATGAAGCCACAATATCCACACTAAAAATAAGACCCATGGGGCCCTTTCTTATCCCTATATGATTTAGGAACATTTCCCCACCTGACCTCAAAAAGGCATCTATGAGGCTCTCCTGGCCCTGCTGACTCCTCTCACCCTGTGTTTTGTTTACATGCATTCCCATCTTTGATTGCCAATTAAAAATTCATGACCATGTATGTCATTCCTTATTAGGCCAGCAGAAAACTCTCCAGGAAGAAACAACACAATAGAAAACCCACAGAAAAAAAGACAGTAGTGAGCATGGTTATTTTTAACTGCTATCTCCTATTAATTGTCTGAGGTGTCAAAACAATCGAGCAATATTGTGGCACCTCCAAGGAGCTTTTCTGACTCACACAATGTCTGTCTGAAGAAGGACTAGGGTGGCAGGTTGCTGGCATACCTTTGTTCTTTGTTACAAATCTTCTCATATGATAATAAATATTCTTTAGCAACGGCATTTTCTCTTGGCTCTATTTGCTCAGCAGTAGTTCATTAATAGCAGGTAAGTTTAATGAAGGTTCTTTATTTTCTTTTCCCTCTTCCTTCATGATCCCCATTCATCTTCATTGTCCCTGACCTCAAGCATTCTGTCCCAAATCTGAGACAGGTTTATAAAGTCGCTCTTCATTTAAAAGGTCTCTGGGAAGGTTTAAAGGGTTAAGTGAAGAACTTAAGCACAAATCCATCCTGATGTCTATGCGTGATTTCTTTCTTTAGACTGGCCTGAGACCTTTCTGATGCAGCATGTTTCCTTAATAGAACTAGAATATTATTACCTATTATTATTTGAAATAACTATTCTTCAAAGATTTAGGAATCATTATCGGTCCTGTTTTCTGAGTTAGGACACAGATTCTTCTTAAAATTAAACTCTATTTATAGAACTGACAAGAAAGACCAACTCTGAATTAGAGGAAAGAAATGGGGAAGATGGGCATACACTCAGTTTAATAGTTCTGTCTTCTAAGGGTCTGGATTTCCCCCAAATTTTCTGCTGTGGTTTCACCCAATGCAGACTTTGGGTGGAACAAGGATTTGGGGCAGATTATTTATACGGGTATGATTCCAGGAATCATATCTCCAGGAGGGCCTAGAGGAGCTATTCCACATTCAAGGTCAGGAAGGGCGGCAGTGAGGAGATACCGCTCGTCCAAGTTAAGGAGCAGTGGCTGGGCTTTGCTGGAGCAGCCGTGAAGAGATACCCCACGTCCAAGGTTAGAGAAACCCAAGTAAGATGGTAGGTGTTGCAAGAGGGCATCAGAGGGCAGACACACTGAAATCATACTCACAGAAAACTAGTCAATCTAATCACACTAGGACCACAGCCTTGTCTAACTCAGTGAAACTAAGCCATGCCCGTGAGGTCACCCAAGACAGGCGGATCATAGTGGAGAGGTCTGACAATGTGGTCCACTGGAGAAGGGAATGAATGGCAAACCACTTCAGTATTCTTGCTTTGAGAACCCCATGAACAGTATCAAAAGGCAAAATGATAGGATACTGAAAGAGGAACTCCCCAGGTCAGTAGGTGCCCAATATGCTACTGGAGATCAGTGGAGAAATAACTACAGAAAGAATGAAGGGATGGAGCCAAAACAAAAACAATGCCCAGCTGTGGATGTGACTGCTAATAGAAGCAAGGTCCGATGCTATAAAGAGCAATATTGCATAGGAACCTGGAATGTCAGGTCCATGAATCAAGGCAAATTGGAAGTGGTCAAACAAGGGCAAGAGTGAGTGTCGACATTCTAGGAATCAGCGAACTAAAATGGACTGGAATGGGTGAATTTAACTCAGATGACCATTATATCTACTACTGCAGGCAGGAATCCCTTAGAAGAAATGGAGTAGCCATCATGGTCAACAAGAGAGTCTGAAATGCTCCGAAATGCAGTACTTGGATGCAACCTCAAAAACGACGGAATGATCTCTGTTCGTCTCCAGGGCAAACCATTCAATATTACAGTTATCCAAGTCTATGCCCCAACCAGTAACGCTGAAGAAGCTGAAGTTGAATGGCTTTATGAAGACCTACAAGACCTTTTAGAACTAACACCCCCCAAAATGTCCTTTTCACTATAAGGGACTGGAATGCAAAAGCAGGAAGTCAAGAAACACCTGGCGAATTTGGCCTTGGAATATGGAATGAAGCAGGGCAAAGGCTACTAGAGTTTTGCCAAGAAAATGCACTGGTCATAGCAAACACCCTCTTCCAACAACACAAGAGAAGACTCTACACATGGACATCACCAGAGGGTCAACACCAAAATCAGATTGATTATATTCTTTGCAGCCAAAGATAGAGAACCTCTATACAGTCAACAAAAACAAGAC
>SJYV01005163.1:325155-409458 GCA_006410875.1 Neotragus pygmaeus | reverse complement strand
TCTAGTCAAGGCTATGGTTTTTCCTGTGGTCATGAATGGATGTGAGAGTTGGACTGTGAAGAAGGCTGAGCACCGAAGAATTGATGCTTTTGAACTGTGGTGTTGGAGAAGACTCTTGAGAGTCCCTTGGAGTGTAAGGAGAGCCAACCAGTCCATTCTGAAGGAGATCAACCCTGGGATTTCTGTGGAAGGAATGATGCTAAAGCTGAAACTCCAGTACTTTGGCCACCTCATGCCAAGAGTTGACTCATTGGAAAAGACTCTGATGCTGGGAGGGATTGGGGGCAGGAGGAGAAGGGGACGACCGAGGATGAGATGGCTGGATGTAATCACTGACTCGATGGACGTGAATCTGAATGAACTCTGGGAGTTGGTGATGGACAGGGAGGCCTGGCGTGCTGCGATTCATGGGGTCGCAAAGAATCGGACACGACTGAGCGACTGAACCGAACTGATTCCCGGAAGCACAATGAGGAAGTGGGCAAGTTAGAGGGAAGGGAGGCAAATGAAGACAGGATGTGTTCATTAATGGGTTACTGCTGTGAGCCTTTGGGGATCCTCCTTCCTGAAACCTTTAAGAGACTGTATAGAACATGCTTCCAAACATTGCAAGGGGATATGAGGGATCTGGAGTATTTATGCACCAAGTACCATCACTCATGGTTGAAGTTCCTTCTGGAGTTACTCCCTGGCATTTCCAGCCTGGCTTATACACAAGCCTAGCACACTTCCCAGGCCAGAGAGTGACCATGTGCAGAGAAACGTGGGAAGCTGTCATTGTATATGGGAACCAGATGTCCCTTGGGGCAGACTGAGGGGTATGAGTGGGACATTGACAGAATCTAATAAAGCTCTCCTTCCAAACTAGGTTCGAGTCCTGCAAACCCTTCCCTCCTCATACATTTATCCACACCTATCTAGTTTTGTTGGGTTTTCCTGTCCTGGGAAAGACCTCCACGTCCTCTGGCCAGACGGGAAGCAAGAACAGCAATACTGAGCAGGGCATGGCCAGTCCACAGGCTCTCTCATGTGTACCGTAAGAGTGCCCGGCCCTTTGTCATCACTGCCTGTTTTTGTTCTCTCCCCACAGGGGTGGGAAGACATGTTCCTGCTCACTTTCAGGAAGAACTTTCTAGCTATTAGAGCTGTTGAATTGTGACTACTGCTGGAGGCTGTTAACACTGTCTCTCACTCAAATGTTTATGGAGAGTGGGCCAGGCTCTGCGTTGGGGGCTGTGGGATATCAAAGAGGAATGAGACGGGATTTCTGTCCACAGGGGCTCACAGCTGAGACTTAAGAAAAGTCCTCAAATAACTGTAATTTAAAGCAAAATGAAGTAAGTGTTGAGACAGAGGTAGCAGCAACTCACAGTGGGGATGCAGAGAGAAAGGGTCTGAACTACCAGCAAGGATGTAAGGAAGGGGCTTCCTGCACAGAAGGGGGTGGTGAAGCTGGCGGTCCTCCAAGGCCCCCTTCAACCCTTAAGCCTGTGATCATAAATGAAAGCTGCTGCTGCTGCTAAGTCACTTCAGTCGTGTCCGACTCTGTGCGACCCCAGAGACAGCAGCCTACCAGGCTCCCCCATCCCTGGGATTCTCCAGGCAAGAACACTGGAGTGGGTTGCCATTTCCTTCTCCAATGCATGAAAGTGAAAAGTGAAAGTGAAGTCACTCAATCGTGTCCGACTCTTAGCGACCCCATGGTCTGCAGCCCACCAGGCTCCTCCGTCCATGGGATTTTCCAGGCAAGTGTACTGGAGTGCGGTGCCATCGCCTTCTCTGAAATGAAAGCTAAAGACAAACAAACAGAAAAGACCAAAGCTTACATTTCACATTCTAGAGACTAGCATAGTAAATGCCTTTTTGTTTCCTTATCAGTGGGCAGGGAAATGTCTTACTTAAGCTAACAAATGATTATGCTTCACACAAGTAGAGGCAGTATTCCTCACAATAGAAGGATAAATATAATGTTGACCCATGAATTTGCTCATTGTTCTTTTCTACAGCTCCTGTGCAGAACAGCAAAACACTGCAGGCAAATCACGTGGCCCAAGCTCATCATCTTAATCTCCCTGGAGCCTAGAACCTGAGACAAGTAGCCAGATAGATTTTAAACTGGAGTCACAAACCAAATGACCAGAGAGGAATGGAGGAGGTCTCCCATCACTTAAAAGGACAAAGTAAGGTTAAGAATCCAAATAAATAGGGTGCTTAGTCATTGGGCACAAATGTCATGGCCTTTGGTCAACCCCTCTGTGTAGTTTTTCTGTTACCTTTTATGCCTGTTAAAGAACATCTGGGACTCACACTTGTCTTGGGGATATGGCCAGCAAGAATGGGTATTTTGACTCTTTATGGCCTTTCCATTTCCTAGCAGCTGCCTCCTCCACTCTCTGTCTGCATGGCTCTGCTGTTCTTCCTGTCAGCCTTCAATGCCCTTCCAGCTGCAGAACTGACCATCAGTCAAAGGCATTAAAGTTGTGAGCCAGGAGCCAGGAGTTAGATGTGAGTTCTGGTCAAGTCCTGGCACTCACTTAAGATGTCATGTGCCTCCTCTGTGCCCCAGCTTCCTCATCTGTATTATGAACTGAAGATATGACATTCCATTTCTGAGTAAGCAGTGTTGGTGCTACATAACCAGGCCTCGAGGTATTCCCTGATTCAAGGAGCGTGTCCAGATTGAAAGTAGAGAGAACCTAGGAGGTCACAGTCTTCTTCTGTCTCATCTCCCAAGAAGAGCAGTGCAGCTCAGCCTAAGCTGTCTGCATGCCTCAGCCCCTCAGCCCAGCTCTGCTCTCTGCTCTGTCATTTGAGATCCACGCCTGGAGCTGGGTGACCAAGGACCAGCCTCTTCACCCAAGCTGAGCTACCAAGACTAACCATATTCTCTGGTCAGAAATTTAACAATAGGACTAATAATTAATTCTGGCTTAGTGAGTATCCTCTTAAACCCTTATCTCAACACTGCCTTATCAATTTACCCCAGCCCCCACCAAGTGCTGCTATTATTATTAACAAAATATCGCACTGTCCAAGGTTTAAACAGGATCTACTCTGCAGAATGCAATCCATCAGCAGCCTGGTCTGCTGCATCATTCACCCCCTGCCATCTCCCCTCAGAGGCATTCCTCTGATCGTTTTGGTCACAAACAGAAAAATATAACTAAATTCAGCAAAATCTTGCTAACTCGAAATCCTCTATATTTACACCTTGTCTCCACTTTTGTTGCCTATAAACTTCTGTTTTCTCATTTCATTCCTGTAGTCATTAACTGAAGATCAGAGGATGGACGACTGGACTCTTCTCGTGAGGTCTTGTCTCCTGCTGTGATTAACTTAAATCGATGAAACAGAGTCATTCTGCTGAAATTTCTATGTGGCAGAATCTTGATGAAAGTTTTCAGCCCTGCCAAAGGCTCTCACTTTGAACCTCGCCCCTGGCTCCTCTGACTGGCTACAAAACATGCAAAGTTGCTTGCAAGATAATGATAACTTTCCACATAAAAACCCAGCTAAATTTTCTCTTTAAATGTAGTCTCTTATGTGGTATACTCTGAAAGAAATACCGGTTCTTTTAAAAATAGTCATTTGGTGCAAGCTATCATTTTGGTAACCCTGAGGTCTGTGTCAGGGGCTGATTATAAGAACATATTATTTCTGAATTCGTATATTATTTGAATTCCATTCATTTACTCCTAAAATCAGGAGTAAATTTTATATTCCTGTGGTCACAGGTCCCCACCCTGAATCATAAACTCCCTGCTGTGGGCTATATGAGATAACATAAAGCATCCAGTCAGTCTGTGCCTGGCATATAACTGATAACTCAAAGAATATCCTATCTCTTCCCACATCCAAGTGCAGCAGTTTGGGGTTAACTCTCCTCTCCAAATTAAGTGCAATTCAAATCAAAGTATTAGTAAAAAGTAAGGCAAAAGAAAAATCTATCAACAATTCCAACTAGAGACAAATATTCCAATAAGAGGCCAGAGTCCCACTGTATTTCATAGAGAGTTTGCCACAAAGTCCCCTACTATTTCTGAGGAAGAGTTCCTTGCCCAAGAGCCCGCGAGGGCAAAACTTCCCTCGCTGTCTGTCAGGCCACTGCCCTGAAAACCACACTTCCAGTGTTTGCAGAAGCCCTTCCCCTAGGATTCAAGGGTCTGTAGCCCTGAATTATTCATAAGCCTTTCTTTGACTCAGAAAGATTGGAGAAATCAGAACTGGCCAATGACTGATTCTGTGAGCCATGCCCTTTCAACCTTACCCTGGAAAAATAGAGGTTCTTGTCTTTGGGACAGCCTTCTTAAGGTGTCTCCACTGCGTTGATATGTGTGAGCCACACCCAGAGCGCCCAGAAGTGGGAATGTCCTGTGTTCATACAAGGGGACAGATCCACCTCCTTATCAATGAGCATACTGCAAGAGGTGGCCAAAGCCTCTTCCCCAGCCCAGGCAAGGGAGCCCGTCACCTTGTTGGCCAGGGGCACATTTCTCATCATCACCTCCAGGAGGGCAGAGGGGGTTTACTGAACGGTCTCATCTCTGCAAGGAATAGTCCTGGGCACAAGGTTTTCAATTCCATTCTGTTAAATGGGACTGCAGCTTTTAAATTATCATAGTGAAAATGGAAGTTGTGAACTGACAGGTCATCACAGAAGGTGAGGCCAGCTACCACAGAGGGGCCACTTTCCTGAAAGGGGCTCAGTCCTCTAGACAAGCCCTGCAGATTTTGTCTCTCCAAATCCAAAAGTCCAAGGAGGGAGGCCAGGCAAACAACCAGTCAAGAGCCAGGGTGCTGGGCAAAATCATTCAGGTCAAATGCAAACCGAATGCTAAATCAGAATGTGAAATACAAAATATACAAACCTCAGCTGATAAAAATATTACGCAAGCCAGAGAAGCACACCCAAGGTTACTGAATGCTATTTTGTACTAGATATGCATGGTGGGTGGGGAGAAACTTTTCTTTAGGGTCTTTTTCTGATCTTATTTCTCCTGTGTATAGAGAGATTTGTTGTTGTTGTTGTTTTAGCAATTTTGAGTGTGTGTATATATATATATATATATATATATATATATATATACAGTAATTGGGGGAAAATATTCTTAAAGCTATATAGAGGAAATATATATTATTTTATACCCTAGTCTTTTCCCGCCCCAGTGAAGCTAATATTCAAAGCATCAAATGTCTATGAGTGATGGAGCTAAGGGGGAATTTATGTTCAACCTTCTACTTTTATCAAGCTCATTCTTTTTCCTGAGACACAAAGGTTGTTTCTAGTTCAGTATCACTGAACAAAAACTTCAGTGCTTTTTGATCCCCCTCTAAAAATAATGCTGAGGGCTGCAGTGCATTTTTAATTTTAATGCACTTGGTATTTTAAACATTATTTAGTTTTAAAAGTTATTTTAATGTGCCTTTAATTTTAATAGATTTGATCAAGTTACATTACATGACTGCTCTAATTATTCAAACGTCCTCACAACTTTTTGCTTTGGTAAAGCATTTTTTTTTGCGAGTAAAGTATAAATTATTTACAAGTAATAGGCAAGTTTTAGTGACCAAATTATACTTTAAGAAGGAAAAGAATATAAACACACTTTATTTAAAAAATTTTAGAAGCCAAGTTCATAAACAATCTCATTTTATAGTTAGAAAAAAAAATAATAAGACCTAGACATTTCTTGAATCCCCATAGTAGGTGTTTAAAAATTTGTAAAATCAATTAAGTAGTATGTTCAAAGTCACAAGAAAGAGAGGCAAATTGGGATTAGATCCAGGCCCCCCAAGTCCTAGTCTGCATGACCCCTTCACTTATACTACCCTTTTCTCTTGCCCTACAGATCATTCAAAGTATTGTTTTAGGTTTTTTCACAATACTCTTAAAAGAGCCATGAGGAGATGTATTTGGAGATCTTCCCAGGCAGCTTTCAGAGACTTCGTGAGTAACATTCAGAATTAGTAAGAAAATAGAGATTGTGCCAAGGCAATGGAAAATGCTGAACATCACCTCCTTTATCCCAATTAATAATACCATATGTACTGCTTACATCTTTGTAAGTACCAAACCCACTTTGGGTTCTGAAACTCTTAAAGCATCAGCTTATGATTAATTACTTGAACAGTATCATGTAAACCTGCTGATCCCACCTCAGAACATATGGGCATCGGGATAGTTACTTACATCTGGAGTAAGAACTCTCCATGCTTGAAACTCTACTGCAATAGCTATGAGATGTGGTGAGCTCTAAATGAAACCTCTAACTTCTGCCTCCCTCCAGCCACAGGGGGCCTAACAGGGCAGCTGATGGATGACTATCTGGTTAGGTCTGGCCAAACAGTAGGTCAAACCATGTGGAAGCCATCTGTCTCTGTCCGGCAGAGAGAGGAAAGAAGCTGGAAGAGCCCTGGTGCTCAGCAAAGATAACACTGGCCCGTGAATCCCTCTCTCTCTCTCTCGCCTGGCTTGCTGTAGCAATGTTTCCTCCAGCAATTGCTTTACAAACCATTAAACAGCCCTGAAAACAAGTGCCTGGCCATATGTCTGAGGGCCAAGGAAGCCCAGGAGCAGATTTAAGTAAAAGAGAAACTCTCTCTCTCCTTAGTTTTGAGTGAAACTTCCTTAAAAAGGTGAGTGCCTTTGCATGAGGCATTTTTTGTGGGATTGAAATAGTAGGGAGGGATGGTATGGCTGGAATCAGATTCAGGGACACCGTAAGGGAAAGAGGCGAGAAATAAAACAGCTCTTTTGAGTTGCTGCTGCTGCTAAGTCACTTCAGTCGTGTTCAACTCTGTGCGACCCCATAGACGGCAGCCCATGAGGCTCCCTCGTCCCTGGGATTCTCCAGGCAAGAACACTGGAGTGGGTTGCCATTTCCTTCTCTTTTGAGTTAAGATATAGTAATTTCAGGATTCCTTTAAGGTTGGAATCAGAGAATATGAAACGTCACAGAAACACCAGTATTTTATACCCCAGGCCTTTCTCCTGTATCTTCTCTTGACGACTCAGAGCTTGGTCTGAGACCCCATCACAACCTGGGAACTGGTTAGAAATGCAGAATCTCAGGCCTCTTCCCAATCTTCTGAATAAGACCGCATTTTAACAAGACTGTCCCAAGTTATACATATAAACATTAAAGTTTGAGAAGCCCTGTAGACAGGAACTGTGAGGAGCTGTCCTGAACAAAGGGAACTATTTCTTTCAGCACTCTAAGAACGATGAGAGCTGAACATGTGCCGAGCATAACGTCACGCCAAATGTTGTGCTTGAAATGCATGGTCACATTGCATCCTTACAGCATCTGTGTTTGTCAAAGTACTATCGCTATTCTCCACTTACGGACGAGGTAGTGAGGTTCTGAGAGTAACTTGCCAATGATCTCACAATTAGGAAGGAAAGACAGAGCAATGGTTAGCCCCAAGTGCCGTGTTCTTTCCCACTGTGCTGGTTTACTTTACCGTACACCTGAAAGCAGTTGAGCTGGCCAGAGATGTCCCGAGAGAGAGGAGAAACGATGAAGAGAAATGGCTCCCAAAGATCCAAAAAACTCAAATTCCAGAAAAATAGGTCTCCTGGAGAGAGAATTCAATAAGAATTTCTACTTCTCTGAAGTCTCCCCTCTGGGGCCCTTGACTTGCCCTTGCAATGCCTAGAATAGCTCTGCTCCAGAATGGGCATGAGCCTGGCAGGTGGACTTTTCTTGTCCTTTCCCTCCTTGGAGGAAACCACCACAACCTGTAAATCTAAGACCAGTCACCTTGGGGACTAGGTCCCTGTCTCTACAGGACCATAGTAAAGCTCAGTATTAAGACAATTCTTTGACCCTCAGTATCTTGATTTATCATTGGAGACTAAATCTGCTATCCTATTTGTTTATTCAACCATTCATCCAACAATGCAAGTGGAGAACAAGGCAAGCAAATCTCCTATCCTCGTGGAGCTTACGTTTTGGAAACGTCATTATTACAATAATGTAATATCTATTATATATTACCTATTTCGGTGCTATACAAAATTCAGGTGGGGAAAAAGATAGTATGTGATGGAGCTGAGACGTGCTACTTAAGACAGAGAAGTCAGGGCAAGCTGACCTCTGAAACTGAGGGTAAGACTGCGGCTTCACCCTGAATGAAGTGAGAGAATGAACAGCCAGAAAGAGGCTCCAGGTAGAGGAAATAGGAGGGGCAAAGACCATGAGGCAGGAGTGACCTTGGAGTGTTCAAGAAACAAAAAGAAGTCCAGAGTGGCTGGAGCAGATGAGTAGGTGGTAGAGGATGAGACTGGATGGGTAATGGGGGTCTAGGCCACAGAGAGCCTTATAAACCACGGTAAGGGACTTCAGCTTTTATCTTGGGAAGGACAAGAAGACATTAAAGCATTTTGAGCACAGGAGTGACATGATGTGAAGTACCTTACTTTTGGCAGGATCAGTAGGCCTGTTATGTTGAAAGTGGATTGTAAGGAATCAAAGGCGGAAGCATGGAGATCAGATAGGAGCTACCACAATAGTCCAGACAGGTGATGGCTATGGAGGTGGTAACAAGTGGCCAGATTCTGGATATATTTTGAGGGTAGAACCAAAAGGACTTGCTGATGGAAATCCTTTATGCCCTGGTTGTGTCACAAAATCTGAGCTCTGTTTTTTTTTTGCACTGCCCTTTTCTCATTTGCCTATTTAATCCAGACCTCTCAGTTCTCAAATATTCTGATTTATAAACATTTTGCTTGTATGTCCCTGATTCATCTCTGTCCTTCACCTGGTACTCCTGGTCAGCGACCAGCCATGTCCCAGAAAGACATATGCAGCACTGCTCCTGCATATTATTATTATCAATACTTCATATTTGTGTCATGCTAACAGTTTAAGCCCTTCCGTGTACATTATCTCATCTGACGTGTGAGGTTTCACAGACCATTTCACGTCTTTCACTTGGCTCCAGGAAACCTCAGAGAAGAAGCATGAGTCAGCTTTGGCTGAATTTCAGACAAGTTAACTCCTTGGCAGCTACAGACCTGGCAGACAGCAGGCACTGGCTGCATGTGAGTATGTCAAACTGTGTGGGTAAACTGAGCTACAAGGCTCAGGGGGCAGGCAAACACCCAGAGGGCAGAGCGAACATCCTGAGAGCAAGGCACATGCTGATAGAGGGCCTCTGAGAGCAGTGGATTGAAGCTAGAAAAGTGGTATCAGGGTTGTAGGGCAGAGAACCAGGAGTGAGGGGGAAGAAGAGGGAAAACTGGGCCCTGGAGGGGTGAATGATCAGGAGAGAAGGCTGAACCAGGCCAGTGCCAGCCACAAGTCAGAAATCTGTGTGGTCACTCAAGCCCTGCAGGTCAGCTCAGAGAAGCCTTTCAGGAAGGGACCCATGCCAAGTATGTGGGCAGCAGGTGAGGGAAGCCAGCATTGTACACCAGAGCGACACAGAGTAATACAGGGTGGTTCTTTGCCTCTGCCAAGGAACTTCTCTCTGTTTCTGGTTAAAAAGGAGCCAGTCCTCAAAACATGGCTGATTAGTGGGTAAAGGAAAAAGGGGCACCTGGAAAGGCTAGAGGAGGGAGCAAAGACAGGAAGTAGACAGATGCTCTTTCTCCCTGGATACCCTTGAACTTGAAAAGAAGCCCCCAACTTCACAGACTAATTAATTGATAGCTTTAGAGTCTGACCGCAGGGATACCGTCAGCTGACTTATTTTCTTAGTCCAAAGCATATTTCTTCTCCTTCGGACAATTCTAATGTCAACAATGGTTCCAAAAGCATAGATCACAAATGGATCCTGAGCACATCAGAAAATAAATCTAATCCTTCTCCTGAGTTGGAAGGAAAGGGTAACTCCATTCACAAGGCTGTCTTGTTCAACTGATTAGTAAGAAAAGGTCTGGTTGGTGGTACATGTATTATTTTACAAGCACAGGTTTCCTTAGAAGTCCTGCCCTAGGGAATCTCGGTGTTAACAGAAAACATTGGATTATATTCATTCTTGCCAAGGAAGGACACATTTTAATGGCTTTACTTTCATCTTTAGGATTAGAACCTCAGAAACCAAGATGCTTGAGGACAGGTTGAACTTAAAAGATCATCGGGTCCAATGGTTCCTGAGCTTTATTGTGTATCGCATGTGGACCCTTAGGCCTACAGGGTATTTTCTAATTTCCCCCCTTTTTTTTCCTTTGATCCATTATATACTAAAGAGAGCATTATTCAATTTCCACATATTTGATAATTCCCCAAATTCCTTCTGTTGCTGATTTTTAATTTCATTCCATTGTAGTCTGAGAACATATTTTATGTTATTTTTATCCTTTTTACTTATGAAGATTTGTTTTATGGCCAATATATAGTCTTATTTTGGACATGTTTCATGTGCTGTTAGGAATATATAGTCTGCTGTTGTTGGGTGGAGTGTTTTATAGGTCAATTTGGTTTATTTATTCACTCAAGTCTACTATTTTCTAACTGATCTTCTGCTTAGTATTCCAATCATTATTAAAAGTGGGGTATCAAAAAGTCTCTATTAATTTTGAATTGTATATCTCCCATCATTTTGGTGAGTTTTTGCCTCATTTATTTTGGTGTTACATGTTAGGCATATATGCTTTTAATTGTTGTATCTTCCTGATGGAGTAATTCTTTCATCAAATGTTCTGCTTTTTCCCCAGTAACATTTTTGTTTAATTTATTTTAATTGGAGGATAATTGCTTTACATAACTGCGTTGGTTTTGCCATACATCAACATGAATCAGCTGTAAGTATACATAAGTATACATATGTCCTCTCTCTCTTGAACCTTGCTCCAAATATATATGTCCCCTCTCTCTTGAACCTTGCTCCAACTCATCC
Source organism: Neotragus pygmaeus (assembly GCA_006410875.1). Classification (NCBI taxonomy): domain Eukaryota; kingdom Metazoa; phylum Chordata; class Mammalia; order Artiodactyla; family Bovidae; genus Neotragus; species Neotragus pygmaeus. Next base: position 398,613 of record SJYV01005163.1, on the reverse strand, counting down.
CACCCCTCAGAGCTGTCACAGAGCACCAGGCTGAGCTCCCTGAATCGTACAGCAAATTCTCACTGGCTATCTATTTCACATATGGTGATGTATGTTTCCATGCTGCTCTCTCAATTCTTCTCCTCCTCTCCTTCCCCCACTGGGTCCACAAGTCTGTTCTCTATGTCTCCATTGCTGCTCTGCAAATAGGTTCCTCGGTATCATCTTTCTAGATTCCATATAAACACATTAGTATACATTACTTGTTTTTTTCTTTCTGACTTACCTCACTCTATATAATAGGCTCTGGGTTCATCCATCTCACTCAGTTCAGCTCAGTTCAGTCGCTCAGTCATGTCTGACTTTTAGCGGCCCCATGAACCACAGCATGCCAGGCCTCCCTGTCCAACACCAGCTCCCAGAGTCCACCCAAATTCATGTCCATTGAGTCAGTGATGCCATCCAGCCATCTCATCCTGTGCCGTCCCCTTCTCCTCCTGCCCTCAATCTTTCCCAGCATCAGGGTCTTTTCCAGTGAGTCAGCTCTTTGCNTGCTTCAGTAAAAGAACCTGCTGGCCAATGCAGAAAACGTTCGGAGATACAAGTTCGATCCTTGGGTCAGGAAGATCCCCTGGAGGAGGGCATGGCAATCCACTCCCACATTCTTGCCTGCAGAATCCCATGGAGCCTGGCAGGCTGCAGTCCATAATGTCACACAGAGTTGGACACGACTGAAGCGACTCAGCACAGACACACACACACCGTGAGTTAGGAGGAGTCCCCTTCCCCAGAGCCTGTCCCCACAAACAAGTGATCACAAATGTGAAAAGGCCTTATAAGTGGTGCAGTGTCATCACACATGAAATTATTTTGCAGTAAAAAAATCATTGATCAGCAATGAAGGACAGTTCTGTTGAACAGAGTGTTTTCATGCAGCAAACCCACTGGCCCTCCTCATCTGTCGCTGCATCATTTGAAGGTAAGTCTACTGGTTCATGCACCAAAAGCATTTATGAAATGCCAGCTAAGCAGCCAGGACTATGTTACACACTACGGACAGAAAACATGAAACAAAGGTCAAGGTCAAGAGAAGAGAGTAGTCTGCCAAGCAACCAGAGAGTCAAGAAATCTGCAAGAGGTTTACAAACAGAAATAGCTTCTGATCTCCAGAACTGACACATGTTCGAAAGTGCTCAGGGGGTGGCAAGTAAGGGAAAGGACTGAAGTTGAATTAAGCATTTCCCACATAGAAAGGAGCTTGTCACTCAGTTCTGGGGGCCGGGCNATGTTGAGCTTTAAGCCAACTTTTTCACTTTCCTCTTTCACGTTTATCAAGAGGCTCTTTAGTTCTTCTTTACTTTCTGCCATAAGGGTGATGTCATCTGCATATCTAAGGTTATTGATATTTCTCCCAGCAATCTTGATTCCAGCTTGTGCTTCATGCAGCCCAGCTAAAATGCATTCCTTTTTATAGCTGAGTAATATTCCATTGTATATATGTACCACAGCTTATCTATTTATCTGTCAGTGGACATCTAGGTTGCTTCCATGTCCTGGAAACAACCTAGTTTTTGTTTTGTTTTGAAGTCTATTTAAAAGTCTGTTATTAGTATAGCCGCTCTGGGTTTTCTTATGATTGCTGTTTTGTCATTTTTCCCATTCATTTATTTTCAGTATATTATAATCTTGAATCTAAAGTGTTTGTCCTATAAACAGTATATAGTTGGATCTCATTTTTAAAAAATCCATTCTGACAATCCTTGCCTCAGATTAGATTGTTTAATCCTTTCACAGTTAATGTCATTATTGATACAGTTGGATTTATGTCTGCCATTTAACTGTTTCTATATATCACAAGTTTGCCTTTGCAACTCTGTTCTTTCTTGAATGCTTTATGTTTCATAATGTATTTTATAATGTAGCACTTTATTATTTTGCTATCTTTTGTTCACTACATATTTTTTGTTATTTTCTTAGCTGTTGTTCTAGGGTTTACTATGAATGTCTCAACTCATGAGAATCAGCTTCAGATGTATACTAACTCAATTTCAGTGAGATATTAAAATGTCACTCTTGTGTAGTTTTATTCTCTTTCCCCAGTGTTTTGTGATGTTGTTGTTATACATATTACACCTCTCAGTGTTACAAACCCAACATTAGATTGTATCACTTTTTATAATTTTGTCTTTTGAAGCTGAGACAAGAAAGTACAGTAAATATAAGTCTATAGTTCTTATTATATCAACTTCCTTATTTATCATTTTTCTAGATCTTCCCTTTTACCCCTGTGCCCATCCTTTATGCTGTCACTGGAAAATATGTTACATTTCTGTATGTTATATGCTCAGTAGTACATTACACACATATTATTTTATATAATGGACTTTTAAATCAGTGAAGAGAAGAAAGAAGAAAAAATTTGCAAGTATACTGTCTTTTGTAGTTATATCATTACCTTTCCTGGTGCTCTTTGTCTTTTTGTATGGATTCAGATTACTGTCTGGGTCACTTGCTTTCACTGTAAAGAACTTCCTTTATTTCTCATAAGGTAAGTCTGCTAGCAAAAAATTTCCTCAGTCTTTGTTTATGAGGAAATATCTTTATTTTGTTTTCATTTTTGAAAGATATCTTTGCTTAATACAGGATTCTTGGTTGACAGGTTTTTTTTTTCCTTTAAGCATTTTGAATATATTATTCTGTCTTTCTGGGCATCATTGTTTCTGGTGAGAAATCATATATTTTATTCTTATTGAGATTCCCTTGTGACAATTCATTTTTCACTTGGCTGCTTTCAAAACTTTTCTGTCTTTGGCTTTCAGTATTTTCACTATGATGAATCTGCTTGTGGATCCCTTTCCTTTATCTTACTTGGAATTCCTTGAACTTCCTGGCTGTGTAGATTGCTTTTCAAAATTTGGGAGGATTTCCACCATGATTTTTTTAACTGCAAAATGTTTGTTTTAATTTTTTAACTTTTTGTTTTATATTAGAGTATAGTTGATTAAAAATGTTGTGTTAGTTTCAAGTACACAGCAAAGCAATTCAGTTATACATATACATGGATCTATTCTTTTCAAACTCTTTTCCCATTTAAGCTGTTACATAATACTACGCAGACTTCCTTGTGCTATATAATAGGTCCTTGTTGGTTATCCATTTTAAATATACCAGTGTTTTACATGTCAATCCCAAACTATGCCTTCCCCTAACCCTTTCCCTCTGTTAACTGTAATTTCATTCTCTAAGTCTGAATCTGTTTCTGTTGCATCATTTGAATCATTTCTTTTTAGATTCCACATATAAGCAATTTGTTGTTCAGTCGCTAAGTCATGTCCGACTCTTTGCGAACCCATAAACTGTAGCACATCAGGCTACCTTGTCCTTCACTATCTCCCAGAGTTCGCTCACACTCATATCCATTGAGTAGGTGATGCCATCCAACCATCTCGTCCTCTGTCTCCCCCTTCTCTTCATGCCCTCAATCTTTCCCAGTATCAGGGTCTCTTCCAATGAGTCGGAGTTTCACATCTGGTGGCCAAAGTATTGGAGCTTCAGCTGCAGCATCAGTCCTTCCAATGAATATTCAGGGTTGAGTTCTCTTAGGATTTACAGGTTTGATCTCTTTGCTGTTCAAGGGATTCTCAAGAGTTCACCAGCACCACAATTTGAAGGCATCAATTCTTCGGCAATTTACCTTCTTTACGGTTCAACCCTCACACCGGTACATGACTACAGGAAAAGCCATAGTTTTGTCTATACAGACCTTTGTTTGCAAAGTGATGTCTCTACTTTTTAAAATGCTGTCTAGGTTTGTTATAGTTTTTCTTCCAAGGAGCAAGTGTATTTTAATTTTGTGGCTATAGTCACCATCTGCAGTGATTTTGGAGCCCAAGAAAATAAAATCTGTCACTGTTTCCACTTTCCCTCCTTCTTTTGTGATGAAGTGATAGAACTGGATGCCATGATCTTAGTTTTGTGAATGTTGAGTTTTAAGCCAGCTTTTTCACTCTCCTCTTTCATCCTAAAGAGTCAAGAGACTCTTTAGTTCCTCCTCAATTTCTGCCATTAGAGTGATATCATTTGCATATCTGAGGTTGTTAATCTCTCTCCTGGCAATCGTATATAAGCAACATTGTACAATTTTTCTCTTTTCTGTCTTAGTTCACTCACTATGACATTTTCTACATGCCTCCATGTTGCTGCAAATGGAATTATTTCATTCTTTTTAATGGCTGAGTAATATTCCATTGTACGTATGTACCACACCCTCTTTTTCCATTCCTCTGTTGATGGACATTTAGGTTGCTCCCATGTCTTGGCTACTGTAAACATTGCTGCAATCAACACTGGAGTATATGAGCCCTTTCATATCATGTTTTTCTCCAGATATATGCTAAGGAGTGGGATTGCAGGATCATATAGTAGCTCCACTTTTTTTTTTTTTTTAAGGAACTTCCATCTGTTCTTCACAGGGATTCTACCAATTTACATTCCCATCAACAATGTAGGAGAGTTCTCTTCTCTCCACATACTATCCAGCATTTATTGTTTGTGGATTTTAGGATGGTAGCCATTCTAACTGGTGTGAGGTGATACCTCATTGTAGTTTTGATTTGTACTTCTACAAATCAAATAATTAGTGATGTCAAACATCTTTACATGTGCCTCTTGGCCAGTTGTATGGCTTCTTTGGAGAAAGGTATGTTTAGATCTTCTGTCCGTATTTTGATTGGGTTGGTTGTTTTGATATTAAGCCACATGAGCTCTTTGTATTAATAAATTTTAGAGACTAATCCCTTGTTGGTTACATCATTTGCAAATATTTTTTTCCCATTCTTTGGGTTGTCTTTTCATTTTGTTTATGGTTTCCTTTGCTGTGCAAAATTTTTTGAGTTTAACCATGTTCCATTTGTTTATTTTTATTTCCATTAATCTCAGAGATGGAATGAAAAAGATATTGCTGCAATTTAAGTGAGACAGTGTTCTGCCTATGTTTTCCTCTAAGAGTGTTATAGTGTCCAGTCTCACATTCAGATTAGACCTAAATGGAGATTAAACAATATGTTATTAAACAACCAATGGATCACTGAAGAAGTCAGATAGGATATTAAAAAATACCTAGAGACAAATGAAAACAAAACACAATGATCCAAAACCTATGGGATGCAGTGAAAGCAGCTCTAAGAGGGAAATCTATAGTAATACAATCTTACCTCAGCAAACAAGAAAAATTTCAAATAATCTAACCTTACACCTAAAGTAACTAGAGAAAGAAAGAACAAAGAAAACCCAATGTTAGTAGAAGGAAAGAAATCATAAAGATCAGGGCAGAAATAAAATGAAATAGAGACCAAAAAACAATAGCAAAGGTTAATGAAACTAAAAGCTGGTTCTTTGAAAAAATAAAATTAATAAACCTTTAGATAAACTCATCAAGAAAAAAAAGGAGTGTGTTCAAATCAATAAAATTAGAAATTAAATAGGAGAAGTTACAATTGACACCACAGTAATATAAAGGATCATAAGAGACTACTACAAACAATTATATGCCAATAAGATAGACAACCTAGAAGAAATGGACAAATTCTTAGAAAAGTACAACCTTCCAAGACTGAACCTTGAAGAAATACAAAATATGAACAGATCAATTACATGTGCTAAAATCAAATTTGTGATTTTAAAAATTCCCAACAGACAAAAGCCTAGGATCAGAAGGCTTCACAGGTGAATTCTCCCAAAGATTTAAAGGAGAGTTAACACCTATCATTCTGAAACTATTCTAAAAAATTGCAGATGAAGGAACATTTACAAACTCACTCTATGAGGTTGCTATCACTGTGATACCACAGCCATACAAAGATAATACAAAAACGAAAATTTCAGGCCACTATCCCTGTTGAACATAGACACAAAAATCCTCAACAAAATACTAGCAAGCAGAATCCAACAAAATATTCAAAGGATCAAACACCATGATCAAGTGGGATTTATTCCAGGGAGGCAAGGATTTTTCAAACTCCACAAAGCAATCAGCATGATACAGGACAATAACAAACTGAAAAATAAAAACCATATGATCATCTCAATAGATGCATAAAAATGTTTTGACAAAATTCAACACCCATTTATGATTTTAAAAAAAACCAACTTTCCAGAAAGTGGGCACAAAGCAAATGTACCTCAATTTAATAAAGACCATATATGACAAACTTACAGCTAACATCACACTCTACAGTGAATAGATGAAAGCATTTCCTCTAAGATAAGGAACAAGACAAGGGTGTCCACTCTTGCCACTGTCATTCAACATAGTTTTGGAAGTTGTAGCTATAGCAATAAGAGGAGAAAAAGCAAAAAGAATCCAAACTGGAAAAGAATAAGTTAAACTCTTGCTGTTTGCAGTTGACTTGATACTATACATAGAAAAACCTAAAAATGCTACCAGGAAACTACTAGAAAACTACCGAAAACTACTAGAACTTATCAGCAAATTTGGTAAAGTTATAGGTTACAAAATTAATACATAGAAATTGGTTGCATTTCTATATACTAACAACAAAAAATCAGAAGGAGAAATTCAAAGAATAATCAAATTTACCCTTGCATCAAAAAGAATAAGATACCTAGGAATAAATCTACCTAAGGAGACAAAAGACTTGTACTCCAAAACTATAAGACACAGATGAAAAAAGTCAAAGACAACATAAACAGATAGAAAGATAAACCATGTTCTTGGATTAGAAGAATCAATGTTGTTAAAATGACTGTATTACCCAAGGCAAGCAATAGCTTCAACACAACTGCTACCAAATTACCAATGGCATTTCCACAGAACTTGAACAACAACAAAAAAATCTTAAAATTTATATAACAGAGACACAAAAAACCTTGAATGGACAAAGCAATCTTGGGAAAGAAAAATGGAGCTGAGGAATCAGACTCCCTGATCTCAGACTATACTACAAAGCTATAGTAATCAAGACAGTATGGTATTGGCACAAAAAATAGAGATATAGATGAGTGGAACAAGATAGAAATCCCAGAAATTAGTCCATGCATCTATGGTTAATTAGTCTACGACACAGGAGGCAAAACTACACTTAAAAAAAAACCCCATATTTATAATGGCTTCTTTGAATCTTTGTTAAATTTGGTATCTGGTGACTATCAGAGGCATTTCTGTTTCTTGCTTTTTCCAGCAAGTGTTTTTTATCTGTTTGTCCCCTCACCTACCACTTCCATCCATATATTTGTTTCTTTGCATAACTTATAATTTTTGTTAGAACCTGGACATTTTAGGTAATATATTGCAGCATCTCTGGGTACTGATACCTCCACTTCTGGGGCTTGTTATAGTTATTTGTCTACTTCTTTGTTTAGTGACTGGCTGGATTATTTTAGTGGGAAACTCTGATGTTGTTCCTCATGGGGTACAGCATTGGGTATGCCCACAGTCACTCTGGGATGACACTGGTCTTCGTAGTCATCTCTTTAACTTTCTCTTTCCCTGACCACATCAAGCTGTTAAATTTCACTAATTTCCAGATCACTATTCTATTGTTTCCCATAATGTCCTGGGGGTATCAACTGCTCCACAGATCTATCCAATCAAATCCAAGCTCCCTTGAAGGGATAGTTCTTGAGGCCAGTATTTCAGATTTGTTCTGACCCCAGGAGGTCTTTTTCTCTCTGGCAAACTAACCTGCCTACTTTCATCCTGTATCTTCAATGACTCCAGCAATCTTCTCTTAGTTATCTCTCACCATAACTTCCCTAAGGGCATTTTCGAGAGTGCTATTGGCTTGAACTTCTCCACCCTCTGTTGAAAATAAAATCAGTTGCTTTGGGAAAAGATTTGGAGCTCTCTGCTTTATATTTTGCTTCTACTCCAAGGCAGTGCTATGCCCATGATATAGCAGCAGCTCCATGAGTGGGGGCTAGGCAGAAGAAGATGCTCCACCTCTTGGCCACACTCACCTAACACTTAACTTCAGCATCTGGTAGCTTGGAGCAGGATAGGAATTGTTCTATCTGAGAAGAGGGTCCTTCAACTGGGAACTAGGGAGAAAGGGGATCCTATGTTCTTGGTTGCACTAGTCTTGAGCAGAATTTCTATTTCATTGAGGTGGAAATGGGGAGAAAAGAGGGTCCTGGTTCAAATACCACAGATTCACTGTTCTTAGCAAGTTTTAGCAAATTTTCTTGAATAAATGTTTCTTCATTTGTTGTATGCACTTAGGAAAATTTTTAGAGACTTTTTGTTTAAAATATGTCTGCCAACCTACTGTATAGCACAGGGAACTCTACTCTGTAATGGCCTATGTGGGAAAAGAATCTTAAAAAAAAAAAAAAAAACTTTCACTAGATTAAGTCTGCATAGCTCCTCATCATTCTATCACACTATCATACTGGAAGTGGACTCTCTTTCAGAACACATAATGCTACATTTTAGGGCATGACTATTTTATACATATACATGTCCACAGAACAATAGTTTGCTAACTTTAATATGTACATAAAATCACCAGTGAAACTTGTTAAAAATGGAGGTTTGGGGGTCTCATCCCCCAGAGATTAGAATTTTCTAGGATTTTCTAGTCTTCCAGGAGTAGAAGCCAAAAAGAAATCTGCACTTTTAGCAAGTGCACTAATGATTCTTTGGGGAAAAAATATTGCACTAAAAAGACTAAAGCATACCAGCAATCTGTCTCTTCTCTTTTGCAGCAGGTTCTGTGTCTACTAAGAGACTTTGCAGCCATGGCAGGGTCAAACCCTGTCTGTTAAACATTACTATAGTGTGCGGGCAAGTGTGTGTGTGTTTTCACCAAAACCTAGAAATACTGTCATTGTAGGAAGTGCTGCTGCCTATTTGCGGGTAGGGAAGAGCCTGCAGAATCGAAGGTGACCGAAGACCCCAGAGCGAGGTTTCTCAAACTGGGGTCAGGAAACCTGCTCAGAATCTTTCTCTTGCACCAGGTTTGATTTTTCCTTGGTGTTACTATTTGTAACTTTCCCTCAAAACAAAGAGAGCCCATAGGCTTTGTTGCAATTGGTCTGATTTGCACACCACCACCAGACAGTTAGTGCCTCTGGTGAGCAAATTAATAGCATTAAAGCAGCTCTCAACATGCCACTGCAGAAATGCTTCCTACTGCCCAGCTACACATGGTTATCACTAACATGAGTCCTCACAGTCATAGAAAATGAATATCATTTCATATTTTAAAACTCTAGACAGAAACCATTAGCAATTTATTTTTTCCCAAAGAACCAGCTAATTAAAATAGTAAATAACACTGTTATGCTTGTATGTACTTCTGTGAGTGTCTTTTTCATGAGTGACTGGAGCATAGATGGCTACATAATGGTTCTATTGCACATTACAACCCAAACTCTACTTCCATCTGCCCACACTCCCATCAGAGGAGGAGGCCACACTCAGGGCAAAAAGAATTTGTAAGAAAGGCTTTCACAACAGAAGACATATCAGGAAAAAGGAGGGCCCCAGAGAGCTCAGGAAATCTGGCTTTATGAGGCACTATAACAAGCCAGAGAATATTTATCTACTGGGTTTAGTAGGTAGGTTATTATTGTTATTATTGGAGATGAAAAAAAGTATAATAGGATTCCCCAGTTGAAATTGCAAAAAAAAAAAAAAAAAAAAAAAATTCTTGCTATAACAAAAAGGCAAAGATCAAGCATTTTTAACCATTTTCTTTCAGAGTTGCTCACAGACCATTCTCAGTGGAACATTACTCCCACACTCTCCACATGTTAATAACTGATACCCTTTACTAGTACCAATTCATAGATAAAATCTAGGATATTTCTGATTTTTTCCATAATTTGCTGATATGCAATTATTTCTCAATAATGGTCATCTCAGCCAGAGGTGGGTCTTTAAGTGGTATATAAAACTAGACATGAAAACAAAACTTAAAAAAATACATAAATTATAACTAGATCATTTTCATTTACCAAATGATATACATAGGGCTTCCTTAAATTACAAAGAAGAATTGGTACTTCACAGAGTTAATTCATGGGTTTCCCTGGTGGCTTACATGGTAATAAATCTGCCTGCAATGCAGGAGACCCGGGCTCAATCCCTGGATGGGGAAGATCCCCTGGAGGAGGGAATGGCAATCCACGCCAGTATTCTTGCCTGGAGAATCCCATGGACAGAGGAGCCTGACGGACTACAGTCCATAGGGTCACACAGAGTCAGGCACAACTGAAGCAAGTTAGCACAGCATAGCATTTAATTCACAGACCAATAATTACTATCAATTAATGAACAATGTCAATACTATTAATTGAAAAATGTACCTGACCTTTCCTCATTTAAATGTAGCCTCTTTTGTTATCCTCCATCATAGCAGCCCTACTCTTCCAACATAAGATTTATTGATTTATGATTATATATTTACTCATGAGATTATTTAATATCATCCATCTCCCCATTGGAACCTCAGTTGGAAAGATCATCTCTCTTTTATTCACCACTATATGCTCAACATCCAGCACAATGTCCAATCCTTAATTATTTCTGGAATGAATGAAGAAAGAAATCATGAGGTTCTTGGGATTTTGAAGTGGGGAGGATGATCGATAGGCTTTAAGATTCCCTTGAATCCCCTGAAAATATTAATATCTTTAAAACATTATCTACATACATTTCTCTGCAGAGAAGACTCACAGTTTTCATTAGATTTCAAAGGGGCCTGTGACTGCACAGAAAGGTAAGGGATCACTGGCCTATTTCAGTAGTAAACCCTAAAGCTTATCGATCACCCTCCCCAATTTAAGATCCCAAGAACCTCATGACTTCTTTCTTGTCTCATTCCACAAATAATTAAGGATTAGATGTTGTGCTGGATGTTGGGCATATAGTGGTGAACAAAAGAGAGATGGTCTGTCCCACAGAGGTTCCAGTGGAGAGACAGATGACATGATAAGGATTCAGTAGCAAACAACTCACCTGTAGCCTGAAACAAAGCATGCTACATGTACTTTGAAGTGGACAAATGTGTGGCATATGTGCAGGTTCTGTTCCAAGAACCAAAATGTAAATGTCTCAGTGAATTTATAGGACAATCCACATTCCCACTTCCCCTGAGTAACTGATCATTCCTATAGTCACTGGGCTCCATCAGTAGCTGCTTAAATTCATCTGTTCCTTGACAACAACATCCGTCACTCAGGCCAGAGAAAAGGAGTCTGTAATACCCTTCTTTTACCTGCTTGGGATGATGACATGCATTTGGGGGAAGTTCCTTTTAATAACAAACCTGTAAACCTCCTGGTTAACAAAAGCACTGGTCTCTGTCTATAATGCACTGGTTTGGGCAATTTGATCAAACAGCACTGGGGTTTCCCTTCCCCTGCCTGCAGCTGGAGAGAAAGCCAGGATAATCAGGCTAAATGGGCCTCTGAGTGCTGCAGGCACTCATGGCAGTGGGAGACTTAGAGATGGGCTGCAACGTATTAATTGGCTATTGTATATTAGATTCCCCTTCTTCTCTCCCAGCTCCAGAAGATGCTTTCTTTCAGTAAAATTCTTCCCTCATTTTAATTTTTTTTTTGTCCTGAAAATGGAAACATCAAAGGTAAACTTGTCAGAGGAAAGAGTTTTTGATGTGTCATTAACTCTCAGTTATCCATCTTAACAGAGAAGAGCAGTAGTGCAGATAATTCAAAGCCAAAGGCTCTTTCTATTTAACTTTGTAGTTCATTGTTTTGAGGGGCTTGGTAGCAGACTTACCTCTCTAATTATGTTTGTCTTTGCTTCTTATTAAAATGAGTTTGTCTGCCTTAGGGCCAGGCAGTTGGGTGACATGAAGATTCTGGTACAGAATCTATAAAATTCACCAGGGGAAATCTACAAGGCACACAGAAAATCAAACCTGACTAGATTTGAGTTCACATTCTTAATCACTTGTGATCAATTGCTTTGTTCCTCTGTGACTAAAGCAAACCTGAGATGAGACATAATTATAGAAGACTAGTTGGAAGGGAACGAGTCTTTACATTTAGATGAAGACAAGACTGCTGTGGCCAAAACTGATAACACAGTCAATATTGATGCTTTTCCTGCCTGGTCCCACAGCCTTCTATTCTGCAGCCGGAAGTACCTTCCCATGCAAATCCCATGCTGTTCATCTGTAACTGATATCCTGCAGTGACTCCCTTTGCTAACCATTAGGGTTATTCACAAGCACCCGCTCTCTCTTCCCTAATATGTGGAGGTAAGATCATATATCTCCACACACGAGGTTAGATGTGGCCGTGTGACTGGTGTTAGGAGGTAAAATGTGCCACTTCTAGGTGGAAGCTTTCAGAGCTACCATGTGCCTGGAGGCTTGCTTTGTCCAGTGAGGCACTGGCTGCATCTGAGACAGTGGCTGCTCCCTCAGCCTGGACCCCTGAGTGACTGTGATGAGCAGAACCCCCACCAGCCAGTGATGGGTACATGGTAGGAACAAGAAATAAACCCCTACTGCTTTACATCATTGAGATTGTAAGGTTCTTAGTCACTCTGCATCTTGTTGTTTAGCTGCTAAGTCATGTCTGACTCTCTTGCAACACCATGGACTGTAGTCTGCCAGGCTCCTCTGTCCATGGGATTTCCCAGGCAAGAATACTGGAGTGGATTGCCATTTCCTTCTCAGGGGATCTTCCCCACCCAGGAATCAAACCCGCATCTCCTGCATTGACAGGCAGATTGTTTACCACTGAGCCGCCAGGGAAGCCCATACAGCAGCTCAATCACAGCACATGTCAAACTGTGCCGTGACTGTCTGAGTTATCTCCCTTGATAACTGAAAACTTGAGGCCAGAGTTATTTTTTCAATACATTAAGTCCAGTGTATAACATAATTAAAATAACTCCTTAGAAAATGAAATTGTCTTTCTTCCTGGCCTCTGTGATCCTCTGTGTTTATGTTTTTCTAATACTTGCCCTCCTCCTATCATCACCAGTTGAAATGATAAGGTGTCTGTGGCATCAGATATATGGGGAATGGCAGAGATATTCTTTTGGACCAGCAGTACAAGCAGGAAGAGCTGGCAGAGGGAAGAGAGAGAGATGTTGAGGCATACTTAGGCTGTAGGCATTTCAAATACAAAGGGTTCAAAGAGGCAGACAAGATTTCAAAGTCTTGGGGTGACCACATGGAAAAATAAGTATCCCAAAGTGTTAGTTTTTCAAGGTATCACAGGTATTATCTAGACAAGACTCCTATATCATCAGCATCATTAATATCATACCACCAATACTTACTGATAATGGATTAAGTACCAGGCACACCTCCAGCCACCTTACAATTAATTCATTAAACCCTCCCAACCACTGTATAAAGTAGCTATTATTAATCTGATTTTACAGAGGAAGACATTGAAGCACAGAGAAGTACATTGCCTATGACCACAGCCAGCATGTATTCCTCTCTGAATTCAGCATCTGCGTGAACTCTCCCCATCACGGGGGCTCTAACTTCCAGTACCAGCCAACTCCCGAGCCCATCCTGCCTCCTGCTGCAGCTGTGGTCCCTGGACAGTTCTGCTTCCTAGACCAACAGGAAACAATTCCACCTCTTCTCTGCAAGGCAGCCCCGCACAGGCTCCTCTTCTCTAGTGCAACAACCCAGTTTACTCACTGGTTTCCCATGTGCCAGAGACTGAGGTCCCTCTCCATCAGCTCAGTGACTCACATGCCAGTTGGTGGAGTCAGTGGAGTAGAAAGGGGCGCTCTCCCTTCTAGTACAGCACAGGGCTGATAGCTTCTACAACCACAGCACATTCCTTTTACCACATAAAGCAGGGTTCAGAGGCAGAAACGGGACCATAATCCGCTGCAGGAATAGCCAACTCACCGCATGCTCTGCACACATCCCCATGCTAGCAAATGGAATGCTAAAAGGGGCTTCATGTTCAGAGCTTCTCCTTCCTACTCAGGTTGGAAGTCTGTTTCTACCCTCTGTACTCCAACCCGTTTCCCCCTCATCATTCTCTTGCCCCAAGAAAACAGGTCCTGCACTCACCATGGAGTTCATGGCGAAGTGATTGTGCTGTGTCTGGAGGTCTAGGGCGTGCTGGTAGCTGACTCCGATCTCTGTATGGCTCTGGAGGAATAACTCCTTGTTGTGGCTTATCCAGTCAAACATCTGGAAGGGGAAAAGAAGACACAGATAATGGTTATGAGTTCAACAGCAAGAAACTTTAAGAGCTACTGGAAGAAAACCAGCCCTTCTGCTGGTGCCCAGTGAGGGCCAGACATTGTGCTCAGGGTTGGGGTGCCCCCAGCCTGGCTTCCCAGGAGAGCCCTCCTTAGAAGGAGGCCCCACCATCAGCCTCGATGCTTCCTTACAAAGTCTAGAGGAAAAAGAGAAAATGAGCAAGAGGACCAGGCAGAGTTAGGAGAAAGCTGTTTACTATCAGCTTCTTTTAAAAACTTTTAGAAACCTTTACTTCCCCTTTTAAAAACTTTTCAAAATCATCAAAAGAACCCCATACATGTTTTAGGGACAGGACAGGTGGGAGGTTTCAAGTATCCCCTACTGCACCAGCAGGAGAGACCCTTGTCGGAAGCCACAGAGCATCCTAATATATTCCCCTCCCATTTACACTGCCTGACCACACACATCATTGACTTGACTCTGAATGGAATCAACTTTTCTTTTGATCCCACAGCCTCACAATTCCAGGGTTTCTGCTATAAGCCATGAGGAATCAGAAGAGGAGGATTTTAAGGGTAGGGTAAATGCTGCCTGGCACAGTGGGCACTGAGCCATTTTCCTCCCCCAGCTCTGTACCTGGTTTTCATTTAGGTTCCTACCTCCTTCCCAGGTGGCCCACTCACTTTTAGGGGAGCTGATCAGAACCTCAGTTCCAAGGAAAAGCCTGGTCACTCTAAGGGATATCGCTTCTCAGGACACCAGATCTAAGCTAATCAGTGTATGACATTTCCTGACTGATGGATTATCTTAGAAACATGTCCAACTCTTTGTGACCCCATGGACTGTAGCCCGCCAGGATTCTCTGTCTATGGAATACTCCAGGCAAGTATACTGTAGTGGGTTGCTGTTCCCTTCTCCAGGGGACCTTCCTGACCCACGGATCGAACCTAGGTCTCGTGTATTACAGGCAGATTCTTTACTGTCTGAGCCACCAGCGAAACTTGTAAGAAACAGGAATGTTATTCAATTCAGTATAATAAAACACGAAGGGAAGTTTGCTGGAAGCTTCTGGGAAAACAGAACAGCAGTACTATAGATACAACTTCTCTTCCTCCAATACTGTCATTGTGACCCTGCACCTCAAATTGCTGAATTGTCACAATTTTGCTGGCAGCTTGAGGAAGAAGTCAATGGGCAGAGAAAGGGTGTAGCCAAAATAAAGGAAAGAAACAGGCAGAGTTCTGCTTGAGCCTTGCCTGATCACCACCTTCTCTCTGGACTTCCTTCCTAGCCAATAAATCCTCTTTATTACTCAAACTGGTTTAAGTTGGATTTTCTGCAATTTTCTGCCTAGAGTAGTCAACTGATATAGCCAGGAAGGATGTTAAACCTTTGGAGAAGAGGACTGCTACACTTGGAACTCACACTCAGTAGCTTGGGATGAGCTAAAGATTGTGGCTCAGTTGCAAAGAAAAGACTGCGGCTCAGTTGCAAAGAAGAGCAGGGAAGAACTGGGCAGAGATGCAAGCTGAGATTCTGCAAAATTCACACCAGCTTTCCTCGAGGCAGAACTACAGCCTCATTCCATTTTCCTCCTTTAAACAGACAAATGAATTTACCTTTTCAGTTACATTTAACCAGCATTTATCAGACACTCATTATATGCCCAGCACTGTTCAAGGCAAAAATGATTAATATGTGCTTCTTGAGTTTAAGTGGCTTAAAGTGAAAGTGAAGTCGTTCAGTCGTGTCCGACGCTTTGCAACTCCATGGACTATAGCCCACCAGGCTCCTCCCTCCATGGGATTCTCCAAGCAAGAATACTGGAGTGGGTTGCCATTTCCTTCTCCAGGGGATCTTCCCGACCTAGGGATTGAACCCAGGTCTCCCGCATCCCAGGCAGATGCTTTAACCTCTGAGCTATCAGGGAAGCCCCTAAGTGGCTTAAAAGTCATTGTGAAAAACAAACATGGACTCAGATACGATGTTAGTATAACTTGGCATATGACAATTAAGATCACAATTTAAAAAGAAATCTATCAAGATAAAGGTCAAGATGGTGAATCAAGGTAGTACTCACTCTTGGCGGTGTGGAGACAGGAAAGAGCACAGAAGGCTTCCCAGAGTTGGTGATACCTGAGTTGACCTTGAGTCAGGTAGGAACTAGCCAGGGGAAGATGAATGAGATGTAAGCTCCACACAAAGGGGAGATCAAAGGGGTAGAACTCCGGGGCAGCCCAGTGTGCTAAGGGCTCTGAAATCATCACTTTTGTGCTTCTGGACCTGATGTAAGGAGAATATGTGGCTGAGGAGGTAGATGGGACCATGTAGAGCTCTGGACACAGGATTTAGGAAACCTGGTCTATATACTGTGGGCAGCAAGGCGTCAGTGGTTGGTTGTAAGCTGAGCAGTGAAGTTCGATGTGAGCTTTGGAGCAGTGTGGGATGGAAGGCTAGAGGTGAGAGATGGGGCAGTGAAAATGGTTAGGAGGCTTTTACAGTAATCCTGGGGAGCAAGAGTGATAACCTGGGAACCTGGGTGTGGGGAATGGCAGTGGAGTTTGAGAAGTGGGCTGCTGCTGCTGCTGCTAAGTCACTTCAGTCATGTCCGACTCTATGCGACCCCATAGACGCCAGCCCACCAGGCTCCCCCGTCCCTGGGATTCTCCAGGCAAGAACACTGGAGTGGTTGCCATTTCCTTCTCCAATGCATGAAAGTGAAAAGTGAAAGTGAAGTCACTCAGTCGTGTCCAACTCTTAGTGACCCCGTGGACTGTAGCCCACCAGGCTCCTCCGTCCACAGGATTTTCCAGGCGAGAGTATTGGAGTGGGGTGCCATTGCCTTCTGGGCACAGTGAGAGCTACTAGGGACTGAGGACACCCAATGGTTTAGGAAGTGGGGGTGAGGGAGAGAAGGGGAGAATAGTCAGGTATCTGGCATAGCACCCCGGGTCCTTGTAAAAGAAGGTGCCATGGCAATGCCTCAGCAGGAGGGTGAGAAGCTGGGCTAAGGGAGGAAGGATCGTGGTTCCATTTTAGATAACCGAGTTTTAGACGCTTAGGAGAACTTCAAGTGAAGGTGTCCTGTGGGTAGTTAAAGAGTTTTGTCTGGAGGTCAGGAGAGAGACAGCAAGGCTATGACAACCCACACATAAGTGTAAACAAACCACCTTCCCAAGGCAAATGGGCATGCTTTGATTTAGAGAGGATTCTCCCTTCTGAATTACCCAGATCACTCACTGCTATCTACACAGATAAAGGGCGAAAGTAGCATTCTTCACTTTCGACTGTCCATGGATGTCCTAGGCTAGGGGAGACTGTGGAGGCTGGTTGGTATTGGTGGTGTGCAACAACCTGGGTCTGCCATCCATAGCAAATCCCACACCAGTGGCACATGGTTGGTGTTTCTTAAAATTATTATTAAGGACAAGAGGGAAAGAAGACAAGCATCCCTGGAGACTAAAGGAATTTCATTGTGTAATTTTTGTTCTTTAAAATTCTACCTCTCAACCTCATTTTAAAATAATTTCTATCTCTTTTTCTTGTTGATGAAAGAATCAATAAAATTAATGAAAATCTGAAATGCTTGAAGTCCTTAGAACTTGGGATGAATTCACTCCTTATATTTTCTTGTCTATCCTAGTGGCCTGGAAGTGACCTTCCCTGTATTTTCTGCTAAATGACTATTTAGATATGCTAATAAACAGAGAGTTATGTGCTAGCATCAGAATTATTAGATTGCCTGGCGCCAGGTCCCTCCTGGACTACAGAGCAAGGAGAGCTGAGCATGGGCCAATTAGGGAGGAAAAGCAGGGACAACAGTGAGTTAAATGGTAGGTGAGGATAGAAAGTGCTGGAAGAAGCACACATCTGATTGAGCGGACTTATCACATGATGAGGTCTGTGCCCAAGCCATTTTGCCCCATCTGCCTTCCGTAGTGGAGCACATGAGCAGTCTCTGGGGGCTGAACTTTTTGGGGAACTGCAGCTATGCTGGAGGCTAGATGTAGTGCTCCAAAGATGTGACACTCATCTCATGCAGTGAGAAAAACACCTGCTCTAGAGGTCAAATAGTCTACATGATAGCAGGAACCAGGGTTTCCCCAACGTGGCTGTTTTCTAGGGACAGTCTCAAGTCTTCTCTGGGCCTGAATCTGCTAATTATATATAACCCTCACCTTTTTGAACTTGGCTGCCTGCAGGGATTATCAGCATTTCTGCTGCATTCAGTGGAACTGGCAGCAGAGAATATGTGTGTGTGCATGTATACTCCCAGGTGGGTGTGCGGTAAGCAGGATGAGGACAAGACTGGGTCTGGGCCTGGCTCTGTCACCAACTACCCGTGAGACTGTGGGCAAGTCTCTTCATTTCTGTGCTTCTCTTCATTTGCAATAAGTAGTACCCAGAATGGAAGTAAGCATCCTAGCTTAAAATTGGCTCAATTGGGAAACTTACCCAAAGTATTTTTTTCCATTCAAAATAAAACTTAGTCTTATTGAGTCTCCTGCATCAGAATACATATTCATTGTCACAAAGTACGCTTCTAACTTTTGATTACAAAGAATGTCTGTGAGAAAGCTGGCATTGTTTTTGACAGCCAGAGAAAGGCAGCTTCTTAGTCTTAGCCCTGATATCTGTC
Source organism: Neotragus pygmaeus (assembly GCA_006410875.1). Classification (NCBI taxonomy): domain Eukaryota; kingdom Metazoa; phylum Chordata; class Mammalia; order Artiodactyla; family Bovidae; genus Neotragus; species Neotragus pygmaeus. The sequence goes on along the minus strand of SJYV01005163.1, from coordinate 379,818 downwards.
TGGAGGTTTAGAGTTCAAAATGTCCATTCGCACACATCATCTCACTGCCTCCATCCAGCCCAATGTACAGATGGCAAACAGGTCAGAGAAGTGAAGCCCACTTCTCCGTAAATGGCTTTTATTCATTTCACCCAAGGCACATTCACTGAGTGTCTGCTGATTCAGGCTCGAGGGATACTGGCCTGCCTCCTTGACTATAGGACCTCCTCTGCCCAGGCTCCCAGAGCAGTTGCCCCTCAAAAGGCAGCCCCCAGGGCACTATGAGACTCCAGCTGTGGTGGGACACCGTCCCTCACAGGCCAGTCGCTGTCTGGTACCCAGCCCTCCCACCTCTGCCTCACCCCTGCCCTCTCCGTGCCTGGAGACAGCTGATCCAAACACTACACTTCTCTCAATAAGTACTTAGTGAAGGAAAGTAACACATGAGCAAGTTGGCCATGGGTTCTGGGGTTGCTAATCTCCAGACATGCTGACCCTTTCTAAATTCCCTTCCAACCGGGACACTATGTCTGATCTGTTTGAACTGGCTTCTCTGGGAGACACTTCAACTAGACACTTGAACAACACTCTAAAGAAAAAAAAAAATAAAAGAAATATCTCCACAGTGGTTTCAAACATTCTGAACTGTTTATTGTTGTTGTTGTTATTGTTGTTGATTTTTTTTGAGAAGCAGCAAATGGTAGGTTCCACAAAATGTAACAAGACAACAAAATTCCTCCAGGAGGAAAGTTCGTGTCTAAATAATGAAATTTTATCTCTTTGTTTGGAAACCAACACAGTTTCATCTCATTAAGAAGACGGATGTTACATGTAAGCTACTTGAGTTTTTTTCTTCATATTTTGCTAAGTAATTTTTTATGCTGGCTAAAACTCAGTGAAAATATAAAAATCTAGTTTTTAATATATAATAAATGATAGAATCTATTTAAATGAAAACTAGGAAACTAAACAGAAACATTTTTATCCTTTTCTTTTAAATATGGGGATAGCTAAAAGATTATTATTGTTCTGTTCTGTTTTTAATAAAGCATAAGCTATTCATAGAGCAAGGATATTAAATAATAATCCTGGACTTACTTCCTTCATTTGCCACATTTAGCAACAGCATCTGATTTAGAGTTTTAACTTTCAAACCAACTTACCACCTAGTGTTAGAATTTTATGCTATCTGTAATTTAAATCATATTGGTTTTAATTTGCTCATATTCCAGTTTGGTGACTTGATTGAGAGGATAGAAGACAACTAAATGATTTTCTTTTCTAAGTATGCACATTCCAGCATTACCTGTTGTCCCCTGTATCCTGCTTGTATACTGCATTAACCCATCTGTGAATGCCTATGCCCTAAAGAATACTAACAGCCTCCTTGCCAGAGAAGCTTGCTACATCTGAAAACTTGCTATGCAGTCAATTGCACAACAAAATGTTATGTGTGTTATAATGTAAAGAAGAGGTTTCAATTCAGAAGACTTGGGTTCTACTATAGACCTGCTTTATAAATGTTGACAAGTTAGTTAATTGTCTGAACCTGTTTCCTTATCTGTGAAATGGGGATAACAATTTACACTATTTCAACCTTAGCATAATAGTGAGATTAAAATAAGACAATGAATTTCATGCTTCAGCAATTGCTACATACCAGATAGATTTTTAAATCTATATAGCGAGCATATTCTATTGCACATATTTCCCTAATGTTTGTGTCAGAGCAGAGAACAGATGAAAGGTGTGGATTTAAAATTACACAACCTTCACCCTACTGCAAAATCACTATGGGCTCATGGAAATTACACCTGAAGCTCATACACAAACATCCACAGCCTACCCCTGCGGGAGACATGCTCCCAGAGCCTCCACAGGGCATTAGACAGACCAAGGACACCTGTGCATCTTCCCGCTGTCCCCACCCTGACATACACTTGGGCAAGGAAGAGAGGAAGGAAGGGAGGGAGGGAGAGAGAGAAAGAGAGAACAAAGGAAAGAAAGAGCCTTTGTTGACACCGGACTCAAAGCCCTGCATATTCTCTCAGGGTCATGCCTGAGGGCACCGTCCCCTCCTGGCCTCCCTGTGTAGCCCAAACAGTGGAACAGTGATCTAACCTTCTCCTGCCCTCCCCCTTCCCCATCCTCTCTGCCACATCCCAACCCTTCACTACTAGAGACTCAATCCCTTTGACTCTTAACAGTTTTTCACCCAGGAGAGACTGCTATTAAAATGCATCAATCCTGCAACCCCTCCTAGAATTGGTTTATTCCGGGCACAGAAACAGTTCATTAAAAAAGCAAGGCCCTTTGTGAGCATGACTCAGGGACGGGATCCTAAAATGGGGTGGCAGAGGAGCCCTAGACCAAGAGAGACAGGCCCTAAAGTGGGAGTGGGAGCGAACCAAGAGCAAATTTCCCCACGTTACAACTCTGCTTTCACATAACTCTGCCTGACTCCGGGTATATGTCTTTAGGCAAACAGGGAAACACACAGAGCCCATGTGTGTGTTCTGGCCTAGGACACTTGTTGTTGTTATTCAACAGCCCAGTCTTGTCCAATTCTTTGAGACCTCATGGACTGTAACACACCAGGCCTCCCTGTCCCTCACCATCTCCCAGAGTTTGCCCAAGTTCATGTTCATTGCCGTCCAGACATCTCATTGTCTGATGTCCTCTTCTCCTTCTGCCCTTGATCTTTCCCAGCATCAGGGACTTTTCCAATGAGTTGTCTGTACACATCAGATGACCAAAATACTGGAGCTTCAGCATCAGTCCTTCCAGGGAATATTCAGGGTTGATCTTCCTTAAGACTAACTGGTTTGATCCCCTTGCTGTCCAAGGGACTTCAGGAGTCTTCTCCAGCACCACAGTTCAAAGGCATCAATTCTTTGGCATTTTGCCTTCTTTACAGACCAGCCCTCACAACCATATACAACCACTGGGAAGACCATAGCCTTGACTATACAGACCTTTGTTGTCAGAGTAACGTCTCTGCTTTCCAACACACTGTCTAGGTTTGTCATCGCTTTCTTGCCAAGAAGCAATCTTCTCATTTCACGACTGCAGTAATCATCCACAATGATTTTTGAGCCCAAGAAGAGGAAATCTGTCACTATTTCCACCTTTCCCCTTCTATTTGCCATGAAGTAATGGGGCCAGATGCCATGATCTTACTTTTTTTTAATATTCAGTCTTAAGCCAGCTCTTTCATTCTCCTCCTTCACCCTCATTAAAAGGCTCTTTAGTTCCTCTACGCTTTTTGCCATTACAGGGGGTATCATCTGCATATCTGAGGTTGTTGATGTTTCTCCCACCCATCTTGATTCTGGCTTGTAACTCATCCAGCCTGCATTTCTCATGATGTGCTCAGTCTATAGGTTAAACAAACAGGGTGACAGCAGACAGCCCTGTCGTATTCCTTTCTCGTTCTTGAACGCATCAGTTGTTCCATAAAGGGTTCTAACTGTTGCTTCTTGACTCACATACAGGTTTCTCAGGGGACAGGTCAGATGGTCTGGTATGCCTTCCACAGTTTGTCATGGTCCACACAGTCAAAGGCTTTAAGTGTAGTAGATGAAACAGAGATCGATGCTTTTTCTGAAATTCCCTTGCTTTCTCTATAATCCTGCAAGTGTTGGCAATTTGATCTCTAGTTCCTCTTCCTTTTCTAAACCCAGCTTAGACATCTGGAAGTTCTTGGTTTGCATAATGCTGAAGCCTAGCATGCAAGACTTTAAGCATGACCTTTCTAGCATGGGAGATGAGTACAACTGTCTGATGGTTAGCACATTCTTTGGTACTACCCTTCTCGGGAATTGGGATGAAGATTGACTTTTCTCATGTGGCCACTGCTGGGTCTTCCAGATTTGCTGACATAATGAATGCAAAATCTTGACGGCATCTTCCTTGAGGGACCCTTAAGACCCTTCAATCTTTGTTTTCAAATATCTGCTCATCTAGGATTGAGCTTTCCTGCTTTTACAAAGCAGGATAGAGAAAGAAAAGGTAAAGGACCCCAAGATGTGGACCTAGTTTGTCATTCCCCAGAATTCCTTACTGAAGGGAGTTTGATACCTCGCTTCTTCTGTATCCCACAGGCCTGCAGACCATAATGAGCTCAGGGTTCTGGGAGACAGTCTTTCACTGGTGTCTATAGACAGGGAGGTAGTTTGGACTTGTGCCTGACAGACAGTTAATAAATACCTACTGAAGGAGAGAAGGTGTTCTGGGCCCTGTCTGTTCTTCTTTAGGCTTTTGGAATGACAGCAGGCAGAGTTGTATATATGGTACAAGAAAGAAGTCGTTTTTATCTATCACCATAAATTCAGCTCTTCTCAGAGGACGGCTGAGCCTGGTTACCTGGGAGACCCCAGCACTGTAGCCTCAGGAATCAGTCAGGGCACCAAACAATATCACAGGCCAGGCTGTATCTCTGACCTGCAGACATGCTATTGATGCTCTAGCACAGTTCTTACCCACTCTGACCCTCAATTCCCTAATTCCCAGATCTCAGATCTAACATCCTAACATGATACTCACATCTAGAACTGTCCAGTTTCTCTATAAAACAGACAAATGTCCCTGTTTGCTCCCTCTGTGAGCAAGGAGTTAATAAAACCCTTTCATCTTGTGCATGCTAGTCTGACCTTCAGTTAACACCCTAGTTCTGTTCCCCTGGAAACAGATAAAGATAGTATGTGCCAACATGTTACTAAATCATGTTGCCTATGGTTAAAAAACAAACAAACAAAAAAACCCAACACTCCCTACTGGTAAACTGAATCTGGATTGGAAAGACTATCAATGAACTATAAATAACCGGTGGGGATAATGTTCCTTGATCGTCCCTGACGGGGGTGACTCTTGTAACTGGTGTGTGCACTGCCAGAACCCTGGAAGCTGTGCCAATGGAGTTGCTATAAGAGATACTGGCTCGTGTGAGACATGCGTTGTCGAGCTGTGACAGCTTCTGTGGCTGCCCACCATGGACCTTGTCTCCTTGCACCTGAGCTGGCCTGCTGCAAGGACTGTACTGCGAGGAAACCACAGCTCCCACCTTATATTGCCCTGAGTGGATCAGCACCAAAGGTGGCCCATAGCAGTCTTTGAGTCTGAATGCTCAGTGGAGTCTAAGAAGACTCCTTAGTCTGTGTGGTATCCATATTGCACAGCCAAATCCAGTGTACATAGTCTCTCTTTGTCTTCCCTTGCCCCATGCTCCTTTCTCACTTTCAACTTCTCTCAATAACAGCAGTAATAATGGTAACAACGACAATAATAGCAACTGATATTTGCTAAATGCTCATCCTGGGCTTCCCTGGTGGCCGCAGTGTGGGAGACCTGGGTTCGATCCCTGGGTTGGGAAGATCCCCTGGAGGAGGGCGGGGCAACCGACCCCAGTCTTCTTGCCTGGAGAATCCCATGGACAGAGGAGCCTGGCGGGCTACAGCCCATGGGGTCGCAGAGTCGGACATGACTAAGCGACTACAGCACAGCACCTTGTGCTGGGCACGGTTCTAAGCATTATTAAATGTAACTCACTTACCCCTCTTAATAACATCCTAATTATCTCTCCAATATTGACCCCAAACATTATCATCCCCATTCTACAAATTGAGAAACTAAGGGACAGAGAGGCTAATTAACTTGCCCAAAGTCACAAAGCTAATAAGTGGCAGAGCCAAGATTCAAACTCAGGAGGCCTAATTCCAGCGTTGATATTCTTAACCCTGTTGCTCTACCTTCCAAAAGGCTCAAAGCTTCATTTCTGTCTACCCTTCTCTTTTTTACCAAACTTTCAGAAGTACATCTGGCCCCTTGGCTGCTTTTGTTTTTCCTCTGTCCACTTCCTCTTTAACCTCTTGTAATACCTCTACCTTTACTGCTTTCCTAAGTCTGCACTCACCATGAAAACTGACTGCCTCTTCCTTTCTGAGATCTTGACGCTTCCCTTGATCTTGCATCAGAATCCAGTGCTGTCATTTCTGCCGTCCTTTCGACTGGCTCTGACCCTCTACCAGAGGCAGGCCATTCGGCTGCAGACACGATCAGCTTCCCCCTCCTGCTTTCACAAGTCTCTACCCAACACTAATTTCTCCCAGGAGAATCAGGCCTTCACAGACTCAGGCTCTCTTGACACACCACATCTAGTCTCAGTATGACAAAAACAATAGAACACTCTAATTTCAAAAGCTCACCAATTCTTCACTTCTACACTGATTTATCTAAACTTGCCTCCTAATTCTTTGCTGCCCCTTTATGGCTTTCCTTCATGTCCTTCACACCCCCACTGGAACCATCTCAACCCTTAGCCCTCTGCCTTTTATTCATCGGCTTTGTCCATTTGAAAATCCATTCAGGTTCACATTTTCAACAACCCAAATATTATTTCCTGTTTCATATGCCATATCCTGTGCCAAGTACGTTCACAGACTTTCATGTTTAGTCTTTATAATAATGCAAAAATAAGGTATTGTTAATTTCATTTTTGACATAGTGAAAACTCAGTACAAAGAGCTGAAGTAAATTGCCCAAGATTACACAGTTTGTAAGTGATGGAGATAAATCCAGAATCTAGTGTCCATCTGAACCTAATTTCCTCTCTTCCAGGGTGCTCTCTAACCTCAACTTCCCTGATAACTGACAAGAAGAAATATGTGGCTCTGCACAGTGAGCTTTACACACATTATCTCTAGCCTCAAAACAGCCCTATGAGTTAGATACCACCATCACCACCTTTCTCTAGAAGAAACTGTTTGAGAGATCAAATAATTTGGCCAAGGTTGCACAGTCAGGGTGCATATTAAAGCAAAGTCTATATGACTTCAAATTCTATGCTTTTAAACTACTATCCAATTGTCTCCCAAATGCACACATTTTTGGATTATTCCTAGTCACCTGGTGCCCATGAATTCAGTAGGAATACCCCCTTGCTGTAGCATCAGCATCTCAAACTACTCCGCCTGCTCTGTGAAAACTCTTACCTTCTCTTGACCCCCCATATCTTCACCCTGCCCCCCTGAAGTCGATTCATTGTCTTTCTTCAAATCATTCTGAAATATACCCTGCACTTTCCACTGCTATGGATACTCACCGTTCAGCCCCTCCTGCCAAGATTACTGTAATTACTCCCTTACTGGTTTCCCTGACTCTGTTTCCTTCTTTATACCAAGCAATCTGCTCCACCAGGCTCACTGCTCTGATACACTACTTTTACCCTATCATTCCCTCAATCCAAAAAAAAAAAAAAAAAAAAATCCCTACAAAATTATTGTTGCTATCTATTATCTATAATTCAAAACCTAATCTCTTTATTCTGGCATGCAAGGCACCTCCCCCTGCCATGCCCAGTTGGTCCATATCTGCCCTTCTCCCTATTCTTTCACTCCACTGTCTGTATGAAGCATCCTTTCCTGCCATATTCTATTTAGCACCATGCAAATAAATCACACCATGCTCATTGCCACCGCCATATATGTGTTCACATCTCTCCTTCCATACCCAAATATCTAATTTACTTCCACCCTTCAAAATGTATTGGAAGTCTCCTTTCCTTTCAATGATTTCTTTGACCACCTGAGCCCATACTGATTTCTCTTTCCTCCAAGTTCACTGCCCAAGTATGTACCATAATTCACAAACCTAACCTTCATTCAGAACTACCTAAAGTGTTTTCTTAAAAAAGTATAGCTTCCTAGGCCCTATCCTTGAGATTCTGATTCAGCAGGAACTCTGCAGGTAAATCTGATGCCCTTGCATTTTTATTTAAACAGTTCATATAGACTTACAGTCTGTTTTTGATGGGGTAGCTAGTAGGGAACTTAACTCTACCATATGTACACTAGTTAAAAGCATTGGTTTAACAACCAACATAAACCACTGATCCTTGAAGGAAGGGAAACATACAAGTAAGCCCCAGGTCCACCCTGGCTTTCTCCCTGAGGGTATTTTCCAAACTATGAAGCCAAGAAACAGGAGCTGAGCAGAGAGCAGCAGTCTTAATGGCTGTAATACAACAGAGACTAGACTTTGGGGCTGGGAGGGTGGTTGCAATTATGGTGATAGGAAATTAGAGAGGAGGGAGCTAAGAAAACGAGACCTAAAAATCTTCACCAAATTTCCTTTAGGTCCTTGGCCAGATCCTAAGCTGTGCATAGGCAAGGTGAGATTCCAGAAGGTCTAGGAGAGAATAGCTGTGGCATGTGGAAAACTGGAGAGAAACATCAGGGCCTAGAGTGCTGAGGAAATGTTATGAGTTCTAAATCAGTGTGAAGAGACTGGTGAACTCTGGACACTCAACTGGGACCCCAGAAAGACAAGACTGTAAGAGTAAAAACTGCATCCTAAGAATACAGGCTATATCCTAGAATTAAAGAAAAGATGGAAGTAGATATGTCATAGCAAAGCCTAAACCAAGGCTCAACAGGATCACAATCTGTAGTTTAACTGCATCCCAGAACAAAACTTAACAAAATTTAGAGGAGGATAACCTAATCAAGAGGCTGTACAATACATCATCTATAACAACCAGTAGATTATTCAACATATAAAGGAGAGAAAATTGACTAAGAATAAAAGAAATTAAAGTCAATAGAAACAGAACCTGAGATGATTAGGCTATAATTTAGCAGACAAGACTTTCGAAAGAACCATGATTAACATCTTGAAGAAAACAGGAGGGAAAGGCACAAAATGAATTAAAAGGGGAACATAAGAACAGGGTCTGGTGTTGTTTTTTGGAGCCAAAAGCATCTGGACATAAACAGTCACGTGCTCAGGATGCTTAGCACACTATTTTATTCACTTGTTGAGCGCCCACTGTATTCCAGATATTGGATTAGAGACTAATGAGAAAAGATCAAGGTCAGAGTCTAGTGAGGGAGGCAAATATATTTGATAGTCTGTCACTTTTAACTGTGAAAAGTACTATGAAAAGTGTATATGCCCTGGAGAAGGAAATGGCAATCCACTCCAGTATTCTTGCTTGGTAAATCCCATGGACACAGGAGCCTGGTGGGCTACAGTCCATGGTGTTGCAAAGAGCTGAACATGACTTAGCAACTAAACAAGAACATCAAATACATGTATGTATAACTGATTCACTTTGCTGTATACCCGAAACTAATACAATATTGTAAATCAGCAATACTTCAATAAAAATTTAAGAAATAGAAAAAAAAAGGCAAAGGTTAAAAGGCAGAACAAGTAGGTCTTTATCTAGTGGCAGTGAGGAACCACTGAAGGAAACTGATAAGGTTAAATTCACTTCTAACCGTAAATGGGTCTCTGCCCTGAAGCCCTCAACACACAGTCATTTATCTCATTGCAAAGAAGAGTCCAAGGCAGCCACCATGATCTCACAAAAAATCAACTCACACATCACAGGCTTCTCCATGACCAAGGGGTCTCCCCACCACCACCCAGCCCCCGGCCTCCTTCCCCTCTCCTTTTTCTTAAAAACCCTTCAACATCTGAGATGAAGAAGATAAATATAAAGAAGGAGATACAGATGCCATATGAAAGGTGCCTGGCACAGTGCATGATACACAGTAGATGCTGAACGCACGCTATTTCCTTCCCACTTTCCTCCCCTCCTTATCCTGCCAGACGGGACAAGCTGCCAGTCACAGGCAGCTGCTTTCTGACTAAAGAAACCCAGGCTACAACTCTTCACGCTCANAAAAAAAAAAAAAAAAAAAATCCCTACAAAATTATTGTTGCTATCTATTATCTATAATTCAAAACCTAATCTCTTTATTCTGGCATGCAAGGCACCTCCCCCTGCCATGCCCAGTTGGTCCATATCTGCCCTTCTCCCTATTCTTTCACTCCACTGTCTGTATGAAGCATCCTTTCCTGCCATATTCTATTTAGCACCATGCAAATAAATCACACCATGCTCATTGCCACCGCCATATATGTGTTCACATCTCTCCTTCCATACCCAAATATCTAATTTACTTCCACCCTTCAAAATGTATTGGAAGTCTCCTTTCCTTTCAATGATTTCTTTGACCACCTGAGCCCATACTGATTTCTCTTTCCTCCAAGTTCACTGCCCAAGTATGTACCATAATTCACAAACCTAACCTTCATTCAGAACTACCTAAAGTGTTTTCTTAAAAAAGTATAGCTTCCTAGGCCCTATCCTTGAGATTCTGATTCAGCAGGAACTCTGCAGGTAAATCTGATGCCCTTGCATTTTTATTTAAACAGTTCATATAGACTTACAGTCTGTTTTTGATGGGGTAGCTAGTAGGGAACTTAACTCTACCATATGTACACTAGTTAAAAGCATTGGTTTAACAACCAACATAAACCACTGATCCTTGAAGGAAGGGAAACATACAAGTAAGCCCCAGGTCCACCCTGGCTTTCTCCCTGAGGGTATTTTCCAAACTATGAAGCCAAGAAACAGGAGCTGAGCAGAGAGCAGCAGTCTTAATGGCTGTAATACAACAGAGACTAGACTTTGGGGCTGGGAGGGTGGTTGCAATTATGGTGATAGGAAATTAGAGAGGAGGGAGCTAAGAAAACGAGACCTAAAAATCTTCACCAAATTTCCTTTAGGTCCTTGGCCAGATCCTAAGCTGTGCATAGGCAAGGTGAGATTCCAGAAGGTCTAGGAGAGAATAGCTGTGGCATGTGGAAAACTGGAGAGAAACATCAGGGCCTAGAGTGCTGAGGAAATGTTATGAGTTCTAAATCAGTGTGAAGAGACTGGTGAACTCTGGACACTCAACTGGGACCCCAGAAAGACAAGACTGTAAGAGTAAAAACTGCATCCTAAGAATACAGGCTATATCCTAGAATTAAAGAAAAGATGGAAGTAGATATGTCATAGCAAAGCCTAAACCAAGGCTCAACAGGATCACAATCTGTAGTTTAACTGCATCCCAGAACAAAACTTAACAAAATTTAGAGGAGGATAACCTAATCAAGAGGCTGTACAATACATCATCTATAACAACCAGTAGATTATTCAACATATAAAGGAGAGAAAATTGACTAAGAATAAAAGAAATTAAAGTCAATAGAAACAGAACCTGAGATGATTAGGCTATAATTTAGCAGACAAGACTTTCGAAAGAACCATGATTAACATCTTGAAGAAAACAGGAGGGAAAGGCACAAAATGAATTAAAAGGGGAACATAAGAACAGGGTCTGGTGTTGTTTTTTGGAGCCAAAAGCATCTGGACATAAACAGTCACGTGCTCAGGATGCTTAGCACACTATTTTATTCACTTGTTGAGCGCCCACTGTATTCCAGATATTGGATTAGAGACTAATGAGAAAAGATCAAGGTCAGAGTCTAGTGAGGGAGGCAAATATATTTGATAGTCTGTCACTTTTAACTGTGAAAAGTACTATGAAAAGTGTATATGCCCTGGAGAAGGAAATGGCAATCCACTCCAGTATTCTTGCTTGGTAAATCCCATGGACACAGGAGCCTGGTGGGCTACAGTCCATGGTGTTGCAAAGAGCTGAACATGACTTAGCAACTAAACAAGAACATCAAATACATGTATGTATAACTGATTCACTTTGCTGTATACCCGAAACTAATACAATATTGTAAATCAGCAATACTTCAATAAAAATTTAAGAAATAGAAAAAAAAAGGCAAAGGTTAAAAGGCAGAACAAGTAGGTCTTTATCTAGTGGCAGTGAGGAACCACTGAAGGAAACTGATAAGGTTAAATTCACTTCTAACCGTAAATGGGTCTCTGCCCTGAAGCCCTCAACACACAGTCATTTATCTCATTGCAAAGAAGAGTCCAAGGCAGCCACCATGATCTCACAAAAAATCAACTCACACATCACAGGCTTCTCCATGACCAAGGGGTCTCCCCACCACCACCCAGCCCCCGGCCTCCTTCCCCTCTCCTTTTTCTTAAAAACCCTTCAACATCTGAGATGAAGAAGATAAATATAAAGAAGGAGATACAGATGCCATATGAAAGGTGCCTGGCACAGTGCATGATACACAGTAGATGCTGAACGCACGCTATTTCCTTCCCACTTTCCTCCCCTCCTTATCCTGCCAGACGGGACAAGCTGCCAGTCACAGGCAGCTGCTTTCTGACTAAAGAAACCCAGGCTACAACTCTTCACGCTCAAGTCACACACTGTCCTAGAAAATCAGCACACTCCTATTAGGCCTGAAAAGTTCACTCTCTTCAGATTTGCCCTCCTCATGCTAAGTGAGGTAATGAAAAGTTTCACCAAGTCGATTATTAATATAAATGCTTTCAGAATCTGAATAATGTTTTTATTCTTTGCATTTTATTTCCAGTCTGCCTGCCTGGATGGACTACATTTCCTGCAGTCCTGACGACACACACACTACCCCACTGTGGGAAGGGACGGCCACCCAGGAGCCAGCAAGCCAAGCAGAGGAGAAACAGGACAAACCAAGCCAGCAGTCAGCCCGGGGAGCCTTGGGAAATTGACTCTGAGTGGCCAAATTCCTTCCATCTGAACCACAGATGATGATAAAATATTTTCAGGACCAGCATGAGGGAATGTTTACTCACTTCCCAAAATGTAAAATTGAAGAGGTCAAACTCAATTTAATTCAAGCTGAGAAAACAGTGCCCAACTTTACCCCAGAGCTAAATTTAGGCAGAAACCGAGTTCTGGCCCTGGCGAGTTAATTTATATGAGCTAATGCTTGTTCCTGGCCTACAAGATATACTCAATAAACGGTAACTATTATTGTTACTGCAAAAATGGAGTGTCTGTTGGATGTTCTCACCCAGTCCTCCCACACATCCTAAAATCAGCTGTGGCAATTACTTGCACATCTGGGGAAAAAATTCCACGTGCACTGAGGAGGAGGTGGCCTCCCCTTCAGGAGTCCCTCTCCGAGAAAGGGGGCAGATGCTATGCCAGAAGGGGTCTGGACTAGGTGGGCTTGACTCTGAGCAGGGGAAGAAAGCTAGCCCTCTCCTTTTCCCTTCTCCCCTCTTCCTTCGGCAACAATGAGGCTGAGAGGTGGGAGACCACTAGGGAGCCAGGCTCAGGTACCTGCTGGAGAAGATGCTCTATCATGCTTCCAGCTTCCCACCCCACCTAGCAGAATATACTCCATAGGAACTCAGGAAAGACTTAGGAAGGAAGAGCCCAATCTTCAAAACCCTCCATTTCCTTAACAACCTCATTCAGAGGACTAAGGTAAATTCTTGTGGTTTAGATAATGCCACTGTCCCTAAGAGTAGAGGAGAAATGCGCTAACCAGGTAACTCCTGGTAATATTTTCAATAACCTTCATCACCACTTTTTTGACTTCTCCATGCCTTAAGAGAAACCAACATTTGAAGTAAGTCATTTATCCTTCTTCCAAAGTGCTTTTGGGCTTTCTTTTCACTGCCTTAACACCCTAACATAAAAGTCTTGTAGTTCCTTCCTCCTTCCTCCTTGACCTCCAATTAATCACCATGTCCTATTTTCTTTCCCTTAGACTATCTCCAGGGCTTGCCCCTCTCCTTTCCTCTCTCCCTGTCAACTCATCTGCTCACATTTGGATTAGTATAAAAGGACAAGAATTGGTTTCCTTAACTCCAACCCTTTCTCTCCATTGCAAGAGGAAACCTGTTAATTCCAATTTTTAAGCAATAGAATTAGAGTGACATCTCTTGAAATCACTCAGCAGTAGGTGGTGCTCTTGTGCCAGCTCAGAGCACTCACAGAAGTTTTGTTCTATCAGGCAGCCTATTGAGTGCCTCTGAGGAACACAGTTATCTCAGACACTGGCCCTGACCTCTGGGAATGTGTAATATCACTGCACTGGAACAGGGCCTATTTGATGGATAAAGACTATGGAAAGTTTCCCAGAGGAGAGAAAGACCACTTCCATCAGAGGAGTGGGGAAAGTAGCTAGGCCTTCAGCTAGGATAGGGTTTCAACAGGCAGATGGGGGGAGGTCGGTATAAACACAGGTGTGAGAGGTAGGCCTCTGCAAAGCGCAAAAGAGGTTTTCCTGATGTCGGGGCTGAAGGCCCAAGTCCAGTCTCATTCTCCATTCTAGGACCTTCTGGTTTGCACCTCCTCAGACACCTCGGGACAAGGGGTATCCCAGGGAAATCTTTTAGGACAGGACACATGCCGCTTTCAGGTGAGACAAGTCAGTCCACCCATTTGCATGGAAGAACTAACATCCCTTTTTACTCTGTACCAAGAAAGGGCAAGAACAAGAACATAGCTTTCCTCCAGTGCCTGGTTGTTCAAGGAGTGGTGTGACTAGATTTCTGACCCCCTGTGGTGACTCTGGGTAATCGACATGGCCTGGACACCCCTCCCTCTGCTGCCCTCCCCCTGCCTACAGCCCACACTCCTCCCCATGCCAGCCTGAGCTGCAGTCGCACTGGACAGAACCTCCTCTGTGTCTCTGAGGCTGCCATGCCTCTGCTCATGTTCTTCCCTGGCCTGCACCCCAACCCAAGCTGAAGGTTCCCCCTCACGCTGTTCCCACGGCAGTGACAGGTTCTTTGGTCAGCTTTCCCTGTGCAGCAGCTGTTTGACAGTGCCTCCCCACTCTGGTGTGGTAAAGCCTGATTCCAGTTCATCTTCCAATGGCCCGTTCCCAGTACAGTATCTGGCATTTATTTAATTGGCTTGTCTTCAGCAACAGTGTTTTAGATCCTGCCAAACTGGGCACACACTTCTAACTTCATTCCTCTAGCTTCCCCAGACACCAGGGCCCTACCTCACCTCTGTTTTGCTGCCACATCTGCCCACTGTCTGCTCCAGTACCCATGTTGTGGATGACCCTTTACTCTCTGCCCTTCTTCCCATGCCCTGCAGGAAACCCCCCCAACCCCCATGCCTCTTCCACTCTTGATGGCTCAGCTCCAATTGGTCTCCATAAACCTACCATCTGCTGAGCACCTACTGGGTTTCTGGCATACTAGATGCTTCAGATACATTTTCTATAATCCATACAACAATCCTAAAGCATGTATTAAAAATCTACATTTTACAGATAAAGAAACTGCTCAGACAGGGCAAACTGGCCATAGATAGTCAATCAGCTAGCAAGTGGCTAAGCTGCAATTCAAAACTCGTCTCTTGTGATTGGAATGTCAGTGCTCTTTCTAGAAGCCTTGGCTGGGTCTTCTGGTGGCCTATGCACGCTGCCCTCCATGGGAGGCCTGAGCCACACAGGGAACCACCCAAGGAAGGAAGCAAGACCACAAAACAAGACCACAAAAGGGAAGCGAAACAATCAGTTCTGAATGCATCCTAGAAGGCCGGGGTAACAGGCTAGAGGAGGTGTGTGGGCACAGAGAAGAGGGTCACCAACAGGAGAGGAAGCAGAAAGGGCGCAGTAGGGAGGACAGAAGGTGAAGGGAAGGGAGGAAAGTGGATTCTTCAAAGTAAAATGCCTGGGAAGAAATCTTGGGGAACAATTTCTGTTTATACCTCTGATGAGCATTCTTCTTTCCTAGCTCACCTAAATTGCTGCAGACAGACTGAGTAACAACCTAGATTCTGGGAAGTACTGTTCGCAGTGTCCCTGTTCTCAGTTCTGAAGGGTCATGTGGGGTCCACATGTAACGGGAGGCCACCGGTGACACATCGGACAATTCAGGCTACTGCCGCCCCTCGTAAGAGACCTGGGAGAGGGGGGGAGTCAAGCCTGCTGCGCCCAGCGCTCCTGCCGCTCCTTGCTCCACTCTGCTTTTCACACCCACTTCCCACGCAGGCCTGGCCACCTCAGCGGACACTGAGCACACGGTGTCCCGAGCATGAAGCAGAGTGAAGGACAGAGCAGGAGCACGGGTGTTAAAGAGGAGAAAAACAGCTTCAGGAGAAAACATGCACACAGGCATTCTGCAAAACACTGTGACGTGGATTATTTTTGGAATCTAATGTTTCTAATGTTCAAGGGGAGGAAATGAAAACGAGTAAGTAGAGATTCCCAGGACCAACAGGCTGGAAATAATACAGGACGCAGTGTCCTGAGCTGGGTGGGACACAGACACACTTCCTTGCCCTGAGCTGAGCCAGGCAGTGGGAGGGGGCAGGGCAGTGGAACAGCCTCAGCAGGAGGGAGGCAGCAGGGGGGGCACCAGGGACCTTTCTCCAAAGGGAGCAGGAAGTTACAAGCCACCCAGCAAAGACTTCATCTCAAAGGTCATAGTTCTTGGAGGCCTCCCTCCCAACGCCAAGGGCTCAAGCAAATGAATCAGAAACTTGTCAACATGCTCCCTAGAGGACCAATCAGTGCTTGCCCTCTTACCATAGCAGCGGTAAGGTCACAGGTCAGGGGACCACCAGCCTCCACTCCACCCCAGTCTCTCTAGCCACTTCCTAGGTTACTGGCCTACGCACTCTTTCTCCTGCAGGGCAAGGGCAAGATTGGTATTGGGTATGTGTGTATGTGTGTGTTGTGTGTTGGGGAGGGGGAGGAGTATTGGGGAGTCTGTGTGTGTTGTGTGTTGGGGAGGGNAACTCTCTTGCTTTCTTGATGATCCAGCGGATGTTAGCAATTTGATCTCTGGTTCCTCTGCCTTTTCTAAAACCAGCTTGGAAGTTCACAGTTCACGTATTGCTGAAGCCTGGCTTGGAGAATTTTGAGCATTACTTTATTAGCATGTGAGATGAGTGCAATTGTGCGGTAGTTTGAGCATTTTTTAAATAGTCTCTGTTTTATCATCTCTGGATTTTTATGGACTTGAGCAAAAGCCATTTTCCTATTGGTCACTTATGATTTCCTTAATCGCAATCAAGTGAGGAAAAATTCTGTTTAAAACTGCATCTAATTTAAGGCTTCAAGATTCAACTATGTATTTCTACTTACCTGTGGTTCCAAATGATTTCAGTATTTCAACTTTTCTTCAAGGCTCCCCAAATCAGCAGAGATGACCTTTCATCACCCCCTCCCCACCTTAAGCAGTAACAGCTAAGGAAACTGGTGAATGACTTTTTCCACCTAAGACCACAATTTCTGAAACCACTTCCTCTCCTCACTCTCCTTGACCTCGCTTCAGCATTAGGCCCTATTAACCACACTCTCCTTGGCCCTTTCTTTGGCTCTGTGTCTGTATGTATGTTAAGAGCAAAGATTGTGGCATCCACCGATCTAAATTTGAATGGCCGTCTGACACTTTCTAATTGCAAGACATTGGGGAAGTTGTTTAAAACCTCCAAGCCTTGTCTCACACCTCTAAAAGAAGAATGGTAACTCCCACTTCAGAGGAAGTATGGTGAAGACAAAATCAACTCCTCATTGAGTGTTTAGAAAGGTCCACAGTAGCTGTGAGATCTCAGTAGGCGGACCCTCCCCACTTCACTTGTCACCTTCTGTGTCGGCTCCTGAACATTAACTCAACCCAAGCTGCTTCAGTCCTCAGCCACCTCCTCACCTCTGAGGCTCCCCAACTCCCTCCCAGATCTCACCTGGGGACCAGCTGACTAGCCTCACAGTTTTACACACCCAAAATGAAACTCAAAGAGATGACATCCCCCCTGGTCTCAGTTATCATGTCTATAAAGCAGATGCTGAGTGAGTGACTAAGTCAAGATTCCTCCTAATGCCCCTTCCTGAATAAGCAAAGTCACTTCTCCGGCCTTTTCTCCAGCCCTTTTCTTGCCCCTTCTTTATTCCTCCCCTCCCTCATTTCTGAGGTCTGGAACAGAATTTGGATGGTTTACTAGATGACTAGGCTGGAAAATGCTTGTGTAAGATTCTGGCTCTCAGCTTCCACCAGCTGGCACAGCTTTGGCTCTGGAGATGTGGGCTAACTCGGATGCTTCTGATAGAAGTGGTTCTTGAGAACCTCCTCAAGACAGTCCAGCTTGCAGGCATCCGTGCTAACTTGCTTCAGTCATGTCTGATTCTTTGCTCCTCTATGGACTGTAGCCCACCAGGCTCCTCCATCCATGGGATTCGCCAGGCAAGAATACTGGAGCGGGTTAGAATACTGGAGCAGGTTGCCATGCCCTCCTCCAGGGGCTCTTCCTGACCCAGGGATCCAGCCTGAGTCTGTTATGTCTCCTGCATTGGCAGGCGGGTTCTTTACCACTAGCACCTCCTGGGAAGCCCTAGTTCTGTTTTGTGAAGAGCATAAAATCCGTAAGGAGATTAGGGTGTTTCCTCCCCGCATTAAGCTGGCTACATATGTGAATGAATTATTTCCCTGAGAGAGAGCTTTGTGCAGCCACTCTGGAGAACAGCTGGCACTACTTAAGCAAACACTCCTTCCTGACACTGCTATCTGGCAGCTCCACTGAGGTACAAGGATCCTAAAGAGAGCTTCGTGAGAAGGGCCACCGTGCCAAAGGTTTGGAAGCAGTCTTGGTGTCCACTGAGTGAACAGATCGATAAAATGCATATGGACTTCCCTGGCTGTTCCATGGTTGAGACTTCACCTTCCAATTCAAGAGGTGCGAGTTCAACCCCTGGTCAGGCCGCTAAGATCCCATGCGCATTGTGGCCAAAAAAACTAAAACATGAAAGAGAAGCAATATTGCCAGAAATTCAATAAAGATTTTTAAAATGTTCCACATCAAAAATCTTTAAAAAAAAAAAGAAAACAACCATTTGGTTTAAAATATACATAAATATAAAATGGGTAAATCATACTCTGGAATAATATTCAATATGCAGAGGCTAAGAAGTAAATGTATACTACAGTATATACGTAACTGATACATAAACCTCATAAACAAAAAGAAGGAATCAAGAATTTATCCTGGCTTTCCTCTATGAGTTATACTGTGAATAACCAAATAATTTATCACTGGAACTTTTGTTATAGAAGTGCTCCAGCTAATAAAAAAAGAGTGCTAGAATTAGAAGATCACCATCTTATAACACGAAATTGTGGCAGACTCTTAGATGACCCCCATTTATCACCGGTATTCATGCCCTCGTGTCATCTCATTCCCTTAAACCGATGGGATCGTGACTTGAGCCTAACTGACAGAATATGGTAAAGGTGATGGGATGTCTCTTCCACGATTACATTACGTATGACTGTCCTTCCACCTTTCCAGCAGTCTCTTTACAGTCTCTCTTGGATGACTTTGAGGAGGTAACCTGCTATCTAAAGAGGTCCAATGGCAGGCTCTGACCACAACTAACAAGGAACTGAGATTCTGTCAGACTCACCCAAAGACTTGAACCCTGCCAGCAGCCACTAGGTTTAGGCACTGGAGGAGCAGATTCTCCTCCAGTCAGGCCTCAGACCATACTCTAGCCCTGGTCAACACCTTTCTTGTAGCCTTCTGAGAGACCCTGAAGTCAAGGTCTCAGCTAACTTGTGCCAGGACCTCTGACCCATCACCATGAGATAATTAATGTGGATTGCATTTTTTTTTTTTTTTGCAAGCCACTAAGTTTGTTACAATAGTGTTACAAGCCAAAAGACAACAAATACACGAATAAACTAATAAGATCCGAGGTTTTCGTTACCAGGGGCTGCTAATAGTACACACACACACAAGAGAAAACCAAATCTGAGATGCTGACGGGAAAATCACAAGACAAACTGTGAAACAGTCTTGTCAAAAAAAAAAAAAAATTGTATATGTGTCTGCTCAAGTGTCTACATTCAGCTATCTCTCTACTTAAAAGAAGCCGAGAGGTGAATCACACGGTGGTAAATCTTATGGGAAAGACAGCTCGTGTTCTTCAAGCAATAAATGGAAAGGGAGGAAAAAATAAACACAGATGCAGTGGGAAATTTATTGCTTAAAAGAGACTTAAAGAAATATCAGTCGGTCACCATGTATGAGCCTTAGCTGAGTTTTGATTCGTGCAAACAAATTATGGAAAGAAATGACATTTATGAGAGGATTGGAAATTTGAACACTGTTTAATGACATTCAGGACACATTTCCTTTTAAAGCTATTGATAAGGATTTTGTGGTTATGTTATCTTGTACAGCCACACACTGAAATATTTCTGGATGAGATGATCCAATGTCTGAAAGGAAGGAAGTGGGTGGGCTGTAGGTGGGATGGGCTTCAGTTCAGTTCAGTTGATGGGCTTGGCCACAGGCTAATGGTAGTTGAGGCTGAAAAACGGGTACAGGAAGTTCATTTACTGTTTTATTTCTTTTAGGGTATGTTCAAAATCCCCAATAATAAAAGGTTGTTTAAATTGCAAGCTGACAAGAAAACAATAAATATATTGCAAGAACACTTATAAACAAAAAGATAGAAACATTAGAAGAGTTTCATATGGAGAAAGAAAGGAGATGGGAGAATGTGGACAAAAAGAGATGAGTATAGCAATCCCACTCCTGGGTATATATTTGAAGGAAACAAAATCAGAATCTTGAAGAGAAATCTGCATCCCCATGTTCACTGCAGCCAAGGTGTGGAAACAACCTATGTGTCTATTGAAAGGTGAATGGATAAAAAAAGATGCAAGATAGATATATATGTATATAATGGAATAATATTCAGCCATAAAAAGGAAGAAAATCCTATCATTTATGACAACATGACTGAGTCTTCAGGGTTATTATGCAAAGCGAAACAGATCAGACAGGGAGAAACAAGCATCTTATGATATCACTTAGATGTTGTTGTTGTTTTTCAGTCACCCAGTTGTGTCGACTCTTTGTAAGCCCATGGACTGCAGCACACCAGGCCTCCCTGTCCCTCACCATCTCTAGAGGTTTGCTCAAGTTCAAGTCCATCGCATCGATGATGCTATCCAGCCGTCTCATCCTCTGACACGCTCTTCTCCTTCTGCCCTCAATCTTCCAGCGTCAGGGACTTTTCCAATGAGTTGGCCCTTTGTATCAAATGACCAAAATACTGGAGCCTCAGCTTCAGCATCAGTCCTTTCAATGAGTATTCAGGGTNTATCCAGCCGTCTCATCCTCTGACACGCTCTTCTCCTTCTGCCCTCAATCTTCCAGCGTCAGGGACTTTTCCAATGAGTTGGCCCTTTGTATCAAATGACCAAAATACTGGAGCCTCAGCTTCAGCATCAGTCCTTTCAATGAGTATTCAGGGTTGATGCTGCTGCTGCTAAGTCGCTTCAGTCGTGTCCGACTCTGTGCGACCCCATAGACGGCAGCCCACCAGGCTCCGCTGTCCCTGGGATTCTCCAGGCAAGAACACTGGAGTGGGTTGCCATTTCCTTCTCCATAGGAAAAAAGTTTATAGCCAGAAGACATCAGTTATTGGTACTATTAGTTCTCAACCCTAATGTCTCTAATACCACTTATTGTACAGGCAGAACAAGGGCCACCCACATAGAAAATACCTGCACAAAAATGTCAACACTTAAGGTCATTTTTCTACCATCATGTTCTGACTCTTGTCCCATGTCAAAGTCATATGTGATTGACTTGATAGACAAATTTTCTGAGAAATGCCTCTTCCATGCAGCCTCATGCCCAAGGGCAGTGTCTACTGAAAATGAACCGTTGACAATACCTCTCATTTCTAAACAGGCCCAAATGTGATCTTTGCTGACTGGAGATTTTCAAGTATAGGGATATCTTACTGAGCTGCAGTGAAACCTCAGTCATGAGTTACATGAGTACTCTGTAAACTCCAGACCAACAAATGAAAAAAGCAAAACAAGACAAAAACCTATACACATGGGTAGGAATCATAATGATCCTCCATTATTCTTTACTGTATTCTCAGTACACAGGATACACGGGCACACAGATATTTTCCAATTAAGGCATAAAATATTATTTTTAGTAAGACTATCGCAAATTGTTTATTTTGATTTTCCCATACTATCTGAAAAAAACATNAGGGTGACCTTGGCACACAGCCCAAAAATCTGTGCAGGGCAACTGTGGCACAGAGCTTGGAATTCATCGCTAGCCAACCGTGGAACACAGCCCGGACCTCTGAACTGGGCGACCGCGGCACACAGGCCAGACCTCTGAGCATGGAGAGCATGGCGCAAAATTTAGATTGTACTGCACAAAACATTTTGAAAGACTTTATAAAATTTTAGATGGTTTAGGTTATGTAAGAAGTGTTTTTTGTTGTTGCTATTTTAAGTGGCAGGAGCCCACAGGGTTGATTTCCCTTAAAGTTGACTGGTTTGATCTCTTTGCTGTCTAAGGGACTTTCAGAAGTCTTCTCCAGCACCTCAGTTTGAAGGCATCAATTCTTTGGTGTTCTGCCTTCTTTAGGGTCCAGCTTCCACAACCATACATGACCACTGGGAAGACCATAGCCTTGACTATACAGACCTTTGTCGGTAGAGTAACGTCTCTGTTTTTTAACACACTGTCTAGGTTTGCCATCACTTTCCTGCCAAGAAGCAATTACCTTCTGATTTCATGACTGCAGTCACCATCTGCAGTGATTTTAGAGCCCAAGAAGAGGAAATCTGTCCCTACGGCCACCTTTTCCCCTTCTATTTGCCATGCTTCAATGGGGGTTGAATGCCATGATCTTAATTTTTTTTAATATTTAGTTTTAAGCTGGTTCTTTCACTCTCCTCCTTCACCCTCATCAAGAGGCTCTTTAGTTCCTCTTTGCTTCCTGCCATTAGAGTGGTATTATCTGCATATCTGAAATTGTTGATGTTTCTCCCGCTTATCTTGACTCTACCTTGTAACTCATCCAGCCCGGCATTTCTCATGATGTGCTCAGCATATAAGTTTAACAAACAGGGTAACGGCAGACAGCTCTGTCATACACCTTTCTCAATCTCGAACCAATCAGTTGTTCCATAAAGGGTTCTAATTGTTGCTTCTTAACCCACATACAGGTTTCTCAGGAGACAGGAGAGATGATTTGATATTCTCATCTCTTTAAGAGCTTTCCACAGATTGTTATGATCCACATAGTCAAAGGCTTTAGCTAGTCACTTATATATGAAATCTAAAAAAGCTAGATTTGAGACTTCCCTGGTAGCCCAATGGTTAAGATCCCACACTGCCAGTGCAGAGGGCTTAGGTTCAATCCCTGGTCAGGAAATGAGGATCCCACATGCCATGCAGCATGGCTGAAAAAAGAAAAACAGCTACACTCAGAGAAACAGAGTAGATGGTTATTACCAAAGCCTGGGGGTGGTGAAAAAGTGGACATGTTAGTCAAAGTACAAACTTCCAGTTACAAGATGAATAAATTCTGAAAATGTAATGTTCAGAATAGTGACTATAGCTTACACTACTGTTGTACATGTGGAAGTTGTTAAGAGAGTAAATCTTAAATGTTCTCACTGCAAAAATAAAAAGTAACTCTGTGAAATGATGCGTGTGTTAACTACCTTTATTGTGATCATTTCACAATATGTACATATATAAAATCATCAGGTGGCACCCCTTAAGCTTACACAGTGTTATTTGTTAAATATGTCTCAATAAAGCTGGGGTTGGGAAATGAGTAAGCGAGCATGAATTAATAAAACAAGGGAGACCCCTACAAGAACCAATGATGACAGCAGTTTTAAACAGAGGAGTATGATGAACTCAACGCACTGCTCATTGAGGTCCAAAGGGAAAAACTACGTGCATACAATCCTGTGTCCCATTTCCCCGTTCTCAGCTTTTCAGGGCCTCTTTATGACCTTCAACGAATTTGTCGATCTAGTCCTTGAGGGAACTGAGCCACCTGTCCTCACCTTCAGGGAGGCCTCCTGAGTAGAGTGCTTTCCCCAGTTGGGGGTTGGAAAATCGTTAAAAATTGTATATGAGAGAGAGAAGAGAAAATGGGGTGTGATGGGAAAGAGTGCACGGGGCACCTCTGGGGTCTCACAATGTCCTATTTCTTGACGGGGGTGACATTTGCACTCTATGTTCACTCTGTCGTAACTCATCAAGCTGAATATTTGTGATTGGTGCACTTTTCTAAACAGTATTATATTTCAGTTATTTGCATTTTTTAAATATACATTTTTCTTGGATTTTCTAGAAACTCTCAATTGTCTCAGACTTGATGCCCTGGACCCCATCACATTCAGCAGACGTGGACCCCATCACATTCAGCAGACGTTCTACATGCTCTCTCTCTCTCTCTGTTTTCATTTCCCCAACAGTTGAATTCTTGTCAATTAATTGAGAATAGGATGCGAGTAGGAAAGTAGCTTCATCACTGTCTTGCTATGATTTCTGGCAAAAAAGTGCTTAACCTCCCTCCACACCAGCTTCTTTTCTGTAATAACTTATCTTTTATAACACTTATAAAACTTGCTTAGAAAAGTATCTTACACATCAGTTCAGTTCAGTCGCTCAGTCATGTCCGACTCTTTGCGACCCCACAAACCATAACATGCCAGGCCTTCCTGTCCAGCATCAACTTCTGGAGTTCACCCAAATGCATGTCCATCAATTCGGTGATGCCATCCAACCATCTCATCCTCTGTTGTCCCCTTCTCCTCCTGCCCCTAATCCTTCCCACCATCAGGGCCTTTTCCAATGAGTCAGATCTTTGCATCAGGTGGCCAAAGTATTGGTGTTTCAGCTTCAGCATCAGTCCTTCCAATGAACACCCAGGACTGATCTCCTTTAGGATGGACTGGTTGGATCTCCTTGCAGTCCAAGGGACTCTCAAGAGTCTTCTCCAACACCACAGTTCAAAAGCATCAGTTCTTCGGCACTCAGCTTTCTTCACCGTCCAACTCTCACATCCATACATGACCACAGGAAAAACCATAGTCTTGACTACATGGACGTTTGTTGGCAAAGTAATGTCTCTGCTTTTTAACATGCTGTCTAGGTTGGTCATAACTTTCCTTCCAAGGAGTAAGCATCTTTTAATTTCATGGCTGCAGTCACCATCTGCAGTGATTTGGGAGCCCAAAAATATAAAGTCTGACACTGTTTCCACTGTTTCTCCATCTATTTCCCATGAAGTGATGGGACTGGATGCCATGATCTGATACATAGTTTGCACTCAATACATCTTAATTTTTTCAATTTCCTATTTGCCATCTTTCCTTAAGCAAAGTTCATCAGGACTCTCATCAGAAGAAAGAGTTCGGCATCCAGACAAGATTCATGACTCTGGATTTTTGAGCAAGACCATCAGTTAGGACCCAAACCTCATTATCTCTTCTAACACTCTCCTCCCATTCAAACTCCTCTAGTCCCCCAGGCCCAGCTCCCACGCATGCCTTTAGGAAGGTTTCCCTAAATATTCCTGCCCCTGGGCTTTCTCCTTCCTCAGAAAGCTCATCGAATCATTGGGACCCACATCTCGATGGCCCACACCATCTCTGTTGGAGAAGTCTTCGTGAATCCTTGAGGCCACAGCAACTTCACCTGCATCTACATGAGGAAAGAAAAATCTGTGTTCTGTAAGACCCTAAGGCTCTAAGTGAAAGATATGAAATCAGCGACTTGCCTCTGGTCACCAGCTTCTTTCCTGTCCCCCTTTCCAGACCTCCTTAACTTCTCACTTACCTTCCTGGTGAGGTAAGTACCCAGAAACCTTTTACTTCTTTCACCATCTCCCTACCAGGCCAGCAAGATCCTGTAACCAGTCAATCACACTTGTGGACTGTCCAGTTTGCACCTTTCCTGAAGTTTATTCACCCCTCCAGGGGCACCTCAGCTGGATGTTTATATTTGAAGCCATTGTTACTTGTATTTATATTTGAAGCTGTTTAACTCTACTTGTAGAGCAGTAGGTTTCTTCTCCTTTATGAAATTTCAAACACTGGTAGACAGATGATGAATTAATTTGAAGAATATCTTTAAAATGATCTACTCCTTTGAAAGCTATTCTGATCTAAAAATAATAATTATTCCGTTGAACACTTACAATGTGCCATTACTGTGATGCTTCATAGGTTTTAAATAACTTAATCCTCCATTGATGAGATGGTTGTTATTTCAGTTTTATAGATGAGAAAACTGAGACTTGGAAAATTAGAAGACTCAGGTCATTACAATGACCAAGACTATACAGCCACAGTTTGTGTGTGACTAATGAAAAGACCCTGATGCTGGGAAAGATTGAGGGCAGGAGGAGAAGGGGATGACAGAGGATGAGATGGTTGCATGGCATCACCAACTCAATGGACATGAGCTTGGGTAAACTCCGGGAGTTGGTGATGGACAGGGAGGCCTGGCGTGCTGCAGTCCATGGGGTCGCAAAGAGCCGGACGCGACTGAACTGAACTGAATGAAATGAGAACTCAGAGCTATTAAAGTGTCCTAAAAGGACACTTCTGGAGTGATTCATGAGGCAACACATGGTCTCTCCTTCCCATCCCATCCCCAGATATCTCTCTCTCACCTCCCCCTGAAAATTCTCTGGCGTGCTGGAGTCTGCTGTGTCTTTGATTTTTTTCCCCATGCCCTGGGAAGCCCTGACACACGGTCAAACTTTCTCTCCAAACCCTGCTTTCACCACTGTTTACCCTTTTCCAAATGTGCTGTGCTCTTTCATTCATGTATTCATTCAATCAGTATTTATTGAAAACCTATAATGCATCAGATAGTAGCCCTGAGAACAGAATGGTTAGCAAGACAGATGTTCTCCTTGACTTCCTGTTACCCACAGTCTGGTCTTTTCCAGACTGACTCCATGCTGTTCCCTCTGTTCATAATCCTCAGCCTTTCTAGTACTCCACACCCCACCCCCGAGCAAGGCAAAGTCCTACTGATTCACACGATCCAGCCCACACTTTTCCTCCTCTGCCACCTTCCCCAGCAACCTGAGGATGACATTCAAAGTCCTGAGCAGCCAGTTGGGCAATCATAATGGACACCAGCTGACAGCCACCAGTTTCCCAAGTTCCAAGCTTTATTTCTACCCCACCACCGCCCCAGTCAGAAGCCATCACCCTGCTCACGGGACCACGCAAATATTAAAGTATTGAAAGTCTATTATCTATGTCTTCTTGCCTTATCCTCCACCCACTCTCCCGACTGCGCTGACATCCACAAACACATGCAAATGTGCCTGTGAGCATCCCGAAGGCAAGACTCTTTATTTACCTAGGAGAGTAACATAATCCAGGTACTGCCTAACAGGAGCTCAATGCATCCATTAATATACTAAACGAATGAGTTGGGGTAAGAAGTAATCTAGCCTTCATCCCAGAGAATTTCCTCAAATACCATCCCTCTTCAGATCAACATTTCCTACTTGAAGACTCAAAAAAAATTTTTTTAATTTGTGTTAGGCCCATTTTCCTTTTCTTAAAGCACACCAGTCCTTTTCTAATACTTTGGAACACTTTCCTATGCTTCTTCTTATATTGCTACCCCTGGTTATCAAATTATAACAAAATAATTCTGGTATGGACTGAAATGGTGTCTCCTCCCATGTGTTGAGGCCCTAAGCTCTAGCATAAATCAGCATATGACTGTATTCAGAGATAAGGTCTTTTAAGAGGTCATTACATTAAAATTAGATCATTAGTTAGGTCTTAATGCAATAGGAGGAGGACATGGCAACCCACTCCAGTATTCTTGCCTGGAAAATCCCCATGGACAGAGGAGCCTGGCAGGCTGCAGTCCAGTAGGNGTGTGTGTGTGTGTGTGTGTGTGTTGGGGCGGGGGTGGAAGCCCAGCCACAGAGCAGAGGGCCCACCTTCCCACTGCCTACCTGACACTATCCCAGGCACACCTCCCACCGTTGCCAAATCTCAACTTTCTCAAGTAAAATGGTGCTCACAGTCACACCCCCCACCCTCCCCGACAGACAGGAGGCCAAATGAGGAGCCACCAACTGCGTGACTCTGGGCGGGTCTCTGCTCTGGGTCAAAGTTTTCTATGTAAAAGGAAGGGCTGGACCAGAAAATCTCTAAGGTCAGGGGTGTGAGAACACTTTAAAAACCGACATTCAAAAAAAGGTTTCATATAATGACAACAATAGCACCTCGGCCTGACGAATGACACCGTTGGCTCGAGGCGTGTGGGGCTTGGAGAGGCGGCCAAGAGAAGAGGCGGTGAGCCGAGCGGGGGGCAGGGGGGGAGCGGTGCATTTCCTCCACACTGGCCCAGGGGTCCTGGTCACCCCAGGCAGAATGAGAAGGAGGGTCCTGCTCTGGGCTCTGGGGAGTGAACAGAAGTGTTTTCCTGAGAGAGCAAGGGCAGGAAACCGCAGTGGTACTCTGTGCCGTGACAGGGCGTCCCGTGGATGTCCTGAGCTGCTGGCACAGGTAACAGGGCACACGAACAGCAAACACAAGAAGCACAGAGCCCTCAGGGCACCGTCCTGCTGCCCACCGTGACGCCCTCCACCCATCTTCTCGGGGTGATTAACGGGAAAGAAACATGATTTTGTTTGCATAGGCCTCAGAGAATATAAAAATGCATAGACACTTCTTGGATAAACTGCAGGAAGTTCTGGCTGCAAGCTTGTAAGAGAATATGACAAGTACGCTCTTTGCTCTCATGCACGGCAGGAGCTGACAAGCGTCTCGGGCGTAGCTCGGGCATGGGGAGGGCTGATCACCTGTACCTGAGGAGCCTTGCTTTCCTCTGTGGCTGTTTCAAGGGCAGACACGGCTTTTTCCAGAGATTTCCCCTCTGGCAGCTCCCCCAACCCTGACTCATCAGATATGACCCCAATTAGACCTGGAGCTTCCCTCTTTTGCTTCACCCAGGGGCACCACACAATGCAGTGATCTTGGGGGGCCCTCACGAACCTATATCATAATCGCCAATTTCTCTCAAAACTCAGTTCTTAACTTCATCCCATTAGGGATCACTGAAAATTATTTGGAGCAAGTTCATTGGAAAGGTAGCATCGATCACACTTTTTGAGGTCTCAGCGGGTGCCTGATGACTAAGAAGTAAACCAGGATTGAAACAGCACAAGAAGGAAGGGGAGCCAAGGTTAAGGGAGCAGTGACCTGGGCTGGGCACAGGGCTGGCGCCTCCAAACCCATCATCAGATGCAATTTTCCTAACAACCCTGGGCAGCTTTCTTTCTTTAATCAGGAAAAGAACTCAACAAATCATGATTCTATTTGCTGAGAAAAGCTTCTCTTTCTCATTTTCCATCATCAACCAAAACGATAACTCTGAAGAGAGAAAAGTCAACTGTAGACACATAGGGGAGGATGAATGGTAAAAAGGCAAAAATTACTGTACAACTGCTGAGCCGTGAAGGGGCTTAGACACCATGCAGTGTGGCAGAAGGAACGTTAGCACATGTGGATCGGGGTGAGAGGGGTCTTGACTCAACCACTCTGGGGATTGTGAAACATCCCCTTTACAAGACTACTCTTGACCACCCTTCTCACTACTGTGACCACACACATGCCCCGCCACCCTCTTTATCCCAGTGAAGGACATTTTCACAAACAGAGAGGACTGTACATAGAATAATATCATGTGGAATCAGGAGAAAAAGTCAAAAGACACTGAGCTAGCCCAGATTCTTCATCTCTGTTTTGTTGGGAACGTAATTGGCAGTCAGAAGTTAAAGATGTGCCTAAGATCTCCTAAGTACTAAGTCCCCAGGCCATGTCAGAACCCCCTCTCACAAGACTCCGTTTCATCACAGATATGGCACCCATGAGTGTGAACAGAATTTCACCACACAAGGATGAATATGAAGGAATGAATTTAAAATTAGGTTCTCCAAAGGGAGCTTTCCCACAGGTGGCATGGTAAAGGCAGCCACTGAGGTCAGGATCCTCAGCAAACGAGAAGTCCTCACCTGGGCAGGTGCCTTGGTCACGGAGGAGGCAGGCACCTAAATATCCTCCCAAGTGTGGTGATAAATACCTTGTCTTGGGTGTGTCCCACATGAAACAAATACAACATGCGGTATAAACTGATAATAAGCACAGTTCTAATGCTGGAAGCCCACTGGATAGCTCTGTTCATTCTTTGGGGGATACTCTCACAGGAAGTGGCAATATATTCCTTCTTTCCAGAATGGCTTTGAACAAGATTAGAGGGCCTCCTGGATAGACATCAGTATAGCCTCCTTTATTCAGAAGCAAAGTAGATAAAGGTTTCTCCATTAATTAAGTCAAGTTATGCCCTGGAGCCCTTCTAAGAGCTTCTCTTTCCCTACAAAGACCGGAAGATCACAGGGAACCTTCCAGCAGGCATCTGGTACAGCAGCTTTGGTAAATGATTGGCATCAGCATATATATGGGCAGCAAGAGGTCACAATGGCGGGTGTCAAGATGACAAGGCTGGGCTTCCTATAGTGCACAGAAGGTAAATTCTTGCATCTCAAGGTCTCTTCCAATTCTACCATTCTAAGATGTACCCTAGGCATCCAGGAAAAGTGAGGAGCTAAGGAAGACGCTCCACTGAGCTGTACCCACCCTTTTCTCTTCCAAGGAGACATCTACCATGAGTCTGCTCAATGACTCGTAATAAACAAAATGCCCCCTAATGGGGAAGAGGCTTCCCTTCTCGTCAGTAATGGGATGTGATTGCAGGGCAGACACCTGCATCACACAGGATCCATTGCAGCTAGTGGGGCAAATAGCTGTGAAACAGGGCTACAAAGAGAGTCATAATCTGTGCCTGGCTAATGAGGAGCGACTGGACCATGTTCTGTGAACACAGTGGAGGACAAGCCCATTAGTTACAGACCAGAGGGCACAGAGCCCAGGCAGTGGCAC
Organism: Neotragus pygmaeus; assembly: GCA_006410875.1. NCBI lineage: Eukaryota > Metazoa > Chordata > Mammalia > Artiodactyla > Bovidae > Neotragus > Neotragus pygmaeus. The sequence continues at coordinate 349,343 of SJYV01005163.1, read as the reverse complement.
TCATCTTCCAACAAGATGCATTCTGTTACTCGAATCACCTCTGAATTACCCAGGCCTCCTACAAATTGCTCATTAAAGCTTTCCTGTCATTTCTGAGCTGCAATATTTTCCTTTTCTAAGAACTCCTTAATCACAGAGGCTGTGCCTAGGACAGTGGGGTGCACACAGCAGACATAAGTAGTAATAAATAGGACTTGATGACAACCTGCTGCTGAAAGACAGAAATTCTGGCTCACTCGTCTTTATCCAAGTGCCTTGTTTTGGGCTCATGACAGCTGCTCAGCAGACGTTTATTAAACGAATGGGTGGCCTGCCTTATGAATTATCTGTAAAACAGAGTCCCTCCTCCCTAAATGTTTAATTGGCAGAGAAAATGGCTCCTTCCTGGCCACCCCCGAGATGAGGGATGCATGGGGTCATTGCAGAGGTCAGGGGAAGGTGGTGAGGGGTGGTTTCACCTCTCAAGGCCAGCTGGCAAATGGGGAGTGCTGCCATTATTGAAGGCCTGAGAAACAAGCTGTCACCCACAGGGCCAGAGAGGAGACTGCACCCACTCCTTTATAAAAATAGCAGCTGGGTGATCACCAGACTCCTCCAATTGCCAAGAGCTTCCCAGATCTGGAGTCAGAGGCCTCCAACAAGCCTCCCACCAGAGAGGAGGCTAAGACGTGGCTCATGCAGTAACTATTTCCTCAGGCCCTTGTTTAGATGTGGATCTGCTCACACAACTCTTACCCAAACCACCATCCTCCTCACCCTCTTTCCAAAACACCAAATAAGTCAAGGGCTGAGGCACTTAGTTCTGCACAGATATTTTAAATTAATCTTGAAGCAATTTAAAAGGATTATTTTTCTCCCCTGCCCCTCACCCAGCACATTTCTGTGGCAGCTAGGTCAAGCCTGAGCAGCATTTTCACCACTGACTCAATATCAAAATATTCCTGGGCTGCCTTCTCCCTATCAGCCTTTCACTCCCTCCGTTGTTTTTTTTTTTTTTTTTTTTAATATTCCTCCTCTCCTCCTCTGCACACACATGTGCACAAATATGCAAGCAAATACACTTCTCTTTAAGGTATGAGCATGGATCCTAACAGAGTCTACATACAGAATTCAGGGATTGTAGACTTCAACAGGGAAAAAAATATGCTTTTATTTTTACCCACCGCTAACTAAAATATAGCATTCTCTTCAATTATGAACAAAGGCATCCAACTTCATTAATGTTATCAATTCTTGGGCCTCTAGCACCAACAGAAACACACTCGTTTTCATATCATATCAGGGTTGTTGCCCTGAAACATCATCTGTGGTCATCACTACCACAAAATTATGGTAGTTATAAGATTTCAAGTCGATCTTGTTGTTTAACATGCTCCTAAAGTACTACCTAAGTTGCTAAACTTTAAAAATTTTAATAACTGTATTTCAATAATTATTTTCCAAGCCCATATGTAATTTTGTACATTTACAAATATTATTCTGAGAAGCAGTCCATAGTCTTCACCAGACCAAAGGGATCCAGAGTGCAAAAAGTTTAAGAGCCCCAGCTTAACCTAATGAACATTAGAAGGTGGGACTGAGATTTTCCCCAGAGTCATCCTGTGCCAGGGGACTCAGGGACTAACAGGTAGAGTTCAGTGATAGCATAAGGCAGGCCCCAGGAGTGGCAGGAGAGTAGGGTATTGGATAAGAGCTTGGGTAGACTTTGGAGACAGACACAATATTGGCTCTGTTCAACTGGCAGTGTGATCTTAGGGAAGCCGCTGTACCTCTCTGAGCTTCCATTTCTTCCATATGAATTAAGAATAATACACCATCACAATTCTGTGAGCATGAATTGTGAGGCAGCATTACACTTGGCTGACTGGTACTAGGCTGACTCCAGGTCAGCCTTCTCTACCTGGGGGCTTCTGCAGTAAGGCACGTTATGCTGTTTTGTTTTGTAAACGGGCACTGTCTGGGCCCTTTTAGGCTTTCCATTTCCTGAACTTGAAGGATGCCATGAAGTGCCTCAAACTCAAACACATCTAGGCAGACCGAAGTTCCCTACCTCCCTGAAACAGGCACCCAGGCCAGGATGCAAAGCAGATCTCCTACCCCAGAGCAGAAAAAATCTCGAGTAAAAATGAAATGCTCCAGACCTTTCCAACACTGGTCACAGAGGCCAAAACACATGCCTCTGGCTTGACAGAGTAGCTGGCTCCTGACCTGCTGTCTCTTCTCATTTGGATAAGAGCAGGGGGTTCTGCAGTCCATGTGCTCCAAACCTCAGGCCCAGGCCAGCCTAGGGTCAGACTCAGGCTGCCTGGCCACTGGGTCAAGAGTCCTCAGGAAGGCCAGAGGAAACCCTGAAACTCCAAAAGTTGTGCGAGAAACTCTTATCTCTTCCAAACTCTGTCTTAAATGGATGTGTAAAAATTCTGTTGTAGAAAGGGGTCATGCACTCTTTTAAAATTATACATATTGATTTTCATCTGATTATAAATTATAAAAGATTGGAAAGCACAGAAAACTTACACAGAGAGATGAAAATTAATCATAATCCTTGCCCCTGGAAATAAAAAGTATTAATGGTGAATGTTTCTCCAGCTATACCTATATTGGCACACATTATATAAACTAGGATCATAATTATATAGTTTTGTATCTTGATTTCATCACTTAAAATACCTAGAGACATTTTCAGTATAGGCTCTTAAAAGACACAAAACTATTATATCAGACGCTGTCTGTAAGACTCACAGGTTACTGAGAGTCATGGTATTCCTACTAGTGATATTATGCATTTAAATTTTATTCCCAGAAAATTGACAAGAGAGTCCCTTTCACTCCTCTTAAAAGTATATGCAACAGTCAACTCTCTTCTTTAGCTCAGAGAGCATCTAGAGAAGATATTTTGCATTCTTAGCAAAGAGGCACTATAGGGTATTTTCCTTTTTCACTTTTCTCTTTGTCACTGATAAGGGGAAAGCTTTGAAAATTCACTGCTGGAAAAAATACCATGCTTGAGAAAATGTGCAGCAGTGAGGAAAAACCTCCAGAAATAAAGTGGTATGGTGGGAAGAGAGCCCTGGACTTCAAATTGAAGAGAGCTAGATTCCCATGTCAAGCTACCATTGTAGCCCCAAGATCAAAGAATACCCAACATCACCCACTCAAAGGGCCAAAGGACTGTATAGACTAAATGAGACTCTGTATGCAGAAGTGCTTTGTCAATAATCAAGTATACTGCAGGGCAATAACCACTAAGTCGTGTGCGGCTGGTAATAGCATTGTTACTTCTGTTGCTCGCCAGCTGGAACCATTCACAGCACGCCCCAAGAGGGACAATGTCTAACAGTGCAAAAGTGTGGAGTCTGCAGCCATGCTGCACCTCCTACTTTGGCCAAGATATTTAGCTCCTCAGTTTCTTCATCTGTAAAATGGGATGATGATGACATACCTACCTCGTAGGACTCTTGACAGATTAAAATGGGTTAATTTACACATGGTGCACAGAACAGTACCTGATACATAATAAACACCACACAAGGGGGAGCTTTAAAAAGCGGGACTAGCAGAATCTGTGTGTGCCCCCCACCTCAGCCCCACTCAGGCTTGGCCGGCACCCTCCTACCTTTTCAGCGTCCTGCTCGAAGAGCCGCAGCTGGAAGCACTGGTCTAGCTTGAGCTTGCGCACATGCCACATCTGGTGCAGGTGCTGCCGGGTGGAGTGCAGCTTGTCCAAGAGGCTGGTGATCTTGGGCACCAAGCTCTGGAAGTCGGCACTGCCCGGGATGCAGTTGCGCCCTGAGAAGCCGTCACTGCAGCGGATGCACTGCAGCAGTCGCTGCCCCTCCCGGTCCAGCTCCTCCACAGGGGCCTTCAGCACCTTCTTCTTCAGCTGTGTGTGTTCATCAATTAGCCGCCTCGAGCCCTCCACATCCACGGGGAACTCCTTCCGGGCCAGCATCTCCTGCAGGTCTTCAAGGCGTGAGAGCAGGTGTACGGCGCTGTTGAAGAACTCCTCCAGGGAGAGCCGCAGCTCGATCCACTCCTCGTGGTTGTAGTCCAGGGAGCCATCAAACTCCTCCGTCAGCTGGGAGGGGTCCACCAGCTTCGTGAGGCCCTCCACGGACACCATGCTCGTCTGGGATGGGCAGACACAGAGAGGGAGACTCAGTGATGCAGGGGGCAAGTCTGGGGAAGACCCCCAGGGGAGCCGCGGGCAGAAAAGAGAAAGTCAAGAGGAAAGGCCAAGATAAGTCCAGAAAATGACCAGACCCTGCCTGGAAAAGGGCAAGTGGGAGAATGTGCAGCCTCCTGATCAGATGTCACAATCAGCCAAGGTCAGCAGTTTCAACAGACGAACTGACTGGTTCAAATAGTCTCTTCACCTGCCACCATTTGCCACTGAAGGAATGACTGTCTTCATGTCCCTGCTGTCCTCATTTTCCTCTTCCCAAGTCCACCACAACAGGATGCTAGAAGCTGGGAGAATAGACTGAATCTAGTTCCAGGGGCCTAGTTCTCAATAGCTTTAAAACCCAGGATCCTATCCTCATGGGTGGATTAAACAGTGAGGGTCAGTTTTGAGCTGCAAGGGTCTCAGAGTTGATCTTCCTGTCTCTGTCCACGAGCCGATGCTCTGTCCCTCTATCTCCTTCTCTGGTGCAGAGAACAGACAGGGCTTGGGGACAGGGAGTCTGGCCAACCACCCCCCCCCATTTTCTCTGAGCCCCCTACAAGCTCTTAAGAGAGTAGAGCAGAGAAGGTTTGTCTCTTGGACGCAGAGCAGCAAGTGATGGCACAGGCAACCACCCTCATTTACCAAGAAAGATCTTTTCCTTCCTACAGGATTACCTGATTCTGTTTCCTGGAGAAGGAGAGGCAACTAGAGAATATCTAGATCCAAGATCTAACCCTACAATTAACAACTGTACAAACTAGGTAAACCAAGTTTGCAGGGCTTCTGCTCCTTCCACTGTATAACGGAGATAATAATGGGCTATGTGTAAAGTGCCTAGGGCATGGAGCCAGCGCATGCTCAGACCCTGTTAGTGCTCATCAGGATGACCTCAAGGTTGTATCCTTTCTGAAGCCCTTAAATGCAGGTCATGCCCTTCTGTCTAGCTGATCTTTGAGCATCTCCTCCTCTTCTCCCTCTTCCCTCTATCTCCTTCCAAAGACACAAAAGGGGCTCTGAATCCGGACTGCTCATCAGAGTGCCTTGGCAAGTTTTCAAAAACACTGGTGCTCAAATCCTTGTCCCTAGAAACCCTCATCTAGTTGGCCTGGACTGGAACTTGGGTATGGGTAGTTTTACAAGCTCCTAATGTGCAACCAGTGACACAACCTCTGCAGATCCAAATCCCTGCTACTCAAAACGCAGCCCTGGAACCAGCAGCACTAGCACCACGTGGGAGCTTGTTAGAAATCCAGGATCTCAGGCCCCACCTAAACCTGCTGGGTCAGAATCTGCATCTAAGGTCCCTAGGGGACTCTGTGCATTAAATCCAAGAAGTCTTCTTTTAGAGCACTTTCCCCCTTTGAATTTGGCCCCAAGTTTACCACTTCTGGGAAGTCTCCTGTGATTTCATTCACCAATTTTTCTTTAAGTATCTGCCATTAAACATGCCAGGACTCTCATCTCTTAGCACTTATTGCCTCGGTCTATACTATGTACCTCATCTGCTCTTTGTGAAACACTACTTTATAAACATTCTTCCAAGTAGGAAGCTCCCAGCTCTCTCTCCTGTTCTTCACGGTTAAGGAGGTAAAGAGCAGCTTGCTCAACTTGGGGTGAAGCGGGTGCAGGGAGATGGAAAATGCTGGGCAGCTATGCTGAAGCACAAGTTTTAAGACTTGTTGGAAAGATTGTTTCCAGTCGTTTCAACTAATAAATTTATAAGCCTGCTGTCACTGCTTCTGTATATAAACAAACCCAAAATACACAAAGCATTTATTTCCCTACAGGACTCCTAGTGCTGGGGAAGATGAGAGTTAACTGTTTTTACACCAAGTCAAATTTCTCATGTTATTTACACAGAGAACTGCCTCTCAGCTGGTCTCATTGCTGTGCTCAAATTGCAGCCTACTGGGGCTACCCTCCCCCCCACAAACACAGGTGCTCCCGGCCCCTAGGGCCAAGCCTCTGTAATGGGAAGTTACTGATAGATTAAGGGCAGCTCTGCTTTCCAACACGAACACATACTGTACTCAGGGTTCATCCTCTTGCAGATGAGGGCAAAGTTCCCAGAAAGGGGGAACAGCTCAGATTTGGCTGGAACAAAGATTCCTAAATCACTGATTTAATATGTTGTCATTAAAGGCTCTCAGGGGACTCATATGGCCTCTAGAAAAATCTAGTTAAAAAACAACATGTTTTCTGAGTGTAAAAGTAATACAAAATTCTCAAAAGAAAGTAAAACAACATGAAAATCAAATCACTCATCCAGCCACCTCAAATAAAGAACTGTTACCATTTTCATGTATTTCTCAGTCTTCCTCTCCATATACTATGCACTTAAAAACCAATTTTAAATTACATTGCTAATACTGTCTTATAACTTGTTTTTAGAAAAACAATATATCATGCACACTTTTCAATGACACTATTGTTCTAAATATGATTTTAACGGCCTCACAGTACTTGTGTATTAATTTAGCCAAAATTAATGGATATTTAGGATACAAACTATACATATGTTTGTATATATATGCATGTGTGTAAATATGTGTGTATATACATATGTATGTATATTACTGCAAAAAACAATGTGATGACTATCCCTGTAGACATTTTGTTTGTTTATAATTATAATTAGTTATTCACCTTTTTGTTTTTTATTTTTATATTAAAAAAATTTTCCTAGAAGGAGATTTAAAAGATCAGTAGATATAAACTCTTTTTAAGGCATTTGACCCAAATTACAAGGTTTCCCCCAGAAACAATTCCTCTGACTTCCACTCACCAGTAGACACAGGACTGCTTAAAAACTCTGTGCCCTTGGGACATCTCGTAAGCCTCTCATCCCTTCTGAGAATCTCACTGGAAAGGCCACAGTGACCCAGGAATCCTGAATTATCAGCCAGTCCCTGACATGTTGGGGATTTTAGGGTGGTGGAGAAGGGCAGGTGAGAAATGGGTGGGTGGCAGAAAGGGGAGGAAACAGGAGCTAAGAGAGAGGTCGGCCTCACCTCAAAGATGAATTTGGAGCTGCCAAAGTTGGTCTTCTGTTTCTGCCAGAAGTTGTCGGGTTTGATGATGAGGGCCACATGGATCTCAGCGGGAAAGGCTTCTTGCAGCGTCTTGAGGAGGGGCTTGATGAGGTCCCACTTGGACCCCCGCATGTCGATGATGACGGTGAAGCCACGTTTGCACACGTCCTCGCTGCGGGAAGGTCAGAGGGCAGGCATGGTCACTCTGGGCCACTGCAACTTTGGAGTACACAGTCAAAAAGCATCTGGAAACCTGCATTCCTCTTAATCTGGACCAACCTTCCAACTTCACACCAGGTCTCCTGGCTGTCTTCCAATGTAACTCAAAATGTACTGCCTCAGAAAACCTTTTGCAATTAACCTCATTTGACCAAGGGCATCTGGCTTCTCCCAGCACTTAGCAAATAACTCAGCCTTCCCTGTAGTCAACTGCACTTGTTGGGACATTTACGGTTTCAGCATTCACTATTGTGTTGGAGTTTCTTTTAATTCTTGTTTCCCTCTCTTGCTTCTGGGATGAATCGTCTTTTCTCCATTTGAATGCTGTACAAGCTCTCTGAAGACAGGGATGCTGCTGCCCTTAGATCTGAAATCAAAGTCCTTGGCATGAGTGCTGTCCTTCCCCAGGCCCACATCAATGGTAGCCACTGAATGCTTTACCACTGAACTAAACCTGGGCCAAAGAATCTTTTTCAAAAAAAGGGATCTAGGCTGATTCTACCAATTGATTAGAGATGGTACACAAGGTATTGATAACACCACTGTATTTAAGACATATTACTTGTAGTTCAAATTGTATGTCAATTTTGACAAATTGTTGGGTCATGCCAATTACTCTTAAATGGTCAAGGGTGGGACTGGTTAGAACAGTGGATGTGGTCCCATTGTCTCACATACTTCCATTATAAGAGTCGGGTATAAAAAGGCACATTTCAGGAAGTTAAGAAAGGGGAACTACTCTTGAAATCAACGCAAGATGAAATGACAGTGACCAACTTGAAAACTGAAAACTAATCAGACTAAGTGAATCAAGATGATGCTACCAACTTATTTAAACACTTGGACTTTATAACACCTAATAATTTAAAGAAAAAAGAAAGTCAAAACAGTTATAACGTCTCAGTTTGGAAGAAATTCTATGTTTTGGTAGTTAGGGGGCTTTTCTTGGTTTATTCAATCTATGTATTTCCTAACTCAAAATAGACTTTGGTTAGTCCACATGTTTGTATAAATACCAGTGTAGCATTTCCTTAGGGTGCTTGTCTTAATTTCCTATTACCCAGACTGTACTCGCTTAAAGCCCTAGTACATATTGCATGCTCCACAGTTGTGTACCACCAGCTACCAATCACTTATTGCTACTGGAGGTAAGGCCATAACTGGAGGATTTAGTCTACAAATGGAAACAAAATTCTGTTTCAGGCTTCACTCTCAAATCTCAATCAGTGATAAACTTGTCAGACTTTTGAAGAGACCACAGCTCTTGCAATTGTGTGAATGTCTCAAGCATAAGGCAGCTGATTGGGCCTCCCAGTTATACAGAAAACTCCCCAGGCAGGACAGACACTCTTTCCATTTCTTCTTGTTGACACAAAGGATTAGACTCAGCAAGGAAGAAGGTTGAGCCTTCTGTTTCTCCGCAAATCCTATATCCCAAAGGAAAGCAGTTACCTCTTCTCCTACTCTGACATTTACTGAGTCAGTAAGTGGCCAGTGTAATTCTATATTATTGTATGAAAGCAATGTACCTTTTACTTAAATTGCAGAATTTCTTTCCTATTGTAAGAAAACACCTGCTAATCATAGAAAAGTTAAAATATTCAGAGATCTGTATAAGAGACACTAATGATAGGGATATATAATACTCAGGCCTATTTCCTTCCAGCCTTTTTTGTGCATGTAATTTTCATACCCTATAGTGTTCTACCTTTCACTGTAACATAGAATTTTTCTCATGTCTTAGATTTTTTTTTGAAATGATTACATTTAATGGTTTCCCTGGTGGCTCAGAGGTTAAAGCATCTGCCTGCAATGTGGGAGACCGGGGTTCGATCGGAGAAGGCAATGGCACCCCACTCCAGTACTCTTGCCTGGAAAATCCCATGGACGGAGGAGACTGGTGGGCTGCAGTCCATGGGGTCGCTAAGGTTCGGACACGACTGAGTGACTTTACTTTCACTTTTCACTTTCATACATTAGAGAAGGAAATGGCAACCCACTCCATTGTTCTTGCCTAGAGAATCCCAGGGACGAGGGAGCCTGGTGGGCTGCCATCTAGGGGACCACACAGAGTCGGACACGACTGAAGTGACTTAGCAGCAGCAGCAGCAGGGATACTATCCCTGGGTCAGAAAGATCCCCTGGAAAAGGAAATGGCAACCCACTCCAGTATTCTTGCCTGGAGAATCCCATGGACGGAGAAGCCTGGTGGGCTACAGTCCATGGGGTCGCAAAGAGTCGGACACGACTGAGCGACTTCACTTCACTTCACTTGTAGCTCAGTCAGTAAAAAATTTTCCTGTAGTATAGGAGACCCGGGTTTGATCCCTGGGTTGGGAAGATCCCCTGGAGAAGGAAATGACAACCCACTCCAGTATCCTTGCCTGGAAAATCTCATGGACACAGGAGCCTGGTGGGCAGCAGTCCATGGGGTTGCAAAGAGTCAGGCACGACCAAGTTACTAACAGTTACTTACTTAATGACACATAATCCATCTTATAACTCACCATAGTTTATTTAATCATTCTCATTACAGCTTTACAGAAGGGCACATCAATTTACATGTATACCAGCAAAGCATAAGNGAGTTGCAAATTTTAACTTGGGAGTCATACTATGCCTTGCACATAGTAGGTGTTCGATAACATTTGCTAAATGAATAAATCCATGAATATTGGCAGCAGATATGCACAGAAGTGGGTGATATCACCCAGTGAAGACAAGCAAGATGAAAAAAGGGCCCCCTGATAGCTCAGTTGGTAAAGAATCTGCCTGCAGTGCAGGAGACCCTAGTTAGAGTTCTGGGTCGGGAAGATCCGCTGGAGAAGGGATAGGCTACCCACTCCAGTATTCTTAGGCTGCTGCTGCTAAGTAACTTCAGTCGTGTCCAACTCTGTGTGACCCCATAGACGGGAGCCCACCAGGCTCCTCCATCCCTGGGATTCTCCAGGCAAGAACACTGGAGAGGGTTGCCATTTCCTTCTCCACACGAAAGTGAAAAGTGAAAGTGAAGTTGCTCAGTCATGTCTGACTCTTAGCGACCTCATGGACTGCAGCCTACCAGGCTCCTCCTTCCATGGGATTTTCCAGGCAAGAGTACTGGAGTGGGGTGCCATCACCTTCTCCGATTCTTAGGCTACCCACTCCAGTATTCTTGGGCTTCCCTTGTGGCTAAGCTGGTAAAGAATCTGCCTGCAATGCAGAAGACCTGGGTTTGATCCCTGGGTTGGTAAGATTCCTTGGAGAAGGGAAAGGCTATCCACTTTAATATTCTGGAGAATTCCATGGACCGTATAGTATAGTCCATTGGGTAGCAAAGAATTGTACACGACTGAGCAACTTTCACTTTTAAGATGAAAAAAACCGGCTTCTGAGTCTAGGATAGAACTGATGTGAATATCAGTTTTAAGAGATAAGAGAAGAAAGTAGCTGAAGAACAAATGCAAAGAGGTAAGATAAAACTGGGGGAACAGTGAAGTCAAAAAATTCAGGGAAGAGAGGACTTCAAGGAGGAACTACAGCATCAAGTGCTCCAGAGAGGTAGGTCTTAGCTGAGACGAGAACTGTTACATTTAGCAGCTACAAGGCTTTAGTTCAGTTGGTCAGGGCAATGTCACTGGGCAATGGGGCAGGAACTGGGTGGGGCAGGGAAGCAGCCTTCCTAACTGGTCTCTGAGATGATAGGAGAAAAGGTCAAGGTCATCAGAGACGGGATTTGGTGCACGTATTCCAGAAACCAACTGAGTTCACACTGCTCTTTGGCTATGCCCAACCCCACAGAGGCTACCAGGCCACCTCTTCCTCAAGCCTGCACGCCTCAAGTCCTCCCTTCCTCTCACTCAGTGTGCTCACATGGGGAGAGCTGCAGCAAGACAATCTACACTGGAACATAACCAGCAGGTGGTCATCCTTTTCCCTTTAGGATACTTACCTTTTCAGTGATATTTCTTAGCCCAAATTTAATTTTCAGGGGAAGAATTTGCACTGTGTATGGTGAGGAGGGGAGCACAGAAGGTGAAGTTTGGAGCAGTGGGCCTTCAGATTCACTAAGTAGGGGAAGGAGAGTGGCGACCTGCCCCATCTCCCATGCCCCTGCTTTAGAGGCAGAGTGCAGTCACTGCCCTACTCCTCCTGCCCTGCTAATTTCCCGTATGGCACTTGAGACCTGGGCCCTGTTGGCCAGCTTCTCATCCTTTGCAATAAATTACAGTTCCCTCCAACTGAGCTGTGAACTGTTTCATGGACTCTCAGGGGCTCTCAGGCCCAGGACATAATGTATACCAAGTGACGGGATGATTGATCAGATAGCTCTTGTACTCAGTTCTACACCATTTACTCTTTTGTTCTTATGTGTCACTGGGGCTGTTTTCACTCAGCAAGCCCATGCTGCCTCAAAATGGCATTTGCACCATGTTATGTCAATGCTTTTCAAACTTTACTGACTTTCATCATCACCTAAGACCCTTATTTAAAATGATGATCTCAGGAGCTTCCTTTGTGGTCCAGTGGTTAGCAGTCTTCCTTACAATGCAGGGGACATCAATTCAATCCTTGGTCCAGGAAGATTCCACATGCCACAGGGAGCTAAGCCTGTGAACCATGACTACTGAGCCCATGTGCCACAATTACTGAAGCCAGACTGCCTAGAGTCTGTGCTCTGCAACGAGAAGCCACTTCAATGAGAAGCCCACGCATCACAACTGCAGAGTAGCCCCTGCTTGCTGCAACTAGAGAAAGCCCCTGTGCAGCAAGGAGATTCAGTGAAATTAAAAAAAAAAATTTTTTTTTAAATAATGATTTCAGTGACCTCTTTCAGATATTCTGATGAAAATCAGTCTGGGATGAGCTCCCCTCCTAGGTGATCCAAGGACAACACCTAGAGTCTCTTAGGCGTCGTTTGTGAGAGTTTAATGACGTGCACTTTGTCTACAATAGATGAGGCCTGGCATTAATAAACAGGTGACAGAATGCAACTCCACAGTCTGAACATTGTTTGCAGGGAGGACGGACAGCTGTGCTACACAGAAGTTGGTCAAAAATGTTAGTGAGTTTCTCTCTTCATAGCCTTATGCTCTTTTGAAGGGAATTATTTATTGCAAGCCTAGGTTTATATGCCTTCACAATGAGAGAGTAGTCATGAAGGGGCTTCATAAATAATACAGTGTCATATATTTTTTCATTAATTTTTTAATCTAACAAATATTTATTGAGCACTTACTCTGTGGTTGGCCCAGGGCTAGGCACTAGGGATATAAATGTGGATAAGAAAGACACATGAAGGTTACATTCTAGGGCGAGAGATGGACACAAGACAGTAGCCAGATCAATAGCACAAAAGCTAATTGTGATAAGTCTTAACAAATTATCAGGTGGCCAGAACAGGTCACTATGAGGAGCTGACATTTAAACAGTGACCAAAACCATAAGAAGGAGAGAGTTAAGGGAATGTTGTAAAAAGAATAATGTATGCAGAGGAAACAGCCTGAGCGAAGGTCCTGAGGTGGAAAAGAGCCTGTGTGCTGGCTGATCCTTCACTATGGGGAGGAAACAGGGGGAGTGAGGCTCATAAGGAAGCTGGAGACCAGCAGCCAGAACTGGCTGTAAATGTTGAGGAGCTCCAAACTCTAAGCTGGAGAGAAATATAAACTGAGAGCCAAACTTGGAGCAGCTATTTTTTTTTTTAATTAAAATGGGACAGACACATAGATTGTTAATTATTATTAATCTACATGTATGTTCATGAGAATATAATCTCCTGTATGTTCATGAGAATCTATGTCTGCTAAGTGTTTTATATGCATTATCTAATTTACTCCTCACATGAAATTCACAAGTAGCTTCTATTATTATCCCACCCTATAGTTAAAGGAACTAAGGCCCAGAGAGGCACCAGAAAAAGGTAAAATCACATTTGAATCTGGCCTGATTGCAGTATCTGTTGTGCTACCTTGCCGCAGAGAGAAACGGAACACGTGAACCTGGAGAAACCTTAGTGCCTACCCTGCTGACCCTTCATTTCAGAGCTAAGGGCAGCAAATTCCAGAGGAGGGAAGTGATTTGTTCAGAGCCACACGGTTGGGTGGATGTTTTGTATATTTAGCTTCCCTGGTGGCTCAGGTGATAAAAGCGTCTGCTTGCAATGCAGGAGACACAGGTTCGATCCCTGGGTCGGGAACATCCTCTGGAGAAGGAAATGGCAACCCGCTCCAGTTCTCTTGCCTGAAAAATTCCATGGATGGAGGAATCTCGTAGCCCACAGTCCATGGGGTTGCAAAGAGTCGGACACGACTGAGCGATTTCACTTCACTTTGTATCTTTGGACCAGATATCCAGTTGTCAATCTGCCCATTCCATGTCTTCTATTAAGCCACAAGAAATTTGGAACTGAGACATCAAGTAATCTGGTTTTCAGGGCCAGGATATTCTGCTTTGAGCATCAGAGTTCCTTACCTGGGAGTGAGGACTCTCCTGTTTGTGGCTCCACTGAGCTCTGATCCCCTGTGCCCCAGCTTCTGGGTGCCAATGAGATTCACCCCATATATATGAGTGCCTGACAGATTCTCACTTGGAACAGCTATTGGAATAAATGCAACAATGACCCATCCTGGTGGCAGGTGGGGCAGCAGAGATCAGCAATGAGTACCACTCCAGTGGAACAGGTGAGGAGGCAGCAAGAGCTTCTCTGCTTAGTGTGTGCTGATGGGAGCTGCTCAGGTGCTGTTAACTGTGGGTTACAGGGTGTGTCTGAATCCTAGGGTGGGGACCTGGCAAGGAGCAGAAGTAGATTTCAAATCAGACCTATTCACTGAGTAGTCCAGAGAAGGAGACAAACTGAACACTGGGGTAGAGGGCTGGACTGGTGACTGAGGAGGGAGTGAGGGACAGGATGGCCGAGGCGGATGGGAGGACTTCCTGTCTCACAGGGCAGCAGGGCCCTACCACACACAGCTCTGGCCCCACAGGAGCAAGCAGGACCCGCAATGCAGGATGATCTGGAGGAATGATGAAGTCTTACCACAGTGTACAGACAGTTCATGGCGAGCAACAGAAACCAGCAAAGTGTGGAAGGAAGAGTAGCCCCAAGAAATCTCCTTCACACTTTCCTTAGAACTACACTCTACCCCTGTCTCCCTCACATCATTTCAAGCTGAATTTCTCCATTCAAAATTTGAGCATCAAAAAAGGTCATTGGAGTTCTGAGAAGAAAACCATGCCCTGACCCATTTGTGTCTGAGTTCTCAAGCCATTCCCAGGTCATGGAGAGTCCGTGGCTATGGGATCCCAATTTTGTTTCGATCCTTTTGTCTATCACACTGATCTCTGTTAACCTGTTTTCTGCTTTTTGGTGCTATTCTAATAGCAGCTTTCTGCTGATTGCCCCAAACCACACCACACCCACTTTTTTAAACAACCAGAAATCAGCAGGTGTTAAAGAGAAGTGTTAAAGACACATTAGCACCTGCTTTAAGCTTTCTAATTGGTATAATCAGAAGTAGTAAGAAAGAACATTGGAGGAGGCAGTGCCTTACAGAGCAATGAGCCACTCAAAGAGAATATCCAGTAGTGAGTAAGAGATCAGTCACACAGACAGTTCTCAAACTCAACCTGCACAGCATGAAGGTTCCTGTTTGGCTGTATGTGAAAGAGGAGAAGCTCAGAGAGGTGGGAGGGCTCCCGTGCTTGTCCTATACCTCTTGGCAGACTCACAGGTGGCTGCCCATCAGCTGGCTTTCATAAGGAGATTCATCTACCATCAAATCCTTCTCAGGATCCATGTTAATCCATCCAGAGGGTTTTTTTTTTTTCTATGTTTGTTTCTTTAAAAAAAAATAATTTATTCATTGTTAGCTGTCCTCGGTCTTTGTTGCTGCACAGCATTTTTTTCTCTCTAGTTGGTGTGTGGGCTTCTCATTGTGGTGGCTTCTTTCGTTGCAGAGCACAGGCTCTGGGATGTGCAGACTTCAGTAGTTGTGGCATGTGGGCTCAGTAGTTGCAGCTCCCAGGCTCTAGAGCATAGGCTCAACAGTTGTGGTGCACAGGCTTAGTAACTTCACAGCATGTGGGATCTTCCCAAATCAGGGATCAAACCTGTGTCTCCTACATTGGCAGGCGGATTCTTTATGTTTTGTTTCTGTATTTTGTTTTGATTTACTGGAAGACACTCTCTGTCCACTTTTCCAGGGTATGATTATTCCAAACAACTTGTGTCTTTTCTATCCAATTAGTAACACATCTTTTGCCTCTGCACCACTGAGCTGTGATGCCAGGGCTACAGGGCAAAGCTCAGAGATGATCGTTTATCCTAAAACAAAGTCTCAATCCTTTCTCTGTAAAGTGGGGAGACTGACTAATTGGTCTAGGGTTTCAGTTCAGCAGTGTTTAAAAGTTCCCTGGAGATTTGAACATGCGTCCATGGTTAAGTGCACTTACAATAAACGTTCTAGAGGTGTTCTTGCCTGTTTCTGGGTCTAAGAGCTCCTGCTTGCCAGTTCCCCACCCTTGACTACCAGAAACCAAGCCAACTCTTGCCCAGCTCAGCATCCCAGGTAGACCTCGGAATGGAGTCCAAGTAAAGAAGGGTTATGTTTTCCACTGCTTTAAAGTTTGCTGCCTAATTCCACCCACATGAAACTGTTTTAAAAGAAAAAGAAAAGAAATAAAACATTTTGATTGCAGCTGTGCCAGAGGCAGAGATGTAGCCGATTCTCTTTTCTGTCTGTGGACAGAGTGTGGTAAAGATTCAGGCCCCAAGATTACTTCCACATCCCCAAGTATGGCCATAAAGAAACAGGTCAATGGTCTAAAAAACACAGCAAGACCTCTGCACCCACAAACTGACTTACCCTCAATGCTGTCTTTAAAAACACTTTCTAAAAATAAAAAAACAAAAAAGCTCAAAAAGAACAAGATTTTCCAGCCTACAGATAGTCAAAGGAGCATGCTATAGACCGAAAGGAGCTCCCAAGAAGAGTTCCAGAAATGGCCCAGCTAACAGACCATAGTAAAAGGACGCAGCCTTCCAAAGGAAGGTTCCTGTAGGGGCCAGCCTGGTTAGCTGCATATAAACCTAGAATATGTTAACCTACCAGATTATTACCTGACAGTCTCACATTCTCTGAAACACAACTTCCATTCACCAAAGAAAGAGACCTGCTTTCTAAGCCAGACAGGTCTGGGGCAGAGCACTTGGAAGGAGCTCCTCTCAGCTAGGAGAAAAGGAGCTGGGAAACTTGGGAGAAGCCCCAGAACCATTGCTCCTAAAAGTCTGAGGCTGGTTGGCTAGAGAGAGCAGGTGGCAGAGGGGCGGGTCCAGGGGGCTGGGATGGAAACTGACATTTCCATTTCCCAACCTCAGCCTCCTGTCCTATTTCCTGTTCTCCTTCATAGAGTTGTTCACCCCCTCCTTCTAGGGCATTCAGAATATGAAACAGAAATGAAATGGAAACCAAGGGAAAGAAAGAAAGGATGAAAGCCAAAAACAGCAACCTCTCCACACTGCCCTCCCCCACCCCTCCCTAGACCATCCCCAAGGCCAATGCTCCTCCAGCCTTCACCATCTGCACTTTCCCACAGTCAGGCCAGGTGAAAACTCAGGCATCTTTTAACTTAAAAAAATATGCATCATTTTAAACTGCTCATACATCTGTGAGTAGTATGCCAACGACTGAATCCACATTCCAAAGACTGTAATCTGTCTAATCACGGTGCCTCAGTCACCCCAACTATCAGTCACAGGGAGCTTTTCCAAACCCGGGAGACAGAGAAGAGAGTTGACCCAGGAGGGAGCTGCAGCAATGTGCCATGTTCCTCCCCACAAAACAGAACAGGGACTCCTTGCTCACTGCATTCTCTATCGCCGTCACCACTCTTCCTCCTCCTCTCACTGCATCCCCACCTCTCTCACCCTCTCAAGGGGATCCCCTCCTCTCAGGCTGGGCTCTACTTTCCTAGCAGGGCAGGTGGAATCCTCATTAATAAACCACACACTTCCTCCAGGAAATAATCATTGGCCAAAACTGCCTGTGTACGCCTCCTCTCCTCCCTGAGTAACAATCACTTTCTTGAAAGCCCACTGCTATTTCCCTGTACATACAGACAAATGCCCAAATAACCCATCAACACAGACCCCTCAGCTGTCTTTACACTGTCAGGGCCAGGTCCGCTGGACTTTGCCGAGGCAGGAGCTTCACTCAGCGCAGAGCAGGTGGCCTCACCCAGCCTCTACCTTCTGACACCAGCCAGGGGCTCTGCGATTTCTACAGTGGAAAACCTCGGTAAGGCGCAGGCACAGGTGTAAACCTGGGAGCAGTGAGGCGGGGAGTGGAGACCCAAAGGAGAAAGCCAAGGGAGCCGGACATGTCTGGAATTTAAAGCAACCAGGAAGGGCTCCTGCATGCCTTTGCCCTGACCCACAGCTAGCTTAGAGATTAGAGACTCTGAGAGCTCGCGGGTAAGGGGAAGATTCCTCCACACAAGACCCTGGGGAGGCCCTGACCCCAGTGACTGTCAGGGGGCAGTTCCAGGTTGTAACCACCAGCCCCAGCAACACCACTGGCCAGCTGGGTGACCCTCAGCATCTCGCCAGACTCTCTGGATAGCACTCCACCCTTTGAAAGTGAACGGGTTGGCCTGGCTGGCCTCTGCAATCCCTTCCTACCTCAAATTCCAGGATCCTAATCTAGCTACTTCTGAAATTCAGTTCAGATTATACATCCAATAAACTGTCTCTGATGACGTCCACTGAACTGCTATGCTTATTTAACAACTGGCTAGAAAATGTTTAGTTTGTTTTCTCCAGTGGGTCCTAGAATCTCTACCAGACTGCAAGCTTTTCCAAGCCCAAGAACTAGGTCCCCTCTCAGTCTGCAAGTTCAGTCTGAAAAAACCAGAGGATTATTTGACCATCATCTCTTAAGTTGTTGTGTATGTAAACTAAACAATTGTCCCATCTATACACAGATTTAAATCTAGACTGATTTGCAGGCGTCCTAATGGAATACTTTATCCCCATCAGGGCTAGGTCAGGGGGAGGAATGGTTCTTGCCTTCCTCCAGGTCCAAAACAGGGAATTTCTTCCTTAGTAAGTAAGTTATGAAGTCTGAGATTCCTGCAAAGGAAAACTGCCTCCAGTCTAGAAATGAGACGACAGTCTCTTCTGAGACAGGGAATCAGGGTGGAGAGTGTCACAGCACGAAGTTCAAACCTTGCCTGGAACACCAGGCCAAGAGGAGTTTCCGTGCAAAACCTGGCACACAAATTGCTAGCATTGTAAACATGAAATTCCAGCTCAGAACTGCATGAAAAGTCTGAGATAAGAGGGAGAAAAATGTATTGGTTTTAGAGTTTTTCAATAGTTCTCAAAACCAAAGCCGGTCCTTGTTTGACCTAGAATAAGGTGAGGGGCAGACAGAGGAGGGAGGCCCTGAGAGAAGGCGAAAGAGGAAGCAAGACCACCCGGGTGCACACTTGGATGATGTCAGTAAGTGACTCGGAAAAACATTCGTCCTAGCTGAGTCACGGTGGCTCTGACAAAGTGCTCCTGACTGGGTTCCGGAAGAAAACGGGTTGGCTGTCACACTTGCTCGAAATAGAAACAGGAATACTTCTTGTTGATGAGACAGCATCCACTCCCGGCTCCCTGGCATGCTTCTCCACACTCTGTCCTCTGATAGAAGGCTCTGCAGCAGAGCCAGTCCACCCACCTGGCCTGGGCTCCTCTGTGGGTACAGCCCCTTACAGAGGAAAACAGACATTCCAAAGGAGCCCTGGGCCTGACTTCAGTGACTTCATGTCTGGAAGAGAGAGGCTGGCATTGGCTCTGATGGGATGAGAGGGTGAGACACTGCCCTTTTCTCTTGGGGCTCTCCCAGTCTAAGGGAATTCAGCCAACTTGCAAGGTGCTGCTCTGTAAACTTCCAACAAGATTCACTGACCTGCCCTCAAGCTGTTTTCCAACTATCAGGGAAAAAGCTTTGTGAATAATCAGAACTCGTGGAAGACAGGGGACCCATCACCACTACCTGATAGGTTTTCTAGTTTCAAAAGTCTTCTTCAAATTTTTTTCAAAGTATTTTGTTCTGCATAGGTGATGCCAGACTTTCAAGAGAGAAATTCTTTAAAAGTTGTTTTATCTAAAGCAATCCAAGAAGAGGTAAGGTGGAGTAAAACAGGTAAGGGGGAAACCTCCTTCTTATAATAAAAGCTACAGTGACAAACTGGCATAGAAATTTCCCACACTAGTAAGTATATACACCAGGATTATACTCTTAGCACCAAAAAGCCCTGCATGGTGATGTTTTTCTTGTTCTCATTTCCCATGTTTGGAGGGAAAAAAAATAGAACCTTTAAGGGAAGGTTTGAAAAGACAAATTAAGACGTCAATCTTCAGTGTTTGTGGCTAATGCAAACAGTGAGGGAGACAGTAGAAATTTCAAGAGATAAGTATGCCTGGGGCACTGTAACTTCAAGTCTACCTAAGACTGAAGACAAACCAATAGGAGTGATTTTCTTTTTAAAAAAAGGATTTTATTTTATAAAAGGAAGAATTGATATAGAAATTCTACATTATTTAAGCATTTTTACCCAAAATAGCATTCTTAAAAATTCTCAGTTTCAACTAGCAATTATTACATATTCAAGCTAAAGATTTCTACAAACATTATTTAATATTTCAATGTGAAAATGTAAGTTGCTCAATCAGGTCCAACTTTTTGCAACCCCATGGACTGTATAGTCCATGGAATTCTCCAGGCCAGAATAGTGAAGTGAGGTAGCCTTTCTCTTCTCCAGGGGATCTTCCCAACCCAGGGATTGAACCCCGGTCTCCCACATTACAGGCAGATTCTTTACCAGCTGAGCCACAAGGGAAGCCCAAGAATACTGGAGTGGGTAGCCTATCCCTTCTCTAGCAGATCTTCCCAACTCAGGAATTGAACCAGGGTCTCCTGCATTGTAGGCAGATTCTTTACCAATTGAGCTATCAGGGAATTTAATATTAAACTAATTCTATAATTCAGGAAAAATAATTATCACTTAGTGATTACTTAAGTTTAAATGTTTCAATAAAAATTTAAAAAGTAAAGCCTATAAAATCTAAGGTTTAAGGAGGAGAGAGCATAATATTTGGAGTCCTTGACAAAATCCACCTGTATCTTCCCTGGAGAAGGAAATGGCAACCCACTCCAGTATTCTCACCTGGAAAATCCCACGGACAGAGGAGCGGATCCAGTCTATGGGGTGGCAGGGAGTCGCGCATGACGTAGCGACTACACCGTACAAACCATCTGCCTTCCAGGCAGCTGAGCTAACATACTCCACCACCTGGTGGAGCATACCTAAACTGCCAGAGTGTGCAAAGGGTAAAGGATTAGCAGTTCAGTGTATGACTCTTCGCAACCCCATGGAATGTGGCTTGCCAGTCTGCTCTGTCCATGGAATTCTCCAGGCAAGATTACTGGAGTAGGTTGCCATTTTATACATATATAAGGCTTCCCTAATGGCTCAAATAGTAAAGAATCAGCTTGCAATGCAAGAGATCCAGATTTGATCCCTGGGTTGGGAAGATCCCCTGGAGAAAGAAAAGTCTGACTACCTACTAAAGTATTCTTGCCTAGAGAACCCCGTGGACAGAGGAGGCTAGCAGGCTACAGTCCAAGAGGTCGCAAAGAGTTGGACACGACTGAGAAACTAAGAGTTTCACTTTCATACATATATAATAAAGGCAGTCTCAACAAAACTAAAGTGACATAACATGAAGTGTTAGCATCCAGTATATGCCTCCCAAACATGCACTCATCTCACACGCTAGCAAAATAATGCTCAAAATTCTCCAGGCAAGGCTTCAACAGTATGTGAAACGCGAACTTCCAGATGTACAAACTGGATTCAGAAAAGGCAGAAGAACCAGAGAGCAAATTAACAACATCCACTGGGTCATAGAAAAAGCAAGAGAATTCCAAAAAAACATCTACTTCTGCTTCATTGACTACGCTAAACCTTTTGACTGTGTGTATCACAACAAACTGTGGAAAATTCTTCAAGAGATGGGAATATCAGACCACCTTACCTGCCTCCTGAGAAATCTGTATGCAGGTCAAAAAGCAACAATTAGAACTGGACATGGAACAAAGGACTGGTCCAAATTGGGAAAGGAGTAAATCAAGGCTGTATCTTGTCAGCCTGCTTATTTAACTTCTATGCAGAGTACATTATGCGAAATGCTGGGCTGGATGAAGCACAAGCTAGAGTCAAAATTGCTGGGAGAATATCAATAACCTCAGATATGCAGATGACACCACCCTTATAGCAGAAAGCAAAGAGGAACTAAAAGCCTCTTGATGAAAGTGAAAGAGGAGAGAGAAAAAGCTGGCTTAAAACTCAACATACAAAAAACTAAGATCAAGGCATCCGGTCCCATCACTTCATGGCAAATAGATGGGGGAATAATGGAAACAGTGACAGACTTTATTTTCTTGGGCTCCAAAACCACTGCAGATGGTGACTACAGCCATGAAATTAAAAGATGCTTGCTCCTTGTAAGAAAAGCTATGACCAACCTAGATAGCATATTCAAAAGCAGAGACCTTATGTTGCCGATAAAGGTCTGTCTAGTCAAACCTATGGTTTTTCCTGTAGTCATGTACGGATGTGAGAGTTGCACCATAAAGAAAGCTGAGCACCGAAGAATTGATGCTTTTGAACTGTGGTGTTGAAGAAGACTCTTGAGAGTCCCTTGGACTGCAAGGATATCCAAACAGTCCATCCTAAAGGAAATCAGTCCTGAATATTCACTGGAAGGACAGATGCTAAAGCTAAAACTCCAATACTCTGGCCACTTGATGCAAAGAATTGATTCATTAGAAAAGACTCAGAGGCTGGCAAAGATTAAAGGCAGGAGGAGAAGAGGACAACAGAGGATGAGATGGTTGGATGGTATCACTGGCTTGATGGACATGAGTTTGAGCAAGCTCTGGGAGTTGGCGATGGACAGGGAAGCCTGGTGTGCTGCAGTCCATGGGGTCGCAAAGAGTTGGACGCGACTGAGTGACTGAACAGAACTGAAATGTACACAACCCCAAATACCAGTGAGGGGCATCTGATAGAACCTAACCAATGACAGGTGAAGTGAGAAATGGAAACATGTTGAAAATATTTACATAATGAGAGAGGGAATATGTATGCTTAGTTGCTCAGACCTGTCTGACTCTTTGTGACCCCATGGACTGTAGCCTGCCAGGCTACAGAAAGCTGGGTCCCAGAATTCATAGGATCTCCAGGCAAGAATATTGGAGTGGGTTGCCATTCCCTTCTCCAGGGGAATCTTACTGACTCAGGGATCGAACCTGGGTCTCCTGCAATGCATGCAGATTTTTTTTACCGTCTGAGCCACCAGGAAAGCCCCAAAGGGGGAGGGAGAAACAACCCCAAACCTGGAACCCACAAAGTGAAAAACATATCCTTCTTCCTCAATGCCAGGCTCTCTCTCTAGTATCCATATTTAGGGATCTCCCTCACAACATTCCAGACAAATGAATTTGAATGAAATTTAAATCATCCTGATTCCCCAGCATGAATTCCTGAAAAACCTAAATACACTGGGATTTATTTCACCTGCAATGCAGAAGTTTACCTAATCTAAGTGGAAACAGCAACATTAGCTTCCTAATCAACCTGCTGTCAGTAAGCCATAGGTCTCTGAATCCTAAGAAAGAGAGCAAATGACCACACCTAAGCTTTAGAGATAAGAAAGCCTTCTTCAGCGATCAATGCAAAGAAATAGAGGAAAAGAACAGAATGGGAAAGACTAGAGATCTCTTCAAGAAAATTAGAGATACCAAGGGAACATTTCATGCAAAGATGGGCTCGATAAAGGACAGAAATGGTATGGAACTAACAGAAGCAGAAGATATTAAGAAAAGGTAGCAAGAGTACACAGAAGAACTGTACAAAAAAGATCTTCATGGCCTGGATAATCACAATGGTGTGATCACTCACCTAGAGCCAGACATCCTGGAATGTGAAGTCAAGTGGGCCTTAGAAAGCATCACTACGAACAAAGCTAGTGGAGGTGATGGAATTCCAGTTGAGCTATTTCAAATCCTGAAAGATGATGTTGTGAAAGTACTACACTCAATATGCCAGCAAATTTGGAAAACTCAGGAGTGGCCACAAGACTGGAAAAGGTCATTTTTCATTCCAATCCCAAAGAAAGGCAATGTCAAAGAATGCTCAAACTATTGCACAATTGTACTCATCTCGCATGCCAGTAAAGTAATGCTCAAAATTCTCCAAGCCAGGCTTCAGCAGTACGTGAACAGTGAAATTCCTGATGTTCAAGCTGGTTTTAGAAAAGGCAGAGGAACCAGAGATCAAATTGCCAGCATCTGCTGGATCATGGAAAAAGCAAGAGAGTTCCAGAAAAACATCTATTTCTGCTTTATTGACTATGCCAAAGCCTTTGATTGTGTGGATCACAATAAACTGTGGAAAATTCTTCAAGAGATGTTAACACCAGACCACCTGTGAACACCAGACTTGCCTCTTGAGAAACCTGTATGCAGGTCAGGAAGCAGCAGTTAGAACTGTACATGGAACAACAGTCTGGTTCCAAATAGGAAAAGGAGTACATCAAGGCTGTATATTGTCACCCTGCTTATTTAACTTATATGCAGAGTACATCATGAGAAACGCTGGACTGGAAGAAACACAAGCTGGAATCAAGATTGCCGGGAGAAATATCTACAACCTCAGATATGCAGATGACACCACCC
>SJYV01005163.1:242950-322125 GCA_006410875.1 Neotragus pygmaeus | reverse complement strand
TCCTTGGAAGAAAAGTTATGACCAACCTAGATAGCATATACAAAAGCAGAGACATTACTTTGCTGACTAAGGTCTGTCTAGTCAAGGCTATGGTTTTTCCTGTGGTCATGTATGGATGTGAGAGTTGGACTGTGAAGAAGGCTGAGCGCCGAAGAACTGATGCTTTTGAACTGTGGTGTTGGAGAAGACTCTTGAGAGTCCCTTGGACTGCAAGGAGATCCAACCAGTCCATTCTGAAGATCAGTCCTGGGATTTCTTTGGAAGGTATGATGCTAAAGCTGTAACTCCAGTACTTTGGCCACCTCTTGCGAAGAGCTGACTCATTGGAAAAGACTCTGAGGCTGGGAGGGATTGGGGGCAGGAGGAGAAGGGGACGACCGAGGATGAGATGGCTGGATGGCATCACGGACTTGATGGACGTGAGTCTGAGTGAA
Source organism: Neotragus pygmaeus (assembly GCA_006410875.1). Taxonomy (NCBI): domain Eukaryota; kingdom Metazoa; phylum Chordata; class Mammalia; order Artiodactyla; family Bovidae; genus Neotragus; species Neotragus pygmaeus. Next base: position 321,691 of record SJYV01005163.1, on the reverse strand, counting down.
CTCCGGGAGTTGGTGATGGACAGGGAGGCCTGGCGTGCTGCGATTCATGGGGTCGCAAAGAGTTGGACACAGCTGAGTGACTAAACTGAATTGAACTGAAGCTTTAGAGGATCATTCATCATTGCTGCCCAGAAACAAACTCCAAGGAGACCCAACTTTCTCAGTGGAAGGCAGATAATCTCCTCTGCTCTCATCTGAGCTGAGGTCCTTAACTACTACTTTGTGCCAAGCCAGGAACTCATTGCACAACCAGCCAAGGAGATGAAATATACCCAGAGGCAAAATAAAAGATTCACCAAGGCAAAAACAATTAAGTCATCATAGATTTGTTATCAGATTTGAACTTTAATGTATGGTCCCCCTTTCAACATTCCTATTAATTTAGGCAAGTTAAAGGAATCCTACCCTGGACGACCCCAAAGGGCAGGCCCTGTGGCCAATTCTTTTATTCTTTCAAATCCAGGGATAGGTTTAAGTGCATAATCCTAAATTAGGGTTCTTGATGATGGTAATAGCAATGTTTTCACAGGGAGTTCTGGTCAGTGAGGAGGGTAAAAACTTAAGAAACAAAAAGACTTGGAAGTCTATAGCAAGGCATACCGGAACTATAAACTGGGAAATTTGGAAAGAAACATGGCAATGCGGATCACTAGCTTTAAAAAAATCCAACATTGCAACGAATCTATCCCCAAGAAACCATTTAAAATGTAGACAAAGGTTCATACACCAAGAAGTCTACTGAGAGTCATTTATAGCAATGAAGTTTTTAGAAATGACTTGGATATCTAATGATAAGGTTAGTTAGAATATGGTATATCCAAAGATATACTATTATGCATAAAATGTTATGAAAATATTCTTAGGGTATAATAGTAAGTGGGATAAAACATGAAGCAACATTAAATAAACAATATGATTCAATTCTGCTTTACAAAATCTCCAATAAAAAGAGGTAGGAAAGAAAAATGTCAATATACTAATTGTTTCTATTTCTAGAGGGTAGAGTTACAATTGACTTACAATTTTTTTCTATTTTCTGCTTTTATTTTTATAATAAATAAATAGTTTTCTAATTTTAAAAGAGGCCAAGATATTATCACACTACTAGATATATATATATATATATATATATACACACACACATATATATATATATATATAAATTCAGTATTTATTACAATGATGATACCCCTAGATGATACTGATCTTTTTATTATTACTACTATTCCTATTAGCTCTTATTTTAACCTTAACCATTATTGTAACCTTGACTTTAAGGGACTTCCCCTGATAGCTCAGTTGGTAAAGAATCTGCCTGCAATGCAAGAGACCCTAGTTTGATTCCTGGGTCAGGAAGATCCACTGGAGAAGGGCAAGGCCACTCCAGTATGGGTCACAAACAGTCAAACACGACAGAGTGACTTTCATGGGACGGGCCTAATTTAAAGACTTTTCTGTAGCTCAAATGGTAAAGAATCTGCATGCAATGCAGGAAACCAGGGTTTGATCCCTGGGTTGGGAAGTTCCTCTGGAGAAGGGACTGGCAATCCACTCCAGTATTCTTGCCTGGAGAATTCCGTGGACAGAAAAGCCTGGTGGGCTACAGTCCGTGGGATCGCAAAGAGTTGGACATGACTGAGTGATGAACACACACAAACTTGACTTTGATAAAGTTGTGCTAGACATAGTGAAGGACAAATAACAAAACAAGGTCCCCACTGCCAAACAAGAAAAAGGAAAGAAATCAGCCATCGGCCCCTGCTGTGTGCCAAGACCTTGGCTAGGTATCTTATATGTGTTCTCATGTGATCCCCACTACCTTTATGTCTGGTGATATCTCTGTGCCTATTTTATAGGCGAGGAAATTTGTCAGCTACATGTACATTTCTCCTCCCAGAGGTTCAGGGGTTCATTCTTCCTGGGCTGGAACACTGCATAACTTCCAGAATCAGTATTTGTCCTTGAGGCCACTCCTTTCTCCTCTACTAGTCCATAGTTCCACTCCCAACAGGTCAGTGGCAATGTCCAAAGTCCCTTCTCAGGATCACATTGAAGATGCACATGAAGAAAAAAAAGCAACACTCCATCAGGGGTCCTTTTGTCCAGTGCTGGGTCCTTGATTCATCATCTAAAGGCGTTTACTGGAAGCATTTCTGGAATTATGAGAGCTGCTTCTCATGGTTACGTTATGACCACATGGTTTCTGCCTCTGATCATCCAGGTTATTGTTCTCCAGGGAATCACAAGTGCTTGTCTCTGCATTTGAAGCATCACAGTAGGCTCTTCAGGGTTTCCACAAGCCCCCCCGGGGCCCTCTGCCTCAGAATACACCAGCATAGACACACACCTGCCAAGTCTGGCAGTGGCATGGTCAAGAAAGTGAATTAACTTCAAAATGCCTATCGGCTGACTGCTAAGTAATGCCAGAATCATGCTTCTGATATCAGAGCAATGCAAGATCACTCCAGGCAGGTGACTAAGTGAAAGAAACAGCTCAGACCCGCGGAAACAGGACAGGATGAGCACCCTAAAGAATACAGTGGAGACCACCCCCACCTTTCCAGTTTATATATTCAGGGTCCTACTACAGACTTTTACTCATCTCTTTAAACAGTTTCCAAGGTCTTCAGTGCTTTAATTCTTTCACAGCATCCCTTAGTGTAATTCATACTGAAAAACAGTTGACTGTTTATCCACAGATAGCATAAATGAATAGAACTGTGCGTCTAAAACTGAGCACACAGACATGGGAGAGGAAGTTTGAGGCACCACCCCCCACCTCCATCACCCTGCACACCCACAGTCACCACGGGTGTCTCACTCAGCAGAAACCTGAGCTTCAGACAGTTACCACCTGCATTTCCCACCTGCAACAACCTTCATACTCAGAATCTAAAGAGTTATCTTGGACAACACAGGTTTGATGGGACACCACTGCCCACCATAATTACAATCATCCATCCTTCTTCTCCTTAGTACTCTCTCATACTGTCCTACTCCTTTGATCCTTAGTCTATCCTTCAGGATCAACCTCCCTCCCCTCTTCAAATCTGTCCCCTGCTCTCTACCACCACTGCCTCCTTCACTCTGGCCTCCTCATTTAGTCAGTGCTCCAAATCACACAAGCTGTGTGTCAACAGGAAAGTTGCCTAATCTCTCTGAGCCTTAGTTTTCTCATATGTAAAATGGGAACAAGTAATATCCATCTCAAAATTCTGTGAAAAATAATTTAATGTATACAGCATACTTACAATAGTGCAATAATGTAGCTTTGAAGATAATATTGGCTAGCATTTATTTATTACTTACTAGATCAGTTCTAGAGGTTGGATGCATTAAGTGCTTTTTTTCAATTCCAAATTATATTTTACAATTTATTCATGTTATCACAATCACAGTAGTTCAGAGAAGCTGCTGTTGTTTTTTAGTTGCTAAGTCACGTCTACCTCTTTGCAACTCCATGGACTGTAGCCCACCAGGCACCAATGTTCATGGAATTTCCCAGGCAAGAATTCTGGAGTAGGTTGCCATTTCCTTGTTCAGGGGATCTTCCCGACCCAGGGACTGAACCCACATCTCCTGCCCTGAAGGTGGATTATAGTGACTATAGTTATAGAGCTGGGATTCCAAAGAAAACAAATTTTTGTTGTTTAGTCACGAAGTTATCAGGAAAGTCACAAAAAACTACATATGGTATAATATCATTTTATAAAGCTGAAAACCATGCAAAACTAAATAATACATTGCTTACACAAACATGTGGCAAACTCTACCAAAAAAGAAAGACAAGGATAAACACAAAACTCAGGATAATAGTGATTTCTAGAGGAAGTAAGTGGGATTAGGGTAGGGAAAGGCCACAGATAGCTTCATGAGCAAAGGAGATGTTCCCATTCTGAAGGTAGGGGTGGGCTCTCAGGTGTTTGGTTTATTATAATGCTTCATAGCTTACACATACATCACATCTATTCCTTCACATGTAGCAAATACTGCCATATATGTATATATATTTATGCTTACAGGGCTTCCCTCATAGCTCAGTCAGTAAAGCATCTGCCTGTAATACAGGAGACTCAGATTTGATCCCTGGGTTGGGAAGATCCCCTGGAAAAGGAAATGGCAACCTACTCTAATATTCTTACCAGGAGAATTCCCATGGACAGGGAAGCCTGGTGGGCTACAGTCCATGGGGTTGCAAGAGTTGGAGATGACTTAGCGACTAAACCACCACCACCATTACTATTATTAGGTTCCTTTAGGAGATAGACTATTAAATTCTGAGTGCTGAAGTGCTACAGAGAGATTGCCAGATAATTTCTCCACAACATCCTTGTGAGATTAAAAATCAGAATATTGGACTCAGAAATATTGAGTCATATGCCCAAGGTCTCACCCTGTGTTAAATATCTTCCTTTTGCCCCTGTGAGTCCATCCTCCATCCTCTCCTCTCTACCCCAGTGCCCTGGGAGGCCGACCCACACGGAATGCCTCAGTGAGCCCGTGTCACTTGGCTTTGGTTACGTTCAGAACTGACAAACAATGACAGGAGGTCAGAGAACGGGAAGGCTGAAGCAAGAATACTGACTCCGTTTATCCCCCACCATGGACTCACTGTGAGCTGTTGGCAGCTTTCTACTGAAGGCCACAGTTCCTGTCAAGTGGCCTTCTCCTACAACTATCTCTCTGGGTTCCATGCACCTCTCCTTACCTTGCCCCTTCCGGCCTAGAAGTCATAATGCCTTGCCTACCTGATGTTGCCAGCTCTGGGATAATTTGAAAATTCAAATCTTGCTGCTTTCCCTGTTGCCCACCTGCAGCATTGTAAAGTGTGTCTTTGTTAAACTCTTCTTAGAGTGGGTGGAGTGGTCATATGCTTCCTGACTCAGAAGTGGTAGAGCTGGGGTCGGAACCACAGTGCCTTCCATTGATCTGAAGATGTCTCTCTTCCCTTTGCTGTGAAGCTCTGTATGGCTCCAAGGAAGGTGATTACTGGCAATGGCAGTTACTATTGTGATGCTATGTTCCTTAGCAGAAGAGAATACCATTTACCCTTCAGTGCTTGGACTGTGTACACCTAACAATAGAAACACTTAACTGATATTGTTAAGAAATGTGTATAGAATGTGGTAAATATAATAGGAATTATGAAGATTTATACATAAGCAATAAAAGAAATTTTAAAGGGATCTGGAAAAGGATAAGCTTTAGGCAACTGTCTTCATTGGCTCTATTTTCTGAACTTTACATCACTACTCTTTGCAGTCTTCTTTAATTGATGGGGCTTCCCTGGTAGCTCAGCTGGTAAAGAATCTGCCTGCAATGCCAGACACCCTGGTTCGATTCCTGGGTTGGAAAGATCTGCTGGAAAAGGGATAGGCTACCCACTCTAGTATTTGTGCGCTTGCCTGGTGGCTTAGCTGGTAAAGAATCTGCCTGGAATGCAGGAAACCTGAGTTTAATCCCTGGGTTGGGAAGATACCCTGGAGAAGGGAACAGCTACCCACTCTCATATTCTGGCTTGGAGAATTCCATGGACTGTGTAGTTCATGGGGTTGCAAAGAGTCAGACACAACTGAGCAACTTTCATTTTCACTTTCACTTTCAGAGCAAAGGGCAAGACACCACCGACACATCCCAACAGGCCCTTACAACAGACACATTCGGTGATGACACATTCAGATTCCACAGCTTGGGTTCTCTCGTGCTGAATACAGTGGGAGGAAATCCTTGCAGTTTTCACCTCTTCATCTTTTAACTTTCTGGCTCTATTTATTTCTGTTTTCTGGTGACACTGCACAAAGACAGTGCTGGCTCTAAGCCCAATTGATCTGTTGCTGAAAGTGTAGAACAAGAACAAATTATCAAGTAATAAGTGGAATATTGGCATGTTGGTTTGACTAACATTACAGAATATCCCATCATTATTTCTTGTCATTTTTCCTCACCAGTATGATACCTGTATTCCCTGCTAGAACACTCAGCATCTCAGCAGCATTGCTATTAAGTGGCAGATACATCAAGGTGCTAACAATCAGTGCCCAGAGGAGCCGCAGAAAGCTGATCATGACAAAGCAGGATAACAATGAAGAAGAGGAAGAATACAGTGCAATAAAAATAACCTGGGATTTCTTTACTAGATACTTGGAAATTTCTACTCCAAGCATATGGTCAACTCCCAATAATCACAGTGGGTAGACTATCCATACTACGAGTAATGCTCAGGCAACTGTTTACTCTCAGCCTACATTTTGTCTCTCAATTTCTAGGGACACTCATCCCCTGCTTGTTTCTGAATATTTCTTTTCCACTCCTTTCATGTAAGCCGATATCGGGGCAGAAGGACAAGCAGATATCAGGGAAGAAGGACAAAAAAGTTAGATAAGTATAGGATGGATGGCAGAAAAGATAACACAAGTTTACCAAGATCCCTAACTGTGCCGTGGTTTATGGTAGGCACTCAATAAATATTTATTGAATTAAGTGAATGAAGTTATCAGAAAGTTGAATTAGGAGACTTCTAAGGCTTTTCTTTCTACCCTAATTTCATCACTCCTCAAAATAAGATAACAGAAATCTTGGAGAAGCCCCAGGAGATAGATGTTCAAACTCATCAGGAGCAAAAAAGGGAAGTTGGAAAGGACTCATCTCAGGCTGAGATGGATTCCAAAAGAGTAACTGCTGTTGTCAGAGTCACACTCTAGAACCATGTTTAGCCCCATCCAGAATGCAAGGGGACTGGAAGAGAGTTCTCTTAGAATTTAAGATAAACACAGGATCTGAAGTGAAATTCCAGGCCTTAAATAATATAAGGGATTTGAGAAAGAGAGTATGTTTATGGGGTAGTAACACTGTTTTGAGGTTATAGATTTCTATAATGTGTTTTCCCCCAATATCACAGAAACACAGAATTCAGGGCAGGAAAGTTTCCTAGAAATGATCTAATCCAGCCTCCAACCCACTGCAGAAGTCTTGGACAGGAAGCTCACTTTTTCCAGAGGCAGCAGCAGTAGTGCTGGACAGCTCCCACCTGGGCTGATTGGTTCTCCACTTCAGAGTCTGGATCTCTCTAACTTCTACCCACTGATGCAAAAGAGACCATGCCTGTTCCCGCCTCTTAGGGGCAGCACAGCTCTCCTGATACCTGAAGTCAGGAATCACTTTTCTTCCATTTTCACCCCCACCAGAAAACATCCTCCAACTGCAGAAACATAGTTTGTGGATCCCTTAGTATGCTGCTCTCCTGACAGTATTCTAACTGATCCACATAGCTCCTAAAAAGGAGCTGGCAAGGGTCAGTGTAGCAGACTGGATGCAGTGGCCCAGACAGAACCTGGCCTTCACACATTATAGTGGGACCTTTTCTTCCCACTCATTTCATACAACCATCCTTCTTCCCAGGCTCTCTTGGGTTTTTGCTCCCTTTAGCTAGCAGAAACCTTTTCCTTTTAAATTGTTTACAATCTGTTCTGTCCCGCCTTTGCTTAACAGGTCAGAAATAAGTTCTTTTAATTGTTCACTTTCTATTTAGAGTATGCAGCAGCTGCATGGATATGATAAACCTACCAGAAAGAAAACCACACCCTTCATATTTATAAAGGGCACACTGTAATAACTCATAAATTATCACAACCCTCTGTTTAATCACCTATTCTATAACAGTGCCCAAAATGGCCATCAAGCTGATTGGTTCCTTAGATTCTGGGATCCTCTTTCATCACTTACTGGTCCTGTTCGCTTGTCGTCTCTTGCTTCATCCCTACGCTACCAGCACAGTTATATACTGTGCTGTCTGTCCTTTATGATCACTGGTCTGGCACTCAGTAGGGAAATACTTAGGTTTTTCCTAACTTTCTCAAAACGTCTGTTCCTGCTCACCATGAATCCTAAATCAGCCTAGCTTATAGAGGCTCTAAATATTTGTAAAATAAACAAATGATAAATGCTTGAATAAATGAGTGTCACCCACAGGTGATTACCCCAGTCTGAAGAGCACATTCCACCTGACAGAAGCCTAGCTTTATAGCCTCCTTGGCCATGACCCAGAATAGTCTATTTCTTCTAGTCAGTGTCACCTGCCTAAATCTAGCTGTTCATTTCTGCAGATTCCTTCCTCTCCAAAGCCAGGGCTAAGCAGAAGAATGGCAAACACTATCTGATGTGCTAAGTGCTTTAGTTTCTTCCCCAGACCTCACTGTCATTGGAATAACCCTGTTCAAGGTTTTGTTTCCAACAGTCATCACGTGTGAACTTGTGGCCAACAGAACTAGGAAGCGATGGGTGGGGATGATTAGTTGGTAAGCTCTTCAGCCTGCCAGGTACGCACACTTCTGGTGAACATAGGCCCCTTGGGAGGGAGGCAGCAGGCGTCCCTGAACAATTTTTCCCACTGAAAGTAGCAACAGCATTTTTGTCTCTCACCTGCCAGAACCTATGAACCTTTTCTGTTCTCAGGAGCCCAGGATGCAATGCTTGGGACTCCCCTCAGGGAAGCAAAGAGCCTGAATCTACTATGCTCTTTCAATGACAACCTATTGTTTATACTTTTCCATGACCTTCCTCCCAGCTCTTCTTGAGTTTTGTTCCCCTTTACCTAGTAGAAATCTTTTCCTTTTTAATTGCTTCCAATCCTTTTTGTCTCAGCTTTGCTTAACAGTCAGAATTAATAAAATCTTCTTCCAGTTCTTTCACTTACTATTCTAAAGAAGAGTGTGCATTAGGTTCAGGGATGTGATAAACCTATCAGAAAGAAAAACATACACTTCAGGATCCCAAATTTCTTCTGACTCTGAAAGAACTAACAGTCTGTCATGGGTCCCCCTGAAAACTCTTCCTGTAAATTGCTTTAGGAAATGCCTGGTTTTATGCCTGTTAGTAGTATACTTGGGAAAGATGCCTTTAAAACTGCTTAGCCCCTCAATGGCTAAATTACCTACATCAATCATGGGTCATTTAAACCATCTCCTTGCCTCCAAGACAGATGGGAATATTTCTACTGAATAAAGACCTCCTAAGGTGGGTGGCGGAGAAGGCAATGGTATCCCACTCCAGTACTCTTGCCTGGAAACTCCCATGGATGGAGGAGCCTGGTAGGCTGCAGTCCATGGGGTCTCTGAGTCAGACACGACTGAGTGACTTCCCTTTCACTTTTCACTTTCATGCATTGGAGAAGGAAATGGCAACCCACTCCAGTGTTCTTGCCTGGAGAATCCCAGGGATGACGGAGCCCAATGGGCTGCCGTCTGTGGGGTTGCACAGAGTCGGACACGACCGAAGCGACTTAGCAGCAGCAGCAGCAGCAAGGTGGGTGGGGGGAACCCTTCTGTTCTATTCTTTATCCAACTCTCTTGTACTCATAGTTTAGAAGCTCTTCTTTGGATATAGCTTAAGTCCATTTCATTGGAGCTTAAGACTTCTTACCTTTTTTCTGGTTCTCTGTGGATATCATAAGAAAAAAAAAAAGCCACATTTGATATCTATTTGTTCACAGCCTTCTGCCCAGAGCTCTTCATTCTGTTCAACATCCTTCCAAGCATCTGATGACTGCCCTTAAATCCCCTTTACCCACCTGCCCGCCACCATCCACCAATCCTTGTACATGTGTCTCCCCCATAACTATTTCAAATACAGTGATTGCCTCAACTGACATCTGTTTCAAGAACTTAATCAGCATGGTCAACAATTATCCAAGGTCTCCCCGCAAAGGCAGAACGCCTCTGTACAATTTACTGATTCCTCTATAAAATGCAGAGAGACAAGATGAAAGTTCTAAAAGCCCCAGGCACCACTTATTTGCCACAACAAACACTTGACAGGCTCCAACCCCACTAAGTCAGAGAAGCGTTCTCACTGACCGTGAACAAGGATGAGGAGAGCACTAGGGTAGGGGTCAGGAGGGCTCTGAACCGAGCTCTGCCACTGACCACCACCACCCCATAAGCAACTCCAACCCCATACAGATGTCGCTTCCAAAGTAAAGCACGACATGCATTTGCTTGGATTACTGCTCAGGGCTCTTCCGGCTCTCGCATTCCATGTTTCTCTAACCATGCAAAGGCCTCTCCTCCACCTTCTTAAAAGACAAATTCCATGTCCCTAGCATGTCTCCCTTGCCACCCTCTGAGCGCAGCACCACCTAGAAACACTAGAAACAGTGTTTCTCAATCATTTTTAAAAATCATCATCCTGCCACAAAAGCTTTTTATACTTTTTTCCTTAATCACCCCCAATGAGATTTTAGTACCATGAATATATTGTATATATGTTTGTGCACTATATATTTAGCTGTGCTTAATACATGAAACTTTTGTGTGTGTGTACCGTACACAAGAACCAATTCGCATCCCCTTGGAGGCAATATTGCCCCCATTGAAAATGCATGACCTAGATTGGGCTGAAGGCTGCCTCTTGAACGATATAAGTGGAGCTATTTGCCCTAAACTCTAAAAGCCACAAACATATTCAAAAGCCAGAGGTTTTAGAAAAAATCCATTGCACAAGCCGGAGTGGAATCGGCCAGAATTTCCATTTCCCCAAGGCAAAGAATGGCTTCCCATCCCTGCCCCCCCAGGCCACAGTGTCACCTGTTCCAGGGCCTGTCCTGGTCCTCTAAGCCTGGAACCTTCACCTCTGCCCATGGTTCCAGCATCCAGCTTCCACTGTGTTCACATGAATCCCAGCAGTAACAATGGGAAGGATAGGAATGAGGTGAACAATAGGTATTGACATAACAGAAATAATTAGAATCCATTCCACGGGCAGAAACAGCCAGCCCCCTGGCAGGGATGGAGGCTCACTCCAGCTTACTTGCATCAGGCCAGCTTCCCCCTCTCTTCCCCCTCTCTCCCTTACCTTGGCACGCTGGCCAGATAGGTCACCAGTTTCCGCAGGTCTTCCTGTCTTATTCTGTCATGATTGCTGCGAGCAGGAAAGGTCAGGATGGGTCCACCTCGCTTATCACGGCCCCCTGCAAAGAAGAAGAGAAGGTTGTTTAAGAAAAACCAGCTAGAAACTGTGCCACAGGGGAAAAAGAATTCTCCTGAGTGCTAGATAAAACAGGCAGAAAGATGGTGTCCAGAGAAACCTGGTCACTGCCTTGGGCAAGGGCATGGAGTTTGGATTCATGACCTTGGGCAAATCGTCTGACATCTCTGTTGCCTCATCTGCAAAATGCAGATGAAAATTATGATGACTACACTACAGGGCTGCTGCAAGACTTGATAAGACGGTACATGGCGAAGCACTTTAAGAAGTACTCGCTACAAATATGAGATGATAATGAAGGAGGTGATAATTGCTCTTGCTGAGAAAACAGCCAACGGAAGTGCTATGGTCTTTGGAAATTCAACCTCCAGTTTACTTCTCTTTGCAGACCTCTATGAGCAGAGTGCTCAGGGTTAACTGAATACTGTGGTGAGAAGCCCTTAAAGCATCCAGCTGGGACATCATTGCTAGGAGGTTTTTAGATTCATAGAAAAGACCTAAGTGTGGTCTACACAGCCAAGGATCCACCCCTGCCTGACTGCCTGCCCGCCCAAGTGCCACCTGTCACTCCTGCTGGAGGAGCCCATGAATCTTCATTGGAAATAGGATGCTCAAGATCTTAATCACTGCAAATGCATATGTACACACTATGATTATAAATGTCTTCTAAACATCTGGTTTAAAAAAATAGTGGGGAGGAGTAATGCAATGATGATCATTGTTTGCTCTCAGGATGCTGGGGTTTTGCATGGTTGCTTTTTCTTTCCTCTGTTTTCCAAACTTTCTACTCATGATTCATTCTGTGATTAAAAATTTATTCATTAGTGGATGCTATGATTAGGAAGCAGGACCAAGTTTCTCAAGAAGGTTGAGTGAGGACAAAGCTAACGTGCAGTAACTGTGTCCTTACAGGCACTGGCTATTTCACAGAGAAGACTCTGTCATGATCTCAGGCTGCCACCTGACACCCCCAGAGCAGGTCTACAAAGGGGTCTAGTGCAAGAGGGAGGAAGGTCTGGCAAGGCCACCACCAGTACTGGAAAACAAGCTTAAAGGTCAGCGCCTTGAAGAATGGTACTTTCCAAGCCTCCCAGGACCCCACTCAAGTATGAGTTCATGAATATTGTTTCCCTCTGATTGTGGGGTCCAGAAATCACAAGACAGAGGGAGTCTCAACAAAGTCCAACTCATTGCAGGATATTCCTCAGGAAGAAATAAGAAGGCTGCAAGGAGAAAAAGGCCAAACAAGACCATGGTCACTGAGAGATTTGGCCCTGAAGAAAAAAATATTTCACCACCACCATCCCCTCCCTGCAGCCCCCACCCAGCCATATTTGTGTACACATACCACAGAGTTGGATCCTGACCCCCAACTCCAAACCTTAAAAACCACAGGCTCTGAGCTCTAAATATGGATGACCAATCTCATCTCATCTACCTTGGAAATGATCTCCATCTCCCAACTGCCTTCACAGGGGGAAAAGGGATCAAGAGGAAAGTTTCCTCAAAGCTAGGAGGATCTCCCTCACTATCGACCTTCGCCTGCAGTGTTGACGTCACTTGAAAGATTTTCACTCTTGGGTGGTTTTAACTGCAGCTATTGCCTTTCTCACGGTCCTTCTTCTGTGGATGGTTTAAGCGTAGAGCCAAGGGAATATGGGGGGCCAAGGTTGGTGTGATCGCAAAGACTACCTAAGAGGCTTGGAAGGATGTGGGCATTGTCCCTCCTGAGCAGAACCCAGTTCTTCCCTGGGAGTCAAGAGTTTCATAATCTTGGCTGCAGAAGGTTCCAGATGGTGGTGAGTGGGGGTTCCCAGGGGACGTGGGGTGGGAGGGGTGGGAAGNTTACGTTTTGTACTCTAGCCTGGAAATATTGACATTAAAAACCAGACTCAAATTGCCATCTGAGCAATATTCTTAGACCTTCATTAGAATTTTTCTTCAAATAATAAGCTTTTGTTTTCAAATAAGCCTTTATTTAGTACGATTCTTCAGATTGTTTGTATTTTTCTAAAGCAGAATTAAGAAACTTCTAGTGTGGCATCAGAGTTGGCACTTGATTTGGTTACCTTCTTAAAGGACTGTTTGGTACTGATGCTGGTTTATAAGGAAGCTGTGGTGTGTTGTCTCTTCCCGAAGGACCGGGCAGCGGGGAGACACGCCCCTGCTGGGTGAGCGTGGTTGCGGGCAGGCCATGCAGAGCAGCTGTGGGCTCTGTCCCTTGGACCCATTGCTTGGGCCTTTCACACTCTGCTTCCACCTGCCTCCCTCACCTTCCTGTTTATGTTTTCTTGTCTCCTTACCTCCCCTCCTTCCTCAGGTAGAGCTTCTCATCCTGTGAGTGTGTGTCTCTCTCTCTGGTTCTTTCAAACCCCGACTCTGGCCAGCCCTGCCTCTGAGCCCAGTCTTGGCGAACTGGCCCTTCAGGAGCTCAGTGAGACAGACACTGTCCAGAAAGTGCTGCTGCCTGACTACATCCTCATTCTGGCTTTTCTACAAAAATGTTTTTTCTTTAAAAATTTTTAATATCATATTGAAAGGTTGTTGTTGAATCGCACAAAGATGCCTGGATTCTTGGCCTCTGGAGGAGACTAATTCAATCCGGGGCCAGAGACGAGGCTTGATCGCTTAGAGCTTTTGTGTAATAGTTTTAGTATAAAGGAGATAGAGAAAGCTTCTGACATATGCATCAGAAGGGGGCAGAAAGAATACCCCGCTGCTAGTCTTCAGCTGGATGTTATATAGTCACTAACAGTCTGTTAATAAAAGAAAGGAATGTCTTAAAACTCAGAATGGCACCAGGCCCCTCACCCATAAGATGCATTTTGGGATAATCTTGGCACCAAATGGTTCATTCTGGGCCATAAAATGATTAACTTGAATCTTGAAGAAGGGCAGATCACCATACAAATAGTTTCATTTACATAGATTAGGGGAACAATATCTGAGTATAATAACATACTGGTTTGTCAGGTAGGTTCTGAACCAAGAGGTGAACCGACTTGAAGACAGAGTTTGGGGTAAATGCATAGTACATTAGCATAGCTTAAGATAAACATTTCCATAAGAGAAATGCATTGGTTATCTCTAGGTTTGAGAATAGTTAACTTCAGGTGAAACCAGGTGTCATTATGCAACAGTATTTTAAGAGAACCTCCTTTTAAATTTGTATAGAAAAAGAAGAAATATCACTGGTTTGTTTCTTCCTGCCACTTGAGAGAGATAAAAATGTCTGACACTTGCAGGCTATTTCCTCCATTTGGAGACCCCTGGCCTTCCTGCCTGTTACCCTCTCAATATACAACACATGATAACACAAAAAATATGTAAGCAAGCATGTTACGAACTAACTTGCCGTGTACCTGTCTCCCCCACCAAGCATATTTTTAAAAAACATGGTTAGGTATGTTCAACATTGACACTATAAAATATTACCATATCCAATATTTCTTCTTGAGAAAATATAAGAGAAAAGTTCAGCTTCAAGGAAAAGCTCAGCACTTCTGGTTGAAGTTAACATCTCTTCGAGCTCATGGTAGCCTGGCTGTAACTCAGGCACATCTGTCCACAGCCCAGGGGCATGGACTCTTCTGTTAAAACTTAGCACTTTAGAAAAGGTCACTTGAATTACGACTACATAAAACATTTAAACTCTGAATGAGACCGGCTCTTCCTAAGACCCTGAATTTCAGGAATGAAGTATATAAAACCATACAGTGCTGTGGTGGAGCGTTTTCACTAGGAGCAGCTGTCCTCCCCCCACCCCGCCCATGACGGTCAGCACCTGCTGTAGGTCACNGCACTGCAGATAGAGGGAGCATCAGGCATAAGAGAATGGAAGAAAGAGCAGGACACCTGGTTGAACAGCTTCAAGGCATTAAAGATGAGGAAGTCTCTGGCTCCCTAGAGACTGTGGGCCATGTCCTGGGAGCCCAGATGATGGACAGCAGTAGAGGTCAGAGCCCTGGTGCTGCCCAGCAGTCCCAAGACTTCTACACAAGGTCTTCCCAAAATGCTCAGTGAGCACTCAGATCCAAGTCTATGAAGGCTTCAGAGGCTGTCTTCTGTCTCCACCTATACTGAACTTGCCGCCACCTGATCGAGTCAAGGATCCAGCCTGAGCTTCAGTTTCTTCAGTGACAAGGGCTCATTACCTAATAAGATATACAAGTGCCTAACGCTAATGGAAAAGGGCAGCCAATCTCTCTAATAGCAAAAACAGTAGCAAAACACTCTATTATTATTACCACTACATGCTATGCTTAGTTGCTCAGTCGTGTCTGACTCTGCAACCCCATAGACTGTAACCTGCAGTAGCCTGCCAGGTCCCTCTGCCCATGGGGAGTCCCCAGGCAAGAATACTGGAGTGGGTTGGCATGCCCTTCTCCAGGGGATCTTCCTAACCTAGGGATTGAACCCAGGTCTCCCACACTGCAGGCGGACTCTTTACCGTCTAAGCCACCAGGATACCACTACTGCTGCTACTACTAATAATAATATAGAATGCACTTGGTACTTACAAAGGCTTGACTACTCCCATCACATACTCTGCCTTCACTTCCCATCCCTACACTCTGAGTTATCAGTCTCCCCTCCGGTCGGGTGGGAGACACCTGCTGCTTGGTTTCTCCTTCCTCAACCCCTTTCTTTCTCCCTTCTCTCCATTTTGGCTGTCACTCATCAGTGCGCCCAGCAGTGCCTATGGAGTGAACCCCTGAACTGAAGGACTGTGCTGGCTCTTTCCCCATGATTTCATTGCCACTCCTTGTAGATGGCCAGAATCATCCAGAAACAAAAGGTCAATCTATGAAGCTTAAGTACCTGGGTGAGGGTACTTAAGGTACTGGAGGGCCCACAGTCTCTAGGGTGAGGGGCATGGAAGCTGCATTTTGTCTAAATCAGTATCACCTAGAATACTGAAGGAAAGGTGTTCAGAACCTCAAAAGAGCAGAGGAGTGAGGGAACCAGCATTTCCCCCATCCTCACATTTTTAAAAAATGTGATCCCTGGCTACTCACGCTGCCATTCCCCCAGCCCCTGCTAGAGACTCTGAGCCAGGAGGCCTATGCTGATGGCCTAGAACTGGCACCCATAGAGCTGCTGATACACCTCATAGTTCAGTTTCAATTACATCAGCAGTTACCAAACCTTTTCTTAAAGGGTCAGACAGATGGCCTGTGGTCATCTGGTCTCTGGTAGAACTACTCAGCTCTGCTATCACAGCAACAAAGCAGCCATTGGCAACTCTGGTGGTAGACTGAATGATGGCCCCCAGGCATATCAAGCCCTAGTCTCTGGAACCTGTCAATGTTACCTTATTTGGAAAAAGAGTTTCCATAGATAGTGATTGTTAGGGTTCTAGAGACAGGAAGATTATCCGGGAGGTCTGAGTGGGCCCCCAAGTGAAGTCAAAGGTATCCTTACTGTGAGGCAGAAGGATCCGACACAAACAGAAGAGCAGAAGGAAATACCACCAGGGAAGCAGAGATGGGAGTGACATGGCCACAGGCCAAGGGAAGCTGGCAGCCCCCAGAAGCTAAAAGAGGCAAGAATCAAATTCTCCCCCAGAACCTCTGGAGGGAGCACAGCCCTGCTCACTCTTGATTTCAGTCCAGAAAACTGACTTGGACTTTTGGCCTCCATAACCGTGAGAGAATACATGTCTATTGTTGTAAGCCACCAAGTTTGTGGCAAGAGGAAGCTAATACCCTACTAAATGAATGCACATGGGCTATGTTCCAATAAAACTTTATTTGCAAAAACAAGTGCCTGACCTGCAGCAAAACACAAGCTATAGTTTGTTGATCCCTGAATTAGACATTAAAAGGACTGGATACACAAGATATGCTATAGAGAAAAGTCAGAAATGAATGTTATTCAGAAAAACAAAAAATAGATACAAATACACACTTGAGTTCCCTTTGCTAGAAGAAGACATAAGGAAGAGCCAGAAAAAAATTTACATCTCTTGTCCTTGATCCACTCAAGAGACGAACCTAAATAAAACCTGTGGGAAGGTGTGAAGGGGACAGAGCCTTGCATCTCTCAGAGGGGCCTCAGCAGCTCCACAGGCCTAACAGGCCTGGAAGGGTAGGGCAAGGTGAGGTGGATGTGCGTGGGTGCATGATGGCCCACCCTTGGTTGTGAATGTCCTCCAGAACACCCAGTGGGGACCAGAGTGCTCCTTTCCCTTTCTGCCTGCCTCTGGAGAGAGGAGCAGCTGCTTTGAACACCACCTCCACCCCCACCTCTTTCTCATTAGCACACAAAGAAGTATGTGCCTGCACACATCCCCAACACACACACACGCACACAAACTTCTTCAGTTCTGTAACAGAGGAAACTTGCATAGGCACTCACCAGACACGAAGGCCACTTTTTCCTTTAGGATGGGAAGGACATCAGAAGCTTTCAAACCATCATTCCGAAAAGAGCCTGTCAGAGAACAAAACAGAAGGAATCAGAGTGAAAGGGGTCAAAAGACTGAATCCCTTGGTTCCCCCTCAGCTTTTCAATCCCCTCATGGGCCGGAAAATAATGCCCTCTCTGGGGCCCACGGCCTAGCCCAAGAGCAGGAGAGGCTCCACAACAGAAAGGACACTTTGACATGATGCCAGTCCACAGCGGTGACCAAGAGTATGCCCCTCTGGGTCCTTTGCAAGAAGAGGACAGTGCAAGTCACCCCCTCCCCCCAAAATATACACAAAGTACCATGTCCTGGAAGCAAAACTACAACCCCACTGCTGTGAGCCTGAAGATGGGGGCTTTTTGGAAATCGTTTTTGTACTCTCGGTGCTAGCACAGTGGCTGGCACATGGTGAATGTTACACACGAGACACTCAGTAAGTATCTGTTGAACAGGTCAAGTTAACATCAAGATGGGCCACAGTGTCTTAAATAATTCCTTTTGCTCTTTCCTCTACGTGGCATAGCAACCGTTGGTCTTCATTTTACAAATGGAAAAAGCGAAAATTCCCAAGTGGGAAACAAAGTCGAGCGCAATACCATCTCCCATCTCTTCTCCCTTCCCTTCAGTGTCACCGTCATCAGTCCACAATGAATGACTGACGGGCGATGTCAGTTCCACGGGAAGCAAGGGCACTCCCTTCTCCAGCAACTCACTCTCTGCCTAAATCTAATTTCTCAGGTGGAAAGTCATTTCTGGGGTCCAACTGAGCTCCTGTTAGGAGGCTGGAGGCAGAGACCTGGGGCTCACACAGAATAGAAAATAACAATGTGCCTGGAGAAACAGCCGTCTCAGGAAGCAAAGGACAACCCAGGCTGGTGTGAGATGTGTGGGAAGGGAGGACTCAGCTTACACATGTACACGTACAAACTCCAGGCCATCTCACCGCCCCTTGTCATTTATCCTGAGTACCCCAGAGGACTCTCAGGGAGAGCCAGCCCACACTCAGAGCCCTGCAAGCTGTACATGGGATTTCTGCTGTGTACCACCTCCAGGAACATGGCACAGAGGGACCCCAGAAGAAAGGCAGCCCTGTGTGGGCTCAGTGGGACAGAGCTAGAGACCAGGGACACACCTTCAAGTGCCTTTCTCCACTTGGCTTTCTCCCTTGTGATCCCAACCTGATAATCTACAAAGGGGAGAAAGGTGCTGAGCAGGATGGTCTTGCTCAAGGCGTTTTAACTCCTCATCACTGACTATTTCAAGTGATTTTCACTTCCAAAATTGTTGGGAATTTTGGCAACACCCCAGGACTAAGATCACTGCCTAGAGAAGGGAAATAAGACAGTTGCAGACTCCAACAAAGAGGAGAAGCAGGCCCAGAATGCCAGTGTCCATGGTAAAAGGTCATATGCTAGCCCAAGACAAATTTACAAAGGATCTCTGACCCTTCCATCTGTTTCTTCATTTTCATTTTTCACTAAATGTAGACAGTGATGCTTTTTGCTCATCAGTTGCTTCTCTTTACAAGCTGACCCAGAACAGCTGATGCTGAAGAAACCAGCTGCAAGGCTCACTTTGAGAAGACTGTAGGCAATAGAGGAAAAAAAATAACACCATAAAAAGAAAGTTCTAACTATAGAACTTTTTGTACTTTCTATCTTTGTTTCTACTGATCTTTATGCTCTGACTTTATTTTCCAACAAAGGAAAGCTATTAAATCTCACCAGTAGAAAGTAATTAGGATCAACGTGCTGCTGCTGTTGCTAAGTCACTTCAGTCATGTCCAACTCTGTGCAACCCCATAGACGGCAGCCCACCAGGCTCCCCTGTCCCTGGGATTCTCCAGGCAAGAACACTGGAGTGGGTTGCCATTTCCTTCTCCAATGCATGAAAGTAAAAAGTGAAAGTGAAGTTGCTCAGTCATGTCCCACTCTTCGCGACCCTATGGACTGCAGCCTACCAGGCTCCTCCATCCATGGGATTTTCCAAGCAAGAACATTGGAGTGGGTTGCCATTTCCTTCTCCAATGCATGAAAGTAAAAAGTGAAAGTGAAGTTGCTCAGTCATGTCCCACTCTTCGCGACCCTATGGACTGCAGCCTACCAGGCTCCTCCATCCATGGGATTTTCCAAGCAAGAACATTGGAGTGGGTTGCCATTTCCTTCTCCAATGCATGAAAGTAAAAAGTGAAAGTGAAGTTGCTCAGTCATGTCCCACTCTTCGCGACCCTATGGACTGCAGCCTACCAGGCTCCTCCATCCATGGGATTTTCCAAGCAAGAACATTGGAGTGGGTTGCCATTTCCTTCTCCAATGCATGAAAGTAAAAAGTGAAAGTGAAGTTGCTCAGTCATGTCCCACTCTTCGCGACCCTATGGACTGCAGCCTACCAGGCTCCTCCATCCATGGGATTTTCCAAGCAAGAACATTGGAGTGGGTTGCCATTTCCTTCTCCAATGCATGAAAGTAAAAAGTGAAAGTGAAGTTGCTCAGTCATGTCCCACTCTTCGCGACCCTATGGACTGCAGCCTACCAGGCTCCTCCATCCATGGGATTTTCCAAGCAAGAACATTGGAGTGGGTTGCCATTTCCTTCTCCAATGCATGAAAGTAAAAAGTGAAAGTGAAGTTGCTCAGTCATGTCCCACTCTTCGCGACCCTATGGACTGCAGCCTACCAGGCTCCTCCATCCATGGGATTTTCCAAGCAAGAACATTGGAGTGGGTTGCCATTGCCTTCTCCAAGGATCAACATAAATTATTGTAAAAAATTACAAATAGATACATAGATAATTTTTCACCATGATGCAATAAGAATAAGCTTCAGTTTCCTGGGCAAGGAAGAGTCCTATTAGACTTTACCAGCTAGACAGAGATCATCTTTAACACATGAGTTGTGCACATAGAATGATATATCTGCATCAAAAGTTTTATTTTCATATAAAATGTGTCCTTCCAGATTATTTACAAGTTCAAAACCAGCAAGATGCAAGCTAATGAAATATTACTGTATAACAACAATCCACATAACCCTCTTGTCTCCTAAACTCTTGTCCTGTTTTTTTCGGAAAGTGAAAGTCGCTGTAGCCTTTTTCTTCTCCAAAGGATCTTCTCAACCCAGGGATCAAACCCAGGTCTCCCGCATTGCAGGCAGATTCTTTATCAGCTGAGCCACAAGGGAAGCCCAGTAAAGTATACCAGATGGCTCTAATTTCCATACAGTTTCCAGACAAGTAAGGAAGGAAATGCTATAACAGAAGCAAAAGGTTACCCATCCTGCCACCTCCCACCTGTGGAGAGACAGAGAGAGAGAGCTTGGAATTCCATTCTGCAGACCCCACTCATCAAGCCCCACCTCCTCCTTCTCCACTCCAGACTCCAAGGCCTGAGAGAAGAGGAGCAGCTTGTCCAGGCAGCTTGCAGTTATTGCTCCAAGTACATGTCACTATCTTGGGTTGGGCTGGTCTATGATTCCTGGCCGGAGTTGGGGGTCCTTTCTCTTCCCAGGCCAGAGTTCCCCCATCCAGTTCAGACCACAGCTGAGCTATCTCCTAGGTTGTGTGTCCGACCATAAGAAAACCTAAAGGGTCCAGGTTTATAAAATCCCTAACTAAAGGATAATCATTTCCAACAGCAACAACATTTTTCACATTATAAAAGGATGTGATCCAGGGTCTCTGTAAATAAAAGTTGCCTTAGTGGTTTGAATTAGTTTCTTATTTGCCAGAAATTGAATTACAAATAACTTTTCAACAATGTATGTATTACGTAAAGCCAAGTAGAGCTAAACTAATTAGTCTAGCAGCTCAGAAGTTGGTGACCTTGCATAGAAAACCTATTTGCACCGGCTAAGGATCCTATGTATCAATAACCCCATGGCCCTTGTGAAACCAGTTGTCATACATAATCTGTAAGAAAGGAGAACTTCACTGAACACTAAATCAAACAGAACTAGTGAAATAACAACATGTTTTCACTACTAGGTACATGTCTGCACAGCCTCATAGGAAATGTTCAATAAATATTAGATGACAAAATAAATATATGAATGAAATGTTAACCTTTCCTAAAGTGACTTGCACAAGGTCAGTGGCCTCATCTGTCACACCAAATGCTGGTGATTTGAGTAGATGATCTCCAGGGTACCACTCAGCTGTAGTATTCTGAGACTTTTTAAACATTTTCCTCATATTTATTGGCCTTTGAGATCCTTAGATTATCAGATCAGTATGCTTTGAAAGAACCAATTTCCTGACATGATTCAGTGCACTTCAGGAAGACAGAACAACTCTTCCTTGGCCTTCCAGTCTGTTCTTCCCCAGGAATCAATTTAGATTAGAATACTCAGGGCGCATCGCACCATTTTGCAGACAGCCAAGTTACCAAAATGAGAGACTAGTGACAGGAGAACTTCCGGGAGCATCACACTTTGAAGGAGGCAGGCCTGAATTCTCTGATATAAAGGTATATTTGATGGCACTAATAGACTATAAGCTTCAGGCCCCTTGCTACCTCTAAAGAAAGACTGAGAAGAAATAAAAGCCCCTGTGCTCTTGCAGTTAATGCAGGAAAAGAAAGAACCAGGGGGCTCCCTCATGGACCTGACCCAACATGAATGCTGTGTTTTATCTTATGGACAAAGACACACTTCGCTGGGGTTCAGTGCTAGCCCCACCCCATTCACGCCCTGCTGCTGTCAGAATTACAAGCCTGCTGTTCTGTTAATTAGCAACGTTCAAATGCTCTGCATCTATTAGGGAAGTAAAAGTTACCACTGCCATCGCCCCAGGATCTCCAGCATGGGTCTTCTCCAAGCCCCACTCTTGCCTGCTCCTCACTCCAGATGGGCTGTGCTCACCCTGCTGCTGCCTGCTCCTCTGCACATTTTCCCAGTCTCTGTTCCCATGCAAGAAGAGGCCAATCACCCTCATCTGGCTCCCAGCCTCTGTGTGGCTCCCTGAGGCAGGAGCAGGACTGGCCCTCTGTTACAGGCCCTGACTGTGGTTCCGTAGCTCTGCGATAGCAGGGAGTCTCTCAGGGGAGCTGGGGCATCATCTAGACTAGCCTCCTTCAGGAAGCAATCCTGATTTCAACAAGAAACAAATAAGCCAATGTTGCACATTTGGAGGTGAAAGCTGCCAGGGTATCCATGGATTGCTCTTTACTTCCTTTTGGTTTGCAGTCACTCCCCCTTAATTTGCACTTAGAAGTTACTGTCTTAAGTATTCTAATATTGCATCAAATGGACCCGAATCCTGTTTATAGCTACTGAGACAGCAAGTTGCCCAGTGCTCAGGTCTCCGTCTCCTCTCTCCGCTCCAACCCTATGTGTCCAGGATGGAAGGCCTAATCATGGTGGCACTGAAAAACTGACTGATGCACCACACAAAAAAGATTTGGCTTAGAGCTGAGAGTTCCAACAGCTCATTAGGCCAAACCTTAGTTTGGGCACTATTTGGACAATTTCCTATGCCCAGAGTCATTCTTTTATCAATTATTTCTTGAACCCTATTTTATGTGAGTCTTATGTTAAGCTTAGGGAATACTTTGACAAGTAAGAAATGGATCCTGCTCTCCAGGAGGTTTCCAGACAGAGGTAAGTAGGCATGCAGATAAGACAGTGAGCTGTTATTAAGAGACAAGATAACATATGTACAGAATGCAAAGGAGTCCAAAGGAAAGTCTTCTTAAGGATAAGTCCTAACTGCTTGCTACTTAAAGTAACAAGCATCACCCACCAGCTAGAATCTTGCTAAAAATGCAGAATCCCAGGCCCTACCCCAGACCTACAGAATCAGAGCCTGTATTTTAACAAGAAGTTCAGATGAGGAATACACATTATGTTTAGGAAAGTGCTATACTCTAAAGTTTGTCTTTCTATTCCAGAGTTGCCTCAGAAGCAGAGATAGACAAAAGCATCCTTTAGCCCAGTCTAAACAGAATCTCTAAAATCTGATCTAGGGCTTCTGCTCATGACCAACCCCCTGCACAGGATTCCAGAGATTCATCCATTACTCTGTGACCCAAAACTCAAACCCACCTCTGCAATAAAAAGGCTATCCTCCTCCAGGGCACCGAGACTGGACCATGTCATATTTTTTGATAGTAAGAACTTTTATGAATAACACTTATTCAAACTGCTCAGAATTTTGGTAGTTTAAACCACTTTCTCATGGACCAAACGCTTTAATTTCACAACAAATCTTCCTCTACACCAGGCCTCAGAGCCCTCTGCCTTTTGTAACTGTTCTCAGTACCACAAACACTGTCACTGATCATATTTACAGGCCAAGATGCCATCTCTGAGACAGCCCTGGAAGACTGAGCATCCTGGCGGCTTATGCCTGTTTACCACACCTGCACTCCCACCCACAAAGCCCCGAACACTGGGCAACACTGGATGAGAAACAGGAAGGAGAGGCAATGTCACCCTAGGGAGCCTCACATCTATGGAGAACACAGCGCTCATCCCAGGCAATTTGCTCCTTAGGAGAGAAGACCCAATTTTTGCCCTCTGAGAGTTTTCTGCCTAATACCTAATGCCTATTTCCTCTGACACCAGAAAGCTACCTGACACAGTACAAAAAGATAACTTAGATTCTGAGATCCTGATATAGATCCTCCCCTCTAGCCTGATTACTGCTGCCATCACCCACTGAGTTACCCAAACAGAAACTTGGAGGCGTATCCTAGACTCCCCTCCATTGCAAAGATCGATTTAGTCACTTGATACTGTTGATTCTACCTCTCAAATCCTTCTCTAATGAATCACTCCTTCTGGGCAGTTTGTTTGACTACCCCTGTCCAGTGGAGCTGTCCCTGACTATACCTTGCACTCTGTCACTCCTAAAAGGCATTTCTATGTTTTCATTCTCTTCCCCCATTAACTGCCGCGCATTCCCCAAGGGTGGGGACCGTGTCTTACTCAGTATTCTACCCTAGCGCCCAGCACAGCGCCTGTCATGCAAAAGAGGCTAAAGAAACACTGAACTGAAACTGAGCGCACACAGGTCCTAAGGACACAGAGTAAGAGAGGTGAGTTGTCAGGGTGGTTCCCCAGGGAGGTGATCTTTGAACCAGATCTTGAATAAGGGAGGAACCAAAGAATAATGCTCTGATGGGAAGCAGGACAAGCCAAGGNAGCACAGAGCCTGTCATGCAAAAGAGGCTAAAGAAACACTGAACTGAAACTGAGCGCACACAGGTCCTAAGGACACAGAGTAAGAGAGGTGAGTTGTCAGGGTGGTTCCCCAGGGAGGTGATCTTTGAACCAGATCTTGAATAAGGGAGGAACCAAAGAATAATGCTCTGATGGGAAGCAGGACAAGCCAAGGCAGAGAGAAAGGGCCCAGCAAACAGTGTGCTATAGATGGAGAGGCTGCTGGCTGAACAGAACAGCAGGGTTAGAAAGGCATGGTGGTAAAGGGTGGGCTGTGTGATCTCACTCTGAACTTGATCATTCTCAACAGACTGGGCTCCTGAGAAAGTCTCCAGCAAAGATGTGGCTTCAAATGCCTACAGAAGCTCAGAGAGCTGGACTGTGCCGCAATAAGGACCAGAGCTCGTAGAATCTGGCTGGTCCCAAAGGAAAGCTATAGTTCCAGAATAGAGTTGGATCCAGCAGGCACTGACTCCAACCTCCATGTTACCTCCTGTTCTGTCTTCAGGGGGACAGGGTAGGACGGGACACACGGCCCCTGCTGAGGTGGCTGGTTGGATGGGGTGTGGGGGGTGCTGGAACTCGGCCTCTTTGTATCTTCTCCCTAGGTTCCAAGAGAGGCAGGAGGAATGTTTGCTTGCTAGGTACCTCCTGGGAGCCTGCCAGGCTGGGAGTTTGGGGAAGACCCCATGAAGATGCAACATGGAACGATTCATAAGGGGAAGAGACTTAAGGACATGGCTCCTCCTGTGTGGGGACTAGCTGGGGGAAAGCTCTTGGGAGAAGATGCTGTCTGTGCAGCTGAGATGAGAGGGAACCGACTGGTGCAAAGCGGTGGTGATCTTTATTCCCCTCACTGTCCTTTCTTTCCTCCCTCTTTTCCTATATTAATTCAAGGCAAGGATGAGAGGGGAAAGGGTAAGAGAGATAAAGAGCTGGAAACACACACACACATGCAGAGATGGAAGTGATGGTCTTGTCTGTCTTTACAGACGCTAATGAGCTATTGAGGCAACTGCCTGTGGGAAACTCTTTCAGGGACTATAAATATGTTCCTTGGCACTCTCCTTAAAACACCTGCTACTGAGACAGGAAGTGTGTGCAGAGCTGAACGGAAGGAACAAATCTGGCCGAGAAAGAGACGGAACAGCTTTGCGCCAGCAACAGACACACAGCACAGTGTGGGGATGCATTGCCTCTCCCCAGCCTGGGGACCCACTGCCTCCAGTCAGGCTGACTCCCTGCAGTGTCCTTCACCACTGACACTTGCAAATGTCACACCAGCCAGCGGCATCCTCCCACCCCACGAGCAGCAGCCACAGAGCAGTGATAGTGTGGCAGGCTCTCACCCCCACAGCACCAGGCCACAGAACTTCTGAAAGAAGGATATTCACAAGCCTCAGCTGGTGGCGGTGCAAAAAACAAAAGGGCCCCTCTCTCAGTGATTATTAAAATTAAGCTTTTCCAAGCAAACTGATGAGGCGTTATGCCAGAAACTGGCAAGGATGGCCAGACTGAGCCGTCTTTACACAGGGGATGCAGTCTGCCTTCTCTGCACTCTGGCATGCATGTGAGTGTCACTCCTCACAATGACCACTTTCTGCCCTTCTTCATCGTGAAGTGTGCCTCTTCCCCACAGTACCTTCCCTAACTCCTTCCTGACCCCGGGCTGGCCTGGCTTCCCTTCTCTCTACATCACATGGCAGGCACCCCACTGCAATGATATCTCTACCCCTGAGTTGAGATCTTTGTCTAGACTCTTAAGCTCTTAAGGGAAGGAACTGGGTGCTTTTCTCCATATCTCCAGTGCATGGCACACAGCTGGTGCTTAATGAGTGACCCAGGAACTGAATCTTTTTCATCCACAGTGCCTTCTACACAAAAGGTGCTTAATAGCAGCTCTGCCTCTTCCTCTCCTGGTCCCGCTTTGCGTCTGCTTCTACCCCATCTCCATCTTTCTCTCATGCTTCACACAAACTCTAACTGTGGCCTATTTGACTGTTAACTTCCTAAAGTCAATATTAGATATAAAGGCCTGGCTAATGGGCTACTTCTGAAGAGCAGAAATGTGTAACACTTACCATTACTAAATTTGCTCCTTTAAAGATCACTAATAAGTAGCACTTTAAACATATGGGTAATACCTCTCTGAGCCCAGCTAATGAGTAAACCATTTCTGTTTATTCTTCACAAGCTTTAATATTAGCTTGAGTTGAGACCTCAGCTGCAATATACAGGTTCACTCACTCTCCCTCCCTCCCTTCCCAGAAAAGTTGCCATCATTTAATGTACTCTGGAAATAAGAAAATAGCCACTTCAAAAGAAATTATACTGCTCATCACTTTTTCTTAACAGAGTCTTTTCTAACTGATCAGGTTATTTAAAGTGCTCATACCTTACAGATGGTGGTGATGGTGGGAGATATATTGTCTTTTTGTTACACTAGGCATTACTCTTGGATGGGTCCTCAAAGTAACACAGAACATTAGCCAGAGATGAATATAAATAAGCTGTTGAACATTAGCAGTATATTTGCTGTTATACTATGTTCAGAGAGAGTTAGAGTTGACTCATTGGAAAAGACGCTGATGCTGGGAGGGATTGGGGGCAGGAGGAGAAGGGGACGACAGAGGATGAGATGGCTGGATGGCATCACTGACTCAATGGACGTGAGTCTGAGTGAACTCCAGGAGTTGGTGATGGACAGGGAGGCCTGGCGTGCTGCGATTCATGGGGTCGCAAAGAGTCGGACACGACTGAGCGACTGAACTGAACTGATACAGGCACTCAGAGGCAGAAGGTGTGAACTGTGGAAGTTTAGACATATAAAAGGTTTACTCCTTGGAACCCTCACTCTCAGTGACTTTCCTTCTTCCTCAGTGTGCATATCAATAACATTTTAATTAATTTTACTTTAATCAGGATATTATAACTTTATTTAAAAATGAAACTGTTGACTTGAAGAAAAGTCAGCTTAGGCTTCTGTCATTATAGAAGGCATTCAAGCAGGCATCCAAACATGAAATGGCCCATCAGTGGAAGCAATGCCAGAAGGACATATTGGGCACAGACTGGACACAGGTCCACCACAGACATGGAAAACCTAGAGCCAAAGTAAAAAACAGGTTTGCAAAACTGCAAGTGCAGCCTGATAGGTGAGAAAGGCCATACCCAAAGGTCACATTGTTGAATAAACTTCAGCACATTAAAGCCCCTTCTCCCACTTTAGATATGTATGCTGCTGTCCTTGGTCCTGAGTTTGTTGCACAGTTGCTACTCAGAGTGGCTGCTGTCCAGCCTGCCTTAGGATATATGAACCAAATGAGAAAGAGTCAGAGATGACAGACATTAAGAGGTATCAGAGAGATAAACAAATATGAAAAAGTATTAGACTCTTAGAGTTTTAAGGAATTTTAAAATCTCTCCTTATTACCTTAGGCTATTTTCTAAACACCGTACAATTCAGCTCAGTACATACAGAGCATCTATATGTGCCAGGTAAAGTCCCACTCACTATGGGTAAAATGAAAAAATTGTAGTTTCTGACCTTAAGGGACTTTCAGTTTAGAGGGAGACTCTGACATGTTAACATGTAATTTTAATATCAGGTAAGAAGCATAATGGTAGAGGGACAAACATTCAGAAAATCCCAAAGGGCTAATGAACTCAAGGTATAAGAAAGTGTCTGAAAAGTGAAGGAGCAGTAACTAGAGAAGCGGCAATAGGTTATGGGTACCTCAGCAAGGTCCAGGACTGGAATGGACAGTAGCAAGTACTGAGGTCTCTCTAGTGGGTTGCAGGGAATAGAGAAGAGTAGCTAAGACACGGTGGCTTCCCTCCTACAACCCAGACCCTCTCCACAGTATCAGAGCGATCCGTTAATGTTTGCCAGAGATAAACAACAAAGTTCCCTTACAGACTTAGCTTTATGAGGAGCCAACATAAGTTAGGAAACGAACAGGATCAGGAAGAGTCTGACTCATGACGCCTGACATCTCTTTAGAAAGAAGCATAACCATGTCACCAGAGAAGGAGATGGCAGCCCCCTCCAGTATTCTTGCCTGGCGAGTCCCATGGACAGAGGAGCCTGGTGTGCTACTCTGTCCGTGGGGTCTCAAGAGTCGGACACAACTTAGCAACTAAACTAGTAATTACTACTAACCATGTCATGTGTTAAATTGGAAACCAAAGTAATCCAGATATCTCATGAAGCTAGAATTCTTCTCCAGAATATGGAAAACCAGGAGCTTGGGGCAGGGGAGGGTATCTGCAAGGGGTTGCCTTGATAACCTTCAACTCTGCTCACCAGAGGACATACTAAGCTGCACACTCCAGGAGCATCTGGGAGACTGAGACAGGCTTTTTAACCTTGCATCAAAATGTATGTGGTGGGAAAGGCCTTGAAACTCATGAAAATACATGCAATTTATTGAATATATGTCCATACATGTTCATTTTTCTGAGAATTGTGTAATTCCAGTTTTCATGAGATGTCCAAGGGGTCAATGGCTCCCTAAATGGTAGAGAACCACTGGTCTGAAGCAAAGTCAAATGAGAGCCTACAATCTGTCTTGAGTTCAGATCAGTAAACCCCGTCACCCAGCATCTGTCTCACTCGTGGCCCACTCGCAGGGTTTAGCTGAGACCCAATACAGTTGTTGGGCTTCCCTGGTGGCCCAGATGGTGAAGCATCTGTCTGCAATGAAGGAGACCTGGGTTCAATCCCTGGGTTGGGAAGATCCCCTGAAGAGGAAAATGGCAGCCCACACCAGTACTCTTACCTGGAAAATCCCATGGACAGAGGAGCCTGGTAGGCTACAGTCCATGGGGTTGCAAAGAGTCGGGCATGACTGAGCAACTTCATTTTCACTTCAATACAGTTGTTGGGCTAGAAGAGAAAGTAACTAGAGAAGACAAATGATTTAGATTCCTTAGCGTGGATAAGAGGAATCTGAGGCAGATGGTAGGATGTGAAGAAGGCTGAGTGTCAGATCCTATGTTCCAAAGATAAGCTTCAGAGATGGTTTTCTCTCATTACAGAGTTACTGAAGGCCATAATGAGTGAGGTTAAACACAAAATGAGTTGTGTAAATGTCTAGGTAGTACCTTTCCTGGATGCCTTCTTAACTGAAGATTTCCCTGGCTTCTAGCAAAGTGATGACAACTTGACCCAAGACCACTCCTAGGCCATGAGGGGTTATGGTCAGAATTAGAACTGACAGAGAGAGTCTGCAAACTTATTTAACATGATCCCCTGGAGGCTGCATCATGGCAAGATGAGAAGGAGGCTTTCAGATGTTCCTAGTGAGGCAGCCACACCAGAACAAGCCTGGCCACGATTTGCTCATCAAATCATCTTGTACCAGATGGTGAGCTCTCTCAGGGCGGCACATCCTGAGAGGCAGCTCACATCCCTGAGTAAAGCACAGGCTCTGGATTCAGAGAGAACTAAGTCTGACTCTCAGCTCCAGCACTTATTAGCTGTGTGCCCTTGGACAGCTTACTTAACATCTCTGGGCCTGTTTCTTCATCAGAGATTTAAAATACCTACCTTACAGGCTGTGGTGATGATTAAAAGAGAAAATCTACTTGAAGGTACCAGACACAGAGCTGATGGTAGGTCAACATGATACTCCTCTCCTTCCTGTTCATCTTGGCAGTCCCAGCATGGGCCCTAATACATAGTGTTGACTGTGTCAATAAATGAGTTAATGAATAAATGAATAGAGTAAATTCAGAAAACAGCAACTAAAAACTACCTTTCCACCTTCCCACTACATACCTGTAACCCAAGCTGCTCATACTTTTCTATGTAGTTGCTCTGAATTTTTATCATTTCTTTCCACTACCTAATATCGGCTATTTGGCAAGCACTCCAACCATTCCAGCTCCGCAAAGCCTGGTTCCTCAGATGCAAAAGAAAGTATCCCCAGTGGGAGAGCAGCTGCTGACTGAGTGCTCACCCTCTCCTTCTATGTCCAGAGAGCTATGGTCCTGGGCACCCCTTCCACACCAGTCTCTATGTGCTGGGCCCTGTAGCTAGCCAGCCTTGCCTTTTCTTCCCTAGCTCCTCTTCCCCACTGCTCTGGGTTCCAGACGAAGGTGTACAAATTCAGATGGCATTTCTGAGAAGTACCCCAGAAAACACATCCCAGAAGCAAAGCCACCATCTAAGATGAGATGGCCCTGACATCTACCTGTAGGCAGGATCTTCATAGCCCTGTGAGGAGACACAATAGCTTGTGGGAGAAACAAGAGGCCTGAGGGGAGTCCCTGCTCTGTGGATCTTTTCCCTGGTTGCCAAGCCATTGAGTGGAGAATTCACAGAGGCAGAAAGGGCTAAAGAGGTCAAAGAGCTAGGTGTGGAGGCCAGCGGAGTGGCGAATACAAATCCAGGTGAGTTGAATCTTCAGTCCACCTGCTACATAGGATAAAAGGCCCCAAGCTGCTAAAATTCTCTGTTCTGGGTGCTCTGAAAGTCTTTTCTCATTTATTCTCCAATAGTTACAATTTTTTGCCAGTAATCTAAGCAGAATACCTCTAGGAGGCTGGGAAACCAGACCTTCTTTGCTCTCTTCTAGCTTCTTAAAGAAAAGGAACTCTTAACCATGGCCAGGGAGTTTGAGGCTGCCTTGTCCATGGACAAATGCACACCAATACTCAGAAAACAGCTTATATGCTCAGTACTAGAATCATATTAAAGTAGGGAGTGATGACATTCGTTATGGCTTATATTATTGAAAAATCACACAAAACCTAAATGTCGAACCACAGAGGACTGGTAGAACAATCCATGGTCTAACCACTCTCTGCAACCATTAAACATGACTGTACAAGAATAATCAGTGCCACAGGAATTGTCATGGTATACGGTTAAGTGGGAAAGCCAGATTATAAAATGCATGTACAACCTTATCCTAATTGTATATACGCTGGTGAAAGTGAAAGTGAAGTCAGTCAGTCGTGTCCGACTCTTGGCGACCCTGTGAACTGTAGCCTACCAAGCTTCTCCGTCCATGGGACTCTCCGGGCAAGAATACTGGAGTGGGTTACCATTTCCTTCTCCAAATTGTA
Source organism: Neotragus pygmaeus (assembly GCA_006410875.1). Taxonomy (NCBI): domain Eukaryota; kingdom Metazoa; phylum Chordata; class Mammalia; order Artiodactyla; family Bovidae; genus Neotragus; species Neotragus pygmaeus. The sequence continues at coordinate 290,072 of SJYV01005163.1, read as the reverse complement.
CAACCTTATCCTAATTGTATATACACTGGTACATGAGTATAAAAACCAGATACACACATGTAGACAGTGGTTATCTCTGGAAAATGGGATTATGACTAATTTAATGGTTCTTGTTTTTCACTGTCCAATTTTTCTTATCTATTCTTGAAATAATTGAGAAGAGCAAGTTCCCTCCTTTGTATATTAATCTTTCATTTACAGGATCCTTATATAATAACATTCAGGCACTTAAAACATTTAATAATTAGGTTGTGGTTATGCCAGCATCTGCAACCAACATTTTAAATCAAACGTATTTAAAGTTGAGGATGGCTGTTATTCAGCTGTTCCCTCTATGATGTGATTCCATGGCAGATTAAAAAGTGGCTAACATTCATCATAGATAAAGTTGTTCCATGACTGAAAAAATGAACTTCAAAGAAACTATAAAAAGAAATTTAATTTTTCATTAAATGCCATTCAAAGATTTGCCATATATCCAAATAAAGTTTATCTCAGGAAGGCAAGATATTAAAGATTCAAGTAAAATAAAATTCAAATAAAATCAACATGGTTTTAGATTAAAAACTAAACATTATATCAGTTGAATAAATTTATTTTTTAAACATATGCTTAATTACTTTTATTGTAATAAAGTCAGGCAGACATACTAGGGCAAGAAGGAATGAATTTCTAAGTACTTATTATGTGCCAAAGGGATTTTCAACTAGGCTTCTATATGGAGGGATAAATGGATAAACAGGGCTTCCCAGGTGGCTCAGTGGTAAAGAATACACCTGCCAATGCAGAATATGTGAGTTTGATCCCTGGGTTGGGAAGATCCCCTGAAGGAAGAAATGGCAACCCACTCCAGTATTCTTGCCTGGAGAATCCCACAGACAGAGGAGCCTGGTGGACTACAGTCCATAGGTCGCAAAGAGTCAGACACAACTGAGCGACTGAGCATGCATGCGCATGGGTAAAAATAATTAAATATGTTTTTGAAAAAAGATGAATAATGGGTTGGGTTTGCCCTACTAGATATTACAATATACATATTTTTTTAACTACAGTTATTAAAAAGTGGCACAGACACAAGAATTAATATACAAATGAATGGCACCTGATTCATAGACCTAATACAGATCTAACATTTAAGAACCTAATATATGATAAGAGAAGAAACTAAAGCAAATTATTAAGTAAATGGCACTGGAAAAAGAGACGAATAGGAAAAGAAAAATCAAGTTAATTCTCATAACTTCACCCTATACACCACAATAAATTTTAGACAAATTAGAAAACCAAATCTTTAAAATGACATATTAAAAAAAAACACCTTAGGAGAAAACATGGGTGAGTATTTAACTTGACCCCCTGAATGACAAAGAACTCTCTAAGCATGAAAACACTGAAAAAATAAAAAAGGAAAACATGATTTTTGTCTATGGAAATTTTTAAAGCTATACATCAGAGTATAAACAAAACTTAGAAAGCAAATGACAAGCTGGAAGACATATTTGCAACAAAACTGACATTCCCACCTGAAAAACAGGCAAAGAATATAAATACACAATTCAAAAAGAGACACAGCAATAAACAAGAAAAAGTGGTCAACCTAATTAGTAATCAAGGAACTGCAAACTAAACAATGAGATGTTTTAAAATCTGTCAAATTTGCAAAGATTTTGAGAAGGCGACAATCCTCAGTGCAGGCAAGAATTCCAGACTCGCCCGCTCTGTCCACCCCCCTGCCAGTGCAAGTAACATGGCTGCAACCTTTCCAGAAGGCACCTTGGTAATATGACTCAAGGATAATTCTGTATACAGTCAATGACCTAGTAATTCAATTCCCCTTTGGATGCCCATCTAAGGAACTAAGGCAAAATGAGGGCAAATACCTGAGGACAAGGGGTTTCAAGCAGCACTTTTAACTATGGTCCCAAACTGCAAACGGCTTAAATGTCCAACAGAAGTCAGATAAACTTGGGAGAGTTCTAAATGGAATACCAATCAGCCATTAAAATTTTTATTTTTGAGTAGTTTACAATTTCATGGAAGAATGGTTATAATACATAAAGTAAAAAATAGGATACTAATGATACATGTACTATACAACACTAAATTAAATCATATGAAATTGATTGCTGAGGCTCAACTGTTTTTTTTATCTTCAGAAATATCAATTTGGTATGTTCCCAAATATGGATATATTTCCGGGTTGTGAGGCTTAGGATGATATTTCATTTTCTTCTTCATACTGCTCTATAGCTTTCAATATTTCTTCGGTGAATATGTATTATATTAAAATTTTTAAGCTGTATATTTATGTGAAGACCATCTGAAGAAATATCCAAAACTCAAATCTGTAACAAGCCACCTTTTCCCCTCTTGTTTCGATTTTACAGTTCTCTGCCTCCTTGATCTCTTAATATCTATGCTACTCATCTGTGTCTCCCTTTTAATTTATCTTTATGTTCTGTAATTTGTTCTTTGGGGTTAATCCCCAGAAAAAGAAGCAGGGCCCTAGAAAAGGTCTGACCTGTTCCATCAGGCCCCTTTCCCCCAGGAAGACTTCCCAGGCCAGGCATGAGTATCAAGAGATTTCTAATGCCCAGAAGTGGTCCCATGCTTTACAGTCAGTGAAGTATCACAGAAGAGGAAAGCAGGCAGCTTCCTCAATGGAAATCCTCCTAACTATGTCACTGCCAATCCCCTAGAGTTGAGAGTGAGGTTCCTGTCCCTGCTTCACGGTAGGATCAGAGAAAAAAGGTAAAAGGTCACCCACAGGCTTGGGGAGAGGCAGGCAGCAGCTTCCCTCCAACAGCACAACGGAGAGAATGAGTCCATCACCTGTAGCCTGACGTCTTGTGCTCTCTATTCTTGGCACTTTTGTATGCTAAGTGATGAGGACCTTTTGATGACTTGTCCTTTCCCAGCACTTCTTGACTATGCCACTCACAGCGCTCTTAGGCCCCATGGGGTGGCAGAAAGAGCATCGGACTTGGGAGTCAGATGATCTAGGTTCAACTCGATATATCAGCTTAGCTACTTTGAGGAGGTTCTTCACCCTCTAGAGTCTCTGCTGATTGAACCCTGAACTCTAGGCAGGCACCAGTTTGCAGGGCAAACACGGGACTAGACACTGGTTAACTGTGTGGCTATGTCCCCAATCCCATTCAGAGAACACGGTTCCCAGTGTGGGGGGAGGACTCTGTCAAAATAACCAAAGTCACATCCCTGAATTCCTACTCATGCTAGGACAAGTGGATGAATGAAACCTGAGAGTCAGGCTCAGTTCTTCATGAAATGCCAGACCTAGTCATGTCCTGCCACCTCTTCCAACCTCTTTCTTTTCTGACAACTGAATGCATCATTATAACCCCTAGATGCATAAAGAAATGAATCACCATCCCAGGGCCTTCACATCTTCACCAGTCTCCCAGAGTAAAGCCTCACATCACTTCGTCTTACCTCCCTCTCCCACGACCCTCATCCAGAAAGAACTCCTAAATGTGCCCAGCAGCTCTACAAACAGGTCCTGGCAGTGGGATTACCAGAGACAACAACATTCCTTCTCAGAGCACTGGTCTGTGACCAAACATGCCCTGTCCTAGAGCACCCCACTGGAGGGCCAGAACCAGTGGAATGACATATCCAGAAAGCCCTTACAGACTGCCAGTCCTTCATTTACAAGAAAGGTAAACTGAGATCCAGTGAGAAGGCATTCAAGGCCACACGATGAGTGTAGAAACCCAATTTCAGTCAAGCATTCTCTGTTCCACACCACACAGCCTGAAGAGTATCCCCATTATCAATGCTTAATAGTAGAATGCAAGGACGGGCAGATGATAATTCAGAGATTTGGTATTCAACCAGCTACATGAGGCTATTTAAATATCAATTAATTAAACAAAATTAAAAATTCAGTCTCAGTCACATTTGATGTAGCTAATGGCTGTCATATTAGACAACACAGAGAATATCTTCATCACTGCAGAAAAGTTCTACTGACAGTGCCAATCATTTAGGTGGATAGAAGATGGATAGATATCCTATAAGAAAAAAAGTTCCCTGGGGGCAAGGTCTATGTCAAGTACTCCCTTGGGATATACTGAGGAACGCTCTCCATATCCTATAACCAATGACTCAGTGACTGAAAGAACAGCCCATAATACAATCAACAAGGGGCTCAGCCAGGACGGACCACAAGTCCAAGAAATACAGATTACCATCCAACGGAGCTTCCTGGGTCTAAGCACAGGAGTCTATGGAAGAAACAAGTGGCTTCTGTCTCCTCACCTCTTTTTCCAAAAAGTATGATTATCAATTTTTGAAACTTGATCACATTTTCCCATAGGCACCAAAGGTCTCAGTTACTGACCACCAAGCCTCACCCAGATGCTTCGGAGCCTCAGTCACTTTGGGAGGCAGCCGTGCAGCAGGCAAACAGAAGCTGAAAGGAGAAGGGAAAGCCTCAGGTTCCCTAGTGGGAAAGTCTTCACTAACCTCCCATTTTCAGAGGCAATTTGAAACCCTGCATGTGTGTTTACTTTGTAGTGTTTAATCACCCTCCATCAAGCAACAAAAAGTTGACTGGTCATACTAGAAATCAGGCTGTCATGCTACAGAGAAAAGTCAACCTGCCTGATAGCTTTGTAAGCCCACAGTCCAACATGCAACAAGGGGAGAAGTCTCTTAAAAGACTGGGTGAATATTCTGTCAAGAAAAAAGCCCCTTTGCAAACAGGCTTGACTTGTTCTGCTCTGTTCAAAATTTGGAGTAGAAGCCTGATTAAGAACACTTATGCCAATTAAAAAATTAGTTTTAGAAATTCAGGATGCTCAGCCTCCAGTAATGACATCCTTTAAAAGATTTTATTGGAAAAAAATTGCTTTACAATATCATGCTGGTTTCTGCCCTACATCGACATGAATCAGCCACATGACCCCTCCCTCCTGAACCTCCCTCCTATCTCCCACCCTATCCCACCCCTCTATGTTGTCACAGAGCATTGGGCTGAGTTCCCTGGGTCACAAAGAAAATTCTTACTACATAAAGTTTCAGTCATTAAAATGAGAGACATCAGCTACTTACAGAGAGCAGAAAAAGACCAGGTCCTCTGGATATTTGTTTCTTTTTTTTTTAATTGAAGTATAGTTGATTTACCCCTGCATATTTTCAACACCTGAAGGTCCAACTATATATGAGACAAAGAAAAGATCTACTCTGAATTCTACTGGTTCAGTTAAGGCAATTGATACAGTTAATCTTTAGTCTTAATAAGATCTCAATGAATATTGTTACTTTTCTATAGCCAATGAGTATATTTTTATTAGTTCACACTGTAGCAATTAATAATCTACTTTGCTATTTCAATTTTAAGACATTTTTTCTTATAACAATAGAATTCTCATTTGCTTTGGAGTGCCCTAGCTCCATTTTTCAGGAGGAAGGATTCATCAGTGTTCAACCTCAAAAAAATGTTACTTAGTTAGTATCACTGTGCCTCAGTTGTACCATCAGCAACATGTAAGTAGCACCACCTCATAAATGTTGTGAAAATTAACTGAGATTATGTGCATGTCTTTTGACTGGTTCTAAGGAGTCTAGGTGCTGGAGTGAATGAATGAATGAATGAAGTGTCTGAACTATGTGACTGATGTGTCAATGCACTCAGCTATACAAACCTGGCAGATAAACTGCAGAAACGATTCGCAATTTAAGATACAGTCATTCATGTACTGTCAGCTCCTAAGATACAATAAGTGGGAGGAAATAAGCTGCCTACAGAAAGCATGCTTTGCAAATTCAGGCTACTGCAAAGGTAAGAACATTACAGTTTTCCCACGAGAAAAAAATCTTCCCTTCCACTTTAAAGTTTCATGATTGTGTATTTGTGCAAATAGGAAGAACAGTTAATCTAATAAGTTTCAGCTTTGGAGTTCTAGGATTAAAATCTACCCATCAAAATATGTATGTAGATTTGGATTTGGAAGTGTTCCCCATTTGACTTGGATCCAGGTATGTATAGAGTAATTGAATCATAATTATGTTATTGTTTCATGCTATAATGCTTCTAACATGGAAGAAAACTGGACTGAGAATCTGAAGATCTGAGTTTGCTTGTGGCTTTTTCAAAGTCTCTTCCCCTTTCTGACCTTCATTTTGAACACCAGTAAAATGAACAAGCCAGGCAAGATGATGACTGAGGCCAGGCCCCCCTGAGTTGTTCTGTGCCTAATTCTGTTTGTTGTAGAAGAGATAATGGTGTGCAAGAAGATAAAGAAGCAGGCAACCCAGAGGGGAAGTGAGAACTTAAGGGTGAAAATCATCCTAGGAAAATACCATATTTAATTAATTAAAATACATCATTAATTTATATACCACTAAGAAAGAAAAAACTATTGCAACTGCCTCCTAATTTGAGAGATGGCAAAATGTGACAGTAAGGGGAATATCATAATGAAATATGGGAAAGTACTTACTACATTACTGGGTACTTATTATACTCTAGGCACTAAGCTAAGTGTTTTGGATATTATCTTTATTTAACTCAAAAACAACCCTACGAGATAGAAATGTATGATCTTATATGAAAGATCAGCATTTTACAGAAGAGATGATTGAGGTACAGATGGTTTACATCATTTGCTTAAGACCCTCTAACTAGTCCATAAGAAAGGTGAGATATGAACCTATAACTATTTCACTCCAAACTCCATCTTTTTTAACCTTTTACCCTTTAACAAGGCTGGAGCATTTGATGCAAAGTGAAAACAAGTGTCTGATGGAGACAGGGCTGAAACACTGAAACTGTCAGGATACATTAAAGGAACTTATTAGAGTAAAATACTTAGAACTAGAAGGGACCTTAAAGACAATGTATCACAAGCATATACTTTACAAAGAATCTAAAGCCCAGAGAGGGGATATGTCATTCGTGCAAGGTTATATAGCCAGTCCTAGTGGCTCAGACCATAAACAATCTGTCTACAATGTGGGAGACCTGGATTCGATCCCTGGGTCAGGAAGATCCCTTGGAGAAGGGAATGGCTACCCACTCCAGTACGCTTGCCTGGAGAATTCCATGGACAGAGGAGCCTGGTGGGATTCAGTCCACGGGGTTGGCAAAGAGTCCAACACAACTGAGCAATTATTACTTTCACTTCACATACAGCCAATCAGTGTAAAAGCTAGGATTCTAGAATTTTGCCAGGTAATAAAATCAAGCTTGCCTGTCTATAATTGCCTGAGTCTGGCAAGTCCTATCTTTTTACATCCTAGGCATTTCCCATTTTTATACATTGATTTCTTAGTGATTTGCCTGTGATGACACAGGCAAGTTCCTTCAGTGCTCCAGGATGCAATTTATTCAAGACTGAGATACAGAGCATTCTCAAAGCAGTGTGGGGAGGTGGACAGAGTAGGAGGGCCGGTGGTTCTAATCCCCCTAGCTATAGAAACCCTACAGGCTTAATTTCTCTGTCTTGTGGATTCATATGTAAAACGAGGCTAATAACACCAATCTGACACAGAGACAATGTCTACAAAGTCCTGATGGTGCATCAATGGCAGATATTTTGGCTAAGATTGTTGCAATAGCTTGGGGTTTGTATTATGCCCTCACCTTTCTTGGCCGTCAGTTCTTACGTGGATAATCTGTTGTGCATTTTCCAATCTGAACTATATCTTCTTTGGATGGATACAGTGGGAGCAGGATGACAGATTTGACCCTTGCCTTCTCCAATTCCCTTTAAGATAATTCAACTTTTCCAAGAAGAAAACCAAAACCCTTCTCTATACTGTTCTCAAGCTTGTCTCCGGCTAGCTTTAATTTTGTTACCTGACTTGACTTTAAATTTTTGTATAAGGACTTTAAACATCTAGCTCCTCGAAGAAGTCCCTTTCCTTTCCTAATTCATGCTGCTCATCTTAAAGTGAAGGCCAACCTCTTTCCAAAGTGTGGGCAGTCCTCAAGATTTCATAGTCACTTGAAGCTCAAGTTCAAAACAACCTACGTTTAAACTTCCAACCATTGGGAATTGAGTGCCAGTACAGGAAAAGCCCCTTCCTACCTTTTCAGGTATCTTTGTTCTTCTAGTTACATATGTGTGAAAAGACAATGTGTGATCATTATGTTGCAGGCTGCCAGGGGCTAGGGCGGACCCTCAAGCTGGGAAGTGGAAACTGCCAAAGAAACTGAGTAGCCAGGATGTGGGCTGACTTAACAGTCCTACTTTCCATTTTAAAGGCACCCAACCAGGGGGAAGCATGTACCCAGCTCCACAGTCAGCCACTCTATGGAAAGCCCAGCTGGTGAAACCAGCGGGCATAACCAAGACACCTCCACCTCTGTGGTGATAGCCTACCTTACAAAATACATGCTTTGTAAATCAAGCATCACAAGAGCCCAAATTTCAGCTCCCGCTTTTGCAAGTCCTCATGACTATTCTGTTCTTGCTGCTTTTGTGGGGCTTGGCAGTAAATGTTTGCTACAAGTATTAAAGGCTACTGGAGACCTGGGTTCAATCCCTGGGTCAGGAAGATCCCCTGGAGAAGGAAACGGCAACCCACTCCAGTATTCTTCCCTGGGAAATCCCATGGACAGGGGAGCCTGGTGGGCTACAGTCCACGGGTCGCAAGAGTCAGACACGACTGGGTGACTAACACACCTAGGGGTGGAAGCCCTAAGTGCGTTTCATACCTGATGTGAAGTCTCACAGCTACCCTATGAGATATACATTATTTCCGCATTGTATGGATGAAAACTAAAAGTGAGTGAAATCAAATAATTTACCCAAAGTTACAGGACTAGAGCATAGGGAACTCTATTCAATATTCTGTGAATAAAACCTATATGAGAAAAGACTCTGAAAATAATATCTGTGTATGTATAACTGAATCACTTTGCTGTACACCTGAAACACAGCATTGTAAATAAACCATACTCCAATAAATTAAAAAAAGAGCAAATCTGAAAACATACAAAGTTATAAGGGCTAGGAAAGGATGAAATCAGAATTTGAATTCAGGTCTATCCTATTCCAAAGACTGTGCACAAAACCGCAAATTATATGGATCTATCTCATCTAGTTCCTGAGCACTCTGGGTCAAGGCACATTCGAAGCATTTGCAGCCTTAAACACACAGTTTTGATGTATCTGTGTTGAGCCTCCAGTGCCTCAGTTTATATAGACTCAGAAGACAGTCAGACTGATGAGCCTCTGCCTCGGTTTCCTGCTGAGCACTGCAATTAGTACCCTGCAGCTAGATTGTGATCTAAAGCTCCACCTGACTGATTAGAGCCTTGCTCATCACTTGCCATGCCCCTCAACTGGAGCAGGCCAGAGCGAAATGTCTTAGCCCTGTGGTCCCAAGTCACTGTCTGGGAGCCTGCCAGGAGTGGATAGATTGCCCCACAGGGTAGGACCACAGACTCCCTTGATCCTGAGGGTCTCTCACCACTTGTAGACTCTGGTGGCACCTCCTCCCAGGATTGCGCTAATCTCCTTCTCCTACCTTGGATGGTGGATGGTGGTGCTGGACTGCAAGAAACTTTTTTTTGTGATGCTCCACTGGATCCCATGTATTTCACCGCTCAATTGTGTCCAACTCTTTGTGACCCCATGGACTATAGCCTGCCAGGATCCTCTGTCCATGGGATTTTCCAGGCAAAAATACTGGAGTGGGTTGCCATTTCCTTAAGCATCACAAAAGAAAGTACTGCTCCATGCAGTACTCCATTTGTGGAGGGGAGGGGGGCACTCACGGAGAAGGCAATGGCACCCCATTCTAGTACTCTTGCCTGGAAAATCCCATAGACGGAGGAGCCTGGTGGGCTACAGTCCATGGGGTCGCTAAGANGAATACTGGAGTGGGTTGCCATTTCCTTCTCCAGGGGATCTTCCCAACCCAGGGATCGAACCCATGTCTCCTGCATTGCGGGCAGACGCTTTAACCTCTGAACCTCCAGGGAAGCCCCAATATGCACTCTGTCTTCTTCCACTCTTCCACGTCCATTTCCCATTCGTCCATGCTTTATTATTTTTATTACATCATAATTTATGTAATCACATCTGGTTGGTAAACTTTTCACATTTAATTTTTATATAGGACCACATCACCACCACCCGGTTTAAAATTCAGAACACATTTTCATCATTCCTGAACTCTCTTCTCACGTGGTTTTCCAGTCTGTAAGTAACCATTCCTGTGACTTCTCCGTGGACTCACATCACCTGTTCTTGGACATGGAGTCTTACAATATAGACTTTAGTGTCTGGCTTCCTCCAGTCAGTATTACGATTACAGCATTCAGGTATGTGGCTGTAGGTAGTTATACTTGATGTTTTTCAGTATGTTAAAAGTTGAGATTTTTTATTTTGGGATGATGTTAGATTCACATGCAGTTCCAAGAATTGATACAGACAGATGAAAACTTTAGAGTGTTTCTCCCAATGGTAACATCTTGCAGCACTTTCTCTTGATATTGAACTGATGCGGATACAGTCAAGAATGTTTCCTTTCACCATAAGGATCCTTTAAGTTGTTCCCTCGGCTACCCCAGCTTTACTAGAAACCTCTAATTCCTTCTCTGTTTCTACAATTTTTGTCCTTTCAGGAATGTTCTATTGCAGAATCCTAGAGTATGTTTCTTGCTTTTCACTCATCATCAGTTCAGTGCAGTTCAGTTCAGTCACTCAGTCATGTAAGACTCTTTGCAACCCCATGAATTGCAGCACGCCAGGCCTCCCTATTCATCACCAACTCCCGGAGTTCACNACTGAGCGACTTCAGTTTCACTTTTTACTTTCATGCACTGGAGAAGAAAATGGCAACCCACTCCAGTGTTCTTGCCAGGAGAATCCCAGGGATGGGGAGCCTGGTGGGCTGCTGTCTATGGGGTCACACAGAGTCGGATACGACTGAAGCAACTTAGCAGCAGCAGCAGGGCTTACTTTTAGAGGCCAGAAGCAAGGCCTTGGTAAGCAAGAGGGCTGGTCTTGACTAAAGCACCTGAAGAAGGTGGGCTCCTTCCCCCAGCATCATGGAAATTCAGGAAATCAAATTTAAAAATGATAATATAGAATGAAAATTAAAAGTTTAACATGCTATAAGTTTGCAGAATACCATGTTCTTCAAACATATTAGAATTGATATAAGGCAAAGCTAGTCAACAATACCATTATATATGCATGTAAAGATTAAACAAGTGTTTATAATTTTTTGTTAAAATAATCCCAAATGTTCAACAATAAGAGTGCACTTAAATAAATCACAGCATAATTGTTAGGTATGTAGAGTCTGAAATCAGAATGCTTAAAGTCCTGGCTTTGTCAGTCAAGAATTACGTGCCCTATTGAAAATTAAGTACCTTAAGCTTCCATTTCCTCACCTGTAAATGGGTATAATTATAGTAATTGCCTTCTGGTATTATTATTTGGCACAGTGCTGGATATATTCCTAGATAACTATATAGCAAGAAATTATTCCAGAAAATGTTAGCTGGCAGTTTTGTTGTCATTTTAGAAAGCAGGGAAAACCACTAGGCCATTCAGGTATGATCTAAATCAAATCCCTTGTGATTATACAGTGGAGGTGACAAATAGACTCAAGGGATTAGATCTGGTAGACAGAGTGCCGGAAGAACTGGGCAGAGGTCTGTAACACTGCAGAGGAGGCAGTGACCAAAACCATCCCAAAGGAAAAGAAATGCAAGAAGGCAAAGTGGTTGTCTGAGGAGGACTTTCAAATAACTGAGGAAAGAAGAGAAGTGAAAAGCATGGGGAAAAGGGAAAGATATACCCAATGAATGCAGAGTTCCAGAGAATAGCAAGGAGAGATAAGAACGTTTTATTCAAGACAGAACACTATTGAGCCATTAAACATAATTTATAGAAATATAATATTGAAAGATGTTTACAAATAACTTGTTTGGGGTTTTAAGAAGCAGGTTATAAAGCATGTATACTTTATTTTTGTTATTCCTACCTTTATATAGTTATGTATCTATGTTTTATACATGTATTTTTTCAATTTAAAAATAGCTGATTTACAACATTGTGTTAGTTTCAACATGTATGTATTTATGTGATTAAAAAGATGAGAAAAAGATTCAGAAAAGACTAGCCAAGGAGAAAAAGAAAGCACTTTTGCACTCAGAAATGAAGACAAGAAAGACCAACTTCAATACAGCCAGGAAAAACTCTAACAGAGTATGCTGCTGAGGAATTTCTTTGATGTGAGCTTATAGAAAATTCCTGGCTGTCACTGCTGCCCCTGTCTTCACCCTGCCCTTCTTTTCACTTGTCCTCAGTCCATGAACCAGGATTTGAATCTCTTCAATCACAGGAGGGCCGAGAGGCGCTACTCCATGTTCAAGGTCAGGAGGGCTGGCCGTAAGGAGATACCCCTAGTCCAAGGTAAGGAGCAGCGGCTGCACTTTGCTGGAGCAGCCGTGAAGAGACACCCCATGTCCAAGGTAACAGAAACCCAAATAAGATGGTAGGTGTTGCGAGAGGCATCAGAGGGCAGACACACTGAAATCATAATCACAGAAAACTAGCCAATCTGATCATACGGACCACAGCCTTGTCTGACTCAATCAAACGAAGCCATGCCGTGTGGCCACCCAAGACGTACGGGTCATGGTGGAAAGGTCTGATAGAATGTGGCCCACTGGAAAACGGAATGGCAAACCACTTCAGTATTTTTGTCTTGAGAACTCCATGAACAGTATGAAAAGGCAAAATGATAAGATACTGAAAGAGGAACTCACCAGGGCAGTGGGTGCCCAAATTCTACTGGAGATCAGTGGAGAAATAACTCCAGAAAGAATGAGGAGATGGAGCCAAAGCAAAAACAATACCCAGCTGTGGATGTGACTGGTGATAGAAGCAAGGTCCGATGCTGTAAAGAGCAATATTGCATAGGAACCTGGAATGTCAGGTCCATGAATCAAGGCAAATTGGAAGAGGTCAAACAGGAGATGAAAAGAGTGAACACTGACCTTCTAGGTATCAGCAAATAAAATGGACTGGAGTGGGTGAATTTAACTCAGATGACCATTATATCTACTACTGCAGGCAGGAATCCCTCAGAAGAAATGGAGGAGCCATCATGATCAACAAAAGAGTCCGAAATGCGGTACTTGCATGCAATCTCAAAAACAACAGAATGATCTCTCTTCATTTCTAAGGCAAACCATTCAATATCACGGNGTTATTCAGCATTCTTTCTCCACTTAATTTTCCCACTACACTATTTCTTCCTGATCTAATCTTATATTTCTATATTAATAAATAAATAAGTCTTTCCTCGCCCACACCATCCATGCTTCTAATTCCCTGGATCCACTGGGGCTGGACCCCAGCAGACCAGGTCCAGGTGCCTTTCTTGTTGTTGCTTAGTACATGCCCAGCCCCACACAAAGCCTACGTTGGCAATCCCGTAGGAGTAAACTACAGCAGTTCCACACTCCAAACTTGGACCTGGAGTCTGACCTTGGACTTACTGAAGATGTGTTCCCACTCAGGACAAGACACAACATTAACATTCATCAGCTCCTGCAATGTACCCAGCGCTGCAGGTTCTAGTGATTTCACTTGACTAATCCTAGAGAAGAGAATAGCAACCCACTCCAGTATTCTTGCCTGGAGAGTCCCATGGACAGAGGAGCCTGGCAAGCTACAGTCCATACGGTCGCAAAGAGTCAGACACGACTGAGTCGGACACTTTCACCTCACTTTCAGCCATGGTGGACTCCGCAGAGGGGGCACCACCATCTGCTCCTAATAAGCAGGGCTTGAAGGCGCAGACTCCCTGAGGTTTGCAGAGTCAGGAGGATGCAGGCCTATTGGCCTGCAGGTATGTGGTCTTCCACACCTCTCACTGCTTTGCTGTGCCCACTTGCTGCTGTCCTCAGTGTTTGGGCTTGAACACTGCTCCCTCCCAAGGTCTGCACAGGAGAAGGGCCACAGCAAGGGCTATAACCAGGGTTGAACCAGGAAATAAATTGATCTGACAAAGAATTAAACTGAGATCAGGAAGACAGACTCCTCCCACTTCCTCCTCCCTTTTTAAGTAAATGCTTCAGGGTCAGGAAGAAAAGAGGGGAAGCGGGTTAATATTTCCACTTGGAAAAGATGTGGATGGGATCCTTGTGAACTGAATCTATGAATATCCCAAAGTTCAGGGCTTGGCTGTCCTTTTGAAATGTCAGGTGAAGTATAAATCTTAATTTATTAAGGGAATGATAAGCCAAAGGAAAGATAAATAGCTGCCTTTAACAGGCACATGGATGCGTGCGTGCTAAGTCACTTCAGTGGTGTCTGACTGTTTGTGACTCTAAGGACTGTAGCCCACCGGGCTCCTCTGTCCGTGGATTCTCCAGGAAAGAATACTGAAGTATTCAGTATTCAGTAATACTGCCATGCCCTTCTCCGGGGAATCTTCGTGACCCATGCTCGAACCTGAGTCTCCTGAGGCTCCTGCAGTGCATCAGATTCTTTTGCTGTTGAACAAGTGCATACTTCAGAGTGTCTGAAGAACAGTAGAAGGAGGTTCATGCCATTGTACAGGAGGCAGTGATCAAGACCATCCCCAAGAAAAAGAANTCACCTCAGATATGCAGATGACACCACCCTTATGGCAGAAAGTGAAGAGGAACTAAAAAGCCTCTTGATGAAAGTGAAAGAGGAGAGTGAAAAAGATGGCTTAAGGCTCAACATTCAGAAAACGAAGATCATGGCATCTGGTCCCATCACTTCATGGGAAATAGATGGGGAAACAGTGTGAGACTTTATTTTGGGGGGCTCCAAAATCACTGCAGATGGTGACTGCAGCCATGAAATTAAAGACGGTTTCTACTTGGAAGGAAAGTTATGACCACTGTAGATAGCATATTCAAAAGCAGAGACATTACTTTGCCAACAAAGGTCCGTCTAGTCAAGGCTATGGTTTTACCAGTAGTCAGGTATGGATGTGAAAGCTGGACTGTGAAGAAAGCTGAGTGCCGAAGAATTGATGCTTTTGAACTGTGGTATTGTAGAAGACTCTTGAGAGTCCCTTGGACTGCAAGGAGATCCAACAGTCCATTCTAAAGGAGATCAGTGCTGGGTGTTCTTTGGAAGGACTGATGCTGAAGCTGAAACTCCAGTACTTTGGCCACCTCATGCAAAGAGTTGACTCATTGGAAAAGATTCTGAAGCTGTGGGGGATTAGGGGCAAGAGGAGAAGGGGATGACCGAGGATGAGATGGCTGGATGGCATCACCAACTCGATGGACATGAGCTTGAGTGAACTCCGGGAGTTTGTGATGGACAGGGGAGACTGGCATGCTGGAATTCATGGTGTCGCAGAGTCGGACACGACTGATCAACTGAATTGAACTGAACTGAATCTCAGAATCAGGAAACAGTGGCCTCCGTTATTATCAGTATGACCAATGATAATAGTAATACCTCTCATGGGAGGAGCACTTCACCTTTTCTCCGAGTGCTTCACACACCCAACCAGTCTTTAAAACAACCTTTACCTGAGCACTGACCAGGAATAGGACCCCACCAGCAGCTCACCCCAGTCTGAGATGCACAACCTCCCCCAGGCCAGGAATTAAATGAGTAAATCAGGGATGCTCACTCAGGCCACACAAATCAGGAGAGGACCATGGACATCATGCAGATGTCACCGAGGGGCAGTTTTGAGGGTTTTTGGCTAAGACTGTTGCCAAGACGCAAGTCCCTGTGCCTGCCACATGGTGAGCCAAAGAATACCAAAACGTCTGAGTTTGGAACAGAGAAAGATTTACCACAGGGCCCCACAAGGATTGAGTGGATTATGCCTTAAAACCCCTGAACCCCTCAAAAGATTTCAGCAAAGCCCTTTTCTAGGAAAGGTGAGGGAAGGGCATGGTTAGTTGTTGCAAACTTCTTGGTGTCTGCTCTTGATGTCAGTCATGGCCAGGTAACGATGTTCCTATAAATCTCTACCAAACAAATGTTATTCTGTTTTACAAGAAAGGACAAGGTACCAAGGCTCAACTTTCACCCTCCAAGGTCCAGGCCCTGGCTAAGAGGAGACAGATCTCAGCTGGCTGCTCCTTCAAAGCCAGGTCCCCAAATCCTGCCCAGCTGTCATTGCTGAGGGAGTCAGGCACCCAGGACCCAGTCGGCCCTCAGGCTCCTCACGCAGTCCATATAGTGGGTGCTAGGTCCCAAGGCAGTCTGCCACCACTATTAGGCTGCAAGGCAGGGATGGGAGAGAGGTTCACCACTGCCTCAAGGCCTGGGCCCATGCGCAGCCTTGGCAAGGGCTCTGGAGCCCTGCATGACATAGCCCCCAGCCTGTTCCCCCCCCACCCTGCCCCCTGGCTCACCTGCTGGCCTGAGGCCAGGTAAGCTGGATTGCCCTAGGGAGAAGGCCGGGATTCACCTCTTACCTCACTCTCTGCCTGATAACCATCATTCCGGCAACAGTTGGCTGAACAGCCCCATTAATGGTAGATCACTAACAGTTGGTTGCTTGGGGGAGGAGCCCACTGCAGTGCTGACCAATGGCTGAGCAGGACCACTATNGGCCGGGATTCACCTCTTACCTCACTCTCTGCCTGATAACCATCATTCCGGCAACAGTTGGCTGAACAGCCCCATTAATGGTAGATCACTAACAGTTGGTTGCTTGGGGGAGGAGCCCACTGCAGTGCTGACCAATGGCTGAGCAGGACCACTATCGGTCACACATGGACAGTTGGTTGCTTGGGGGAGGGATCCTTTGCAGTGCCGAATAATGGTCTCATAGTAACCGTTGCTTGGTAACAGGGTGAGAGATAACAAGCAGAACAGGAGCCATGAATAATGAGGAATCATATTATGCAATAGAGGAGGGCAATGTGCAACCCTTAGCATGCAGCAGTTGCTAGGCACCATTACGGTGTGAACCTTTATGGTTATAGTTACTGCAAGACCACTACCATGGGATGGTTAGAGTGGCAGCAGTTAGAGCTCCCCTCTCAGTATAAGCAGCCTGAGGAGCCTGAGGGCCACTAGGGTCCTGGATGCTTGGCTCCTTCAGTGATTACGGATGGGCGGGGCCTGGGGACCTGGCCCAGAGAGAGCCACCAGCTGAGATCTGCCTCTTGAGGAGGGCCTGGGTACTGGTGGGAGGACTCAGACTGAATGCTGGACCCGGGCAGGGTAACCAGTCAGAGCAAGGACCCCCTCCTCTTATCCAGGGCCTGGACTTGGAGGGTGCAAGTTGAACCTTGGAAACTTGCCCTTTCTTGTCAGAACAGAGAATAATATTTGTTTGGTGGAGATTTACAGGAACATCGTTACCTGACTGTGGTTTGACCTCAAGAACAAAGGATTTAGCACCAAGAAATCTGCAACAACTAACCACACTGCTCCCTCACCTTTCCTAGAAAAGGTCTTGCTAAAAGCTTTGGTCTTTTTAAGGCATGATCTTCTTGTGGGGCCTGCAGTAAACCTTTTTCTGTTGCAAACTCCAACACGTTGGTAATGTTTGGCCTCACTGTACATAGACTAGCATTTTGGTAACAAGATCAGTGGAGACATGGAAAACACACTACCCCATTTCCCATTTATTCCCAGTATTCAGAGTGGGTAGTTGGGAGAAGAATTCCATGCCATGAGGACAAAGCTGTCGGTGAAAGAAATGTTCCCAGTTCCCTTCCTCTGGGCTCTGGGGAACCCTGCCTCCTCCCAATGCAAAAGAGCAATTTTGTTGAGGATCAAAACACTTATATGAGTGCTTGAGTGCAGGTGAGTTTGATACAAGGGTCTGAAATTAGGTTTCTGGCAGGTAGGCAGGCTCTTGCAGGCTTCAGCAGCTGTCCTTTTGTGCAGAAGCACGGACAAAGCACCCCACGCTCACTGCTAAACTTGGCTCCTCATTGTTATCCAAACAATGGAGTCAAGAGGTAGATGAGAGTGGAGGCAAAGAGAGGGGCTCTTGTGGAGCCAGTTCCATGCCCAGGAATAAGCATCCAAGGGCAGTGATTCACTGAGGCTTAATATTTTAAGACCTCCTTTTAGGGCAGGTTGGATAAGCCAGGTGGCTCTGTAAGGCCCTTAGGGAGGAGAAAGAAAAGACCGATTCCATCTTCCCACCTTGCCCACACAGGGAGACTCATGAGGAGGCTCTGGAAATGACAACATTCTATTAGGACTCTTAGAAGGTCAGGGTCCACTCACAAGTAGCTCCCTCTCCATCCTCAACAAAGCACTTCAACGTGTGGTAAGGACAACAGGGGAATGGACAACCTGTCAGTTTACAGCAGGCAGCCTCCCAAGGACCATGTCAAATATGAGGTCTTGAGGAAAGTGAGGGACTCTGTGGGGAAGAATGAGGCCCTGTGAGGTCTGGTAAGCAAGACTTCAGCAGCTTGGCTAAGCTCCAGGAGAAAAGGTAATTAACACAGGGCTATAGGAAAAGTTCTTTCCACCTTCTGAATGTGTGGATGTGGTTTCTTCTAAGTCTTAACCTTCTCACTAATTTTTCGCACATCTCTTCTAGTAGTAATAACCAGTCAACTTTGCAAACAGACTCTAAAGGTATTTGTGGTCCACAGACATTTACCCCAATGTGAAGTATTTGCAACAGCTACATACACATGTTCATGTTCTCGTGCTGGTGATTCCCCCAACCTTTCACCTAACCCCCTACAATTGAGACTCGCTTCTATTCCTAACATTCAGGTCTACCAGCTCAGGGTCCTCGAACACATGGCCTTAGAAAACACACTTTCCCTGATATTCAACCCTCTTCCTGTGAAGCCATAGATAAGGGCCCATCCAGAAAGGGAAAAGGACCAGGCTGAAATCTGAGAAACCACATTGATCCAGAGGCCCAGGCGGTGCCTAGTGTACAAGGAGCGCTGGGCAAAGGCTCGGTGCCCTTTGGGTTCAGCTTCATCAGGAAATATATCTCCCAACTCAACTCAGATACTATTGGTAATTTGTCCTGCTCTCGTAGGGCAAAACATTTATGCTTTAGTAACATGGAGATGCAGGTTTAATGACAGGTGACAGCCAACAGCAGGTCTTACATGAAGATTATTCACTTCCATGCTCACCTGGAGGTAGTGTTCATCCTGGTGAGAATAAAGTTGTCACTCTTTCTGAATCCTGTATTTCATTCTAAGAAGTAGGTATTAGTATCATGACCACCAAGAAACTGGAACCTAGGGAGGCGCCTAACTTGCCTATCATCACACAGATAATAGAGATAAGGGGGCCAGGACTAGAATTGGATCTGAGTCCAGCACCCCAAATCTGTACCCTTCTTGCCCTGGAACTCCTTCCCTCTCCTCCAGACCTATCTGAATCCTGCCATGTGACTCTATAACAATGGCATCACTAGAAGAGACTTAGGGGGGGTAATCCAGCTCATATTGATCTCTCCTCCCTCTGCTCTTTTATTACACTCACAGCCTGAGGTACTCCACCTAGCATCTGATTTTTTTTTTCACTCTCCTGTTTCTCTGATTGCTTCATATGTGACCTCTTGGCTCCAAATCAGTCCTGCCATGGGCACTGCAAGCACTAGTGAACAATTAGTTTGAGAGACACAGATTCACACTCAAGTTGGCACCCTTTTTCTGGGGTTCAGAATTTTTCCTAATTCTACCTTTTTGGCTCCTTTTACAAATTAACAGTTGTATTTATGAAGAATTCTAAAGAAATGGGAAAATGCTTATAAAATGTCAAGCTAAAAGAGAAAGGATGCAAAAATAACTACACCTGTGTGAGTTCAACTATGTAAAAAATACATTAAAATGCTGGAGAAAATATATTAAAGAAAAAAAAAAGACTGGAAGAAAATATACCAAAGGTTAAAGAGGGGTTATCTCTGGTAGGACTATTAAAGATTGCTATTTTTCCATTTAGTTTTCAGTCTCTCTTTTGGAAATGTCAGAAACTGCACTTAAAAGAAATTCCAGAATGAATGTCAAATTGGATTCTATCTGTAGAGAAGTCAGTGAAAGTGAACTTGGTGGTGAAAAAAAGTTCGGAAAAAAAATTCTAAAAATATTTCATTCAAAGTCCAAATAGACAAACAAAAATCACTCTAGGAAATGGAGGAAAATTGACTACCCAAACAAGAGAAAAGCTAAGAAGCCAAATAGGATGGCATCAGAGTCACCCATGGAAACTTCCCATTTCCAGGAGAGGTGAGCCTAACTTCCTTTGCCCAGAAAATGGAGCCATCAGAGAGAGAGGAGAATAATACCCCCATCTCCTATTTTTCTCCACCCTTCAGTTTCCTGCCAGTGTCTTCCATTAACCAAATTCAGTTAGGAGCCAGATCTCATGGGGCCTGGGAAATACAGTCTGCAGGGGATGGCAACCTGCAAAACTCAACAGGGCAGGAAAAGTTGGGAATCTGCAGGGAAACTCTCTCAGGACCAGCACGAAAGGGGTTAAATTAGATCAAATATCAAATAAATTCTAGGTCAGGTCAATAAAGAATAAAAGTACACATGTTGACAATTTTCAGGAGCATGTAAGTTTTATACACATAAAATTAGTTCAAGGCAAACACATTCTATTTTAACAGCCAACTCTAAATATCAGTATTTCCCAAACTTTCCTGATAGTAAGAGTCCCCTGGAGCCACCCCTGAGGCCTCAACTGTTATGAAGTAGAGATAAGTCACCCCCACTGTGCCACGCCTTAATTCTTGACCCACAAAATCATGAGCATAATAAAATGGCTTTTGTTTCACCCGTTATGTTTTGGGGTCAGCAACAGATAAAAGGAACACCTTGCCAGGGATTTGAGAGTCTTCAGAAGTGATCTGGTACACCCCCAGCCTCCTCAGGTAGGACAGTGTTCCAAGTAACTGGCAGATGGATGTCAGTGTTGGTGATGGTGGGAAGGGGACTCGTTAGAGTCTTGAAGATAAATGATAGCATTCAGACACACATAAACACTAGGGAGAAGGTCAGAGGCCCTGGAAGGATTCAGAGGAGAACTGCTCCCTGTTTTTCATTTTTGTTTTTTCCAGCTTTGGGGCTTGCAAACAAATTCTTTTCCTCTCCAAATGCTTTCTGCTCCTCATGTCCTATCTATTCTCCATCCCATCCCTTCATCACCTTCCAACTCTGTTCAAAGTTGCTTCCTAGAGTAAGACCTGACCTGGTTCTAGGTTCATTTTCTAAATTTTCTCAATGGCCATGCACAGAAATTGAAGAAAATAATTGTGGGGTAAAATAAGGTAGTTTGGGAACGTAGTTATGGATTGTAAAGCACTGTATAAATAAATATTTCCCTCATATGTTTCTTTTTATACAATCTTGTATATAAGACATCTCCAGAGACAAGAACTGGGTGGTCACAGGATGAAGCATTTCTATTCCCTGCTTCCTGTGCCTCTTTCAAAACTCCTGGAATCCCATGCATGCTCTGAGGGTATGCGCTGACATCACATACAATATCAACACTTGATAAGACTTGAAGCCTTATGAGTACTTGGATTACCGTCTCAGGACACATTCCACTCCAAGGTAAACCTGTGTGCTCAGTCTTGCCTGGAGCATGTGACATATAGTGAGAAAACCAGAACAGTCTTCAGTTCAGTCGCTCAGTCATGTCCAATTCTTTGCAACCCCATGGGCTGCAGCACGCCAGGCTTCCCTGTCCATCACCAACCTCTGGAGCTTGCTCAAACTCATGTCCATCAATTTGGTGATGCCTTCCAACCATCTCATCCTAAGTCCCCTTCTCCTCCACCTTCAATCTTTCCCAGCATCAGGTTCTTTTCCAATGAGTCAGTTCTTCCCATCAGGTAGCCAAAGTATTGGAGCTTCATCTTCAGCATCAGTCCTTCCAATGAATATTCTGAACTGACTTCCTTCAGTATTGACTGGTCTGATCTTGCAGTCCAAGGGATTCTCAAGAGTCCTCTCCAACACCACAGTTCAAAAGCATCAATTCTTTGGCACTCAGCTTTCTCTATAGTCCAACTCTCACATCCATACATGACCACTGGAAAAACCATAGCTTTGACTAGACGGACCTTTGTTGGCAAAGTGATGTCTCTGCTTTTTAATATGCTGTCTAGGTAATGTCGAGTTTTAAGCCAGCTTTTTCAAGTTCCTCTTTCACTTTCATCAAGGGCTCTTTAGTCCTTTGGGTATTGCACCAGGAGGACAGTCTTAGTGTAATGCCTACTCACTGGGAGACCTGGAGGTGTCAGGCATCAGATATTCTCCATGGTGCCCTGCAGTTAGGAGCAGAGGCCCTGATAACTTCTGTTTCACACCACCTTTTCCCTCTGAGGCAAAGCGCAGATTTGATTGCTGGTCAGTGTAATAAAGATATCCCCTTCTGGGACAAAGGCAGATTTGCCTTACCTGTTCATGTGCAGCATCTGTCCGGCCCCCTCTGCATGGCTGCTGTGGGTAAGGGGTAGACACACAAACATGCTAAAGCTCATGCTACTGGTTTTGCCATGAGTAACGAAGTCCTTTGTCTCTGACCCAGGCTAACTTGTTAGCTTGCAAACAGGTAATAACTCAGGCCCTTCTGAGTTGGAGTTTCTGGCCACTGGGTACTAGAGTACACACTCCCCCCTCCCCTGAACACCTGCTCCAGTTTCTCCCGTTTTTCCTGTCCAAAGCACTTCCTTCTGTCAAATCCTTGATGACAAACCCACTGCCTGTGCTAGCTCAAGACAAGAAAAGCTGAAGGTAAATGTAATTAAGGGACTAATTCAAGCACTAGACACCAATTTCTGTCAGAACCAGCCTTGCTGAGGGGATAATGACACTAAGGAAGGCAGCTTTTGCTCTGAAGAAAAATCTGCTCAGAAATTTCATTTTTCCTGCACAGCTTTTCTCCTCAACAATCCCAGTCGCCTCAGGACTATTTTCTCACTGTCCTGAAAGTCCACATCCTCCACTCCACTGTTGCACTGCAGAATCAGTTTATTTAGACACCTGTGAAAACTGCAGATTCCTGTTTCACTCCAGACCTACTGAGTCAGAGTCTTTAGAGGTGGGGTCCTGGAACTTGCATTTGAAACAAGTGCCCAGGTGACTGCTAAGTATGCCAAAATCTGCTTTAAACACTGTGGGCTCAATCCTGGCTTAACATGAAAACATGATGCCAGGCTCCAGGCCAGAAAATCTCATTAATATATCTGGTGTGGGGCCTTGGCATGGTTTTTTTTTTTTTTTTTTTCCCCTAATGCTTTCTCAGAACAGTCCATTTGCAGTCAGGATTCAAAACCCCACTCTATTTACCCTAATGGGAAATGTATATATTTAGGACTTCTAATATTCTTCTGCTCCAATATCCCACTGCCCTTCAACAAATGTGTTTAGTCCTTCTCCCTTCGATTATAAATCTTAAGACTTTCCTCCACTTGTAACTCTTTAATAAATCACTTACAACAGAAATCTACCCTCACAATGTACAGTTAATTGGCCCATTACCTTTCTTTCACTCCACCTCGGGGCTCCAGTTAATCCATTTATAATTCATGTATCCATTAACCCCCATGAGCTTTGCTAAAGGTATCTTCAGCAACCACTGGGTTGTTCCTGGCTTATGACTGCCATTCAGAGTCAATTCTCCCTGCCTCCCTCCCTACCTCTTCTCCTCAGCACCCAAATCTTTAGGGGAACAGAAGCCCAGGAAGACACCCTTCATACCTACAGGTCTGGGAACATTTGCTAATAAAGTGGAGTCTGAACGGTTGCTAAAGATCATAGCTTCTCATCTCCCACACACTCCCTGTGTCTGGATGGGTGACCAGGGTGCCACAGAAGTCTCTATTTAGATACTAAATTCAGCAGGTCTGATGCAGAAGGCCTGCTTTCTTCTCACTGTGCTCTTGAGGGTACCACTTAACAGGAGTGTTACTTAGGTACCTCTGAACATAAGACATTGACTTTTTGTTTTTTGGAAATACTTCCCCTTCCATCAACCATATCAATATATTTATATCATAAATTTCAAATGCTCAGTATTGTTTGATTTAAAAAGTTGTTTTTATTGTTTTATTGGAGGATAACTGCTTTATTGTTTATGGGGTTCTCAAGGCAAGAATGCTGAAGTGGTTTGCCATTCCCTTCTTCGGTGAACCATATTTTGTCAGAAGTCTGCACAATAACCCATACATCTTGGGTGGTCCTACATGGCATAGCTCATAGTTTCACTGAGTTAGGCAAGGTTGTAGTCTAACTTGACATTCAAAAAATGAAGACCATGGCATCTGGTCCCATCACTTCATGACAAATAGATGGGGAAACAATGGAAACAGTGACAGACTATTTTCTTGGGCTCCAAAATCACTGTGGATGGTGACTGCAGCCATGAAATTAAAAGACGCTTGCTCCTTGGAAGAAAAGCTATGACAAACCTAAACAATATATTAAAAAGCAAAGACATTACTTTGCCAACCAAGGTCCATATAATCAAAGCTATGGTATTTCCACTAGTCATGTACTGATGTGAGAGGTGGACTATAAATGCCTTTGAACTGTGGTGCTGGAGAAGACTCTTGAGAGTTTCTTGGACTGCAAGGAGATCAAATCAGTCAATCCTAAAGGAAATCAGTCCTGAATATTCATTGGAAGGACTGATGCTGAAGCTGAAGCTCCAATACTTTGGCCACCTGGTGTGAAGAGCCAACACATTAGAAAAGACCCTGATGCTGGGAAAGACTGAAGGCAGGAGGAGAAGGGGATAACAGAGGATGAGATGGTTGGATGGCATCACCGATGCAATGGACATGAGTTTGAACAAACTCCAGGAGATGGTGAAGGACAGGGAAGCCTGGTGTGCTGCAATCCATGGGGTCACAAAGAGTTAGACATGACTGAGCAACTAAACAATGATTGCTTTACAATACTGTGTCAGTTTCTGCCATGCAACAACTCAAATCATCTGTAACTATATATATATGTATATACCCCCTCCCTCTTGAACCCCCATCCCCCTTCCCCCATTCGACCTCTCTAGGTCATCACAGAGGGCCAGGCTGGACTCCCTGTGTTATACAGCAGCTTCCCACTAGCTATCTATTTTATGCAGGGTACGTATATAGGCTACTCTCTCAATTCATCTCACACTCTTCTTCCTCTGCTGTGTCCACAAATCTATTCTCCATGTCACATCTTTATTCCTGCCCTGCAAACAGGTTCATCAATATCCATTTTTCTAGATTCTATATATATGTGTTAATATATAATATTTGTTTTCTCTTTCTGACTTACTTCACTGTGTATGACAGGCTCTAGACTCATCCACATCAGTTCAACCAATTCATAGTTGTTCCTTTTATGGCTGAGTAATATGCCACTATATACAAGACATTAACTTCTTTATGGGGAGGAGAGAGAAGAGTATTACAGAGCCTACATTCCACATGAATTAAAGACAGCAAGATCCATGTGCTCATGTCTGTCCCACTTGCTGTGCTTTTCAGGAAGCTCTCCATACTCCTACCAAGGTGAGCTCTGGACAGCATTGCCAAGTCATCAAGATCATTAATATATTAAGTCACTAGCCATTTTTGCCAGTATCATTCCCCTCTTCTGCCATACTCCCCTTCCAGAAGAATAACTAGCCCCATACTCTCACCACAGTCACCTCTGTCAAAACTCCCACTGAGTAGGACTCTGATAAACTCAGGCTTGGAGCACTGATAAGATATGGCCAGGGAAACATCTTATGTCGAAAGAATGAGTCACTTTAATTGTCAAAATGTGGACTGGGTTGAGCTGGAAGGACAGATTTTCTAAGGGGAAAGTGAGAAGGTTTTTATTCCTAGGATAAAGTAAGAAGTTCAGTAGCCTCACCCCCTGCCTAATGAAAATATAAACTGGGGGAAGTAATCAGAGATCTTAGCATTTCATTCAGTAAACAAATGGGCACCTATTTGCAACAGGTTCTGATTGGGCACTGTATGGATTTAGTAATGGATGAGATATGTCCTTTTCTACCATAAAAAGCAATCACACATAAAGAAGATACTTGGATAAGAATGGTCAATAAACCACAAAAAAATGTTCAATATCACTAATCATTATGGAAACACAAATCAAAACTACAGAGATACCACCTCGCACTCATTAGGATGACTACTATAAAAAATAAAAAAAAACAGAAAATAATGTTGGCAAGGATATGGAGAAACTGAACCCTTGTGCACTGTTGGTGAAAATGTAAAATGGTATAGCTGCTGTAGTAAATAGTATGGCAATTTTAAAGACAGCATTACCAAATGGTGCAGCAATTCCACTCCTTGGTATATACCAAAACAAACCAACAAACAAAAAACCCACTTAAAAGCAGGTCTTAATGAGATATTGGTACACCTATGCTCATAACAGCTTTACTGACAGTAGCTAAAATATGGAAGCAACTCTAGTGTCCATTGACAGATAAATGAATAAACAAAACATGGTGTATATAAATACTAGTATATTGTCTGCCCCTAAAAAGAAAAGAACTTCTGACACATGCTACAACAAGGATGAACCTTGAGGACCTTATGCTAAGTGAAATAAGTCAGCCACAAAGAGAAATATGGTACCTGAGACTAGGCAAAATCATTGAGAAAGAAGGTAGAATGGTGGTTGCTAGGGGAGGGGACAATGAAGAGTTATCATTTAATGGGTACCTTGATGACACTTTGACTGCAGCCTCATGAGAGGCCATGAGGCAGCAGACCCAGTAAGTTGTGTCTACACTCCTGACCCACAGAAACTGTAAGATGAAAAATGTGTGTTACTGTGAGCCATTAAGTTTCACAGTAATTTGTTACACAGAAATAGATAACTAACACACTACCTTCAAGGGCTCTCTCTAGCCCCCAAAATGTGCCACCCTATGGTTTCGATTTCTGACCAATTAATATCTTCCAATACTCACATCTGGGCTTCATTTCCTTAGGATAATTTTATATTATATATAATTTTCATCAGATTGATGTTTCCTATGGCAGAAGGATGCAGTCACTATAAAGGCCTTCCTGGGCTCAGAACAGTCAATGTGGAACATTCACACTGAGACTGCTAACAGGGTTCTCATTCTTGATCTGCACAAGGTCTCTGCACCCTGTTTCTAAAACACAAGGGCACTCACGCTCCCACCTGACTTGGTTTCCCTTTTCTTTCTTCCCCACCAAAGAGATGCTGTTCTCCTATATTCCTCAGAGGAATCACTTTCCACTATAAACTGTATTTTCACAGAACATCCTAGGCCTGTCTCTTTTCTTTATTTCCAATTCTCTCCAAACTACCTCAGGAAAAGATCTCCTTCTCCCTCCCTTCTACTTTCTCCTCCCTGCTTTGTTCCATTTTGAGTCAAAAAATAATCCTAATCATGACTGAACTGCAAGATCAGTACCAGGGATTTACACCTGTATCAGGAAAAAGGCAGAACCATACATTTTGAAGTAGAGAGCTAACAGCCAAAGCTAACAACTTGAAAGCCCTTGGCAGCACCCCAAATCAACATCCGAACCTCTACAAAAACTTTAACGCCCACCTCCTCCTCATCTAACTTAACCTGCTTCTGATCATAAGCAGCTTTCCAGAAAAAAATAAATAGGACTCTCCTTTGCTGAGGTCTTCGCTATCCATACAATTAAAACAATGCATTCTCAATTTTTAAAATTGCAAATGCATCATATGTGGCAAGTTATTTTGTATTTAGCCTGAGAGGTTTATCCATTACACATAAATATGTTTTTTAGAAAACTATAAGGCTAGTTCTGCTATCTGACCTCTCAATGAATTTTGAGACAAAGCCCACTTCTAAGTTGGGGTCAGAGAACCTGTATGCAGAGTGTGAATGGTGTTGTTCATTAAGGAAGTCAGGCAAGTGACAGGCGGATGTATAAAGACAGGCAAGGGGGTGGAGTGGAGTTGAGAGGAAGGAGACCAGGGAATGAAGTGAGCTCTGTGGGAAAGAGGACCAGGGGAGGGGAGTGGAAGGAAGATGCTGTTCTCTGAGTAACTCGCGCGTGAGGGACACTTACTAAACTGAATCCTCACTTCCACCCTGGGAGGCAGAGCATCATCTTCTGCCACTTTTCAGATGAGGAGCCTGGTTCTTAGAACATTTATATGATCTGCTGAAGGCCACGTAGCTCATAAGTGTTGAGGTCAGGATTTCAACCGGGATCTTTTTGAATAGTCAGCAAAGTCCTTCTGGTACTTCTCTGTGCATCCACCCACTCCCTTCTTTATCTGGGCTCCTAACAGCCAATGTGGAAACGTCTAAACTTCATCTAGGTGGGAAAAAAGGAGGTGGATTGTCCCACTTTTCTTGATGAAAGTTGGGGCAAGGAAATGCTAAAGCATAAGAGGAAAGTAGCAGAGAGAGTCTGTGAACTAGAGAGTTTCCATTTCCTAAATCATGGAAAACTGTTTGGCTTTAAGGTAGGAGCTGGAGGACTGGGGGGCTGGGTCTTGACTGCTCAGAAGGAATGGGGAGAGAAGGTCAGGGGACCCCTTCTCAAAACCACCAGAGTCTCCCTGGGCAGGTGAGAAACAGCAGCCCCAGCAGAACAGGACCAGGGCAAGGAGAGCAGCTGAGAAGAGCCACAGCAATGAAACCAGGAACAGCTAATACCAGTGACCCAGGCACAAACTGGCCTCGTCTTGATCAAAGTATATGCGTATGATTATGGTTGGGGGAAGACTGAGGCGGGGGAAGCTACAGCTTAATGAAGAAGATACAGCAATGCATCCTGGGCATTTGTTTCATTAAAATGTTTGCTCCGAATTATCTTCCTTTTGCTTGCTTGCTTTGTGCTATTTAAACATCACCCTTTTGATAACAAAGTATGCTGTGGATCCAACAAGAGGGATATAGAAACTGTGTCCAGCTTTTAACTCAAGCAAACATTTGGATGCTACTGCTTGGACCTACACTTCCAGGCAGAGCCCAGGTCTTGCCTTGGGAAAGAGCCCCCCAGGGGATGCAGATGCAAGTGGTCCAAACCCACTTTAGGAAACTGGCTCAGACTGAGTGGCTATGGAAAAGTCCACCTTTGGTGTGGATACACTGCTTAGACTGGGACCGCTCTTTAAGATATAGGACTTAGGAAACTGAGGGGAAACTGTTGCAGGATAAGAAAAACTGGGCTACTGGCCACTAAAATACAATGACCACCAGCATACTCCACCTGCACTCCTCATCGGCAGTTCACAAACACCTTCTCACTGACTCCTTATGACCCTCCCATCCCTAATATTGCTCCCAGTTAACTGCCGTTTCTGATATTTTTACTAGACCACAGGCTGAGGTCAAGGTTGCCAGGATACTCGTTGTGTTTAAAATGCTGCAGGGAGAGAATACAGGGTTTTGCCTGAGTCCACACTTGTCCAAGGAACGGCCTTGTCCTGAACACACAGGCCGTGACTGGCTTTCCCCTAGGGAGGTCTCCCCTCGGTCTCCATCTGCACAGGGCAGAGCCCCCAGACTCCTAGGTCCTGTGAAAGGCAGGGGGAGAGCAGAGGAAGCCAGTTAGCACACCTGCCTCCATGGTGGTGCCCACCCGGGCATCTGTCCACCTCTAACAGCAGAGACCACCTCCGCCTCTTCTCAGGGAAGGTCAGTGATCTTTACTAAGTGCTCTGAGCCCTTGGGATGTGAGGGGCCTCCCTGCCCCATGAGTCTGACAGGAAATCAATCTGCTGTCTCCTTTGCTTTCTGAATATTATGAATGTCCATCAGGTAGGGGTCTGAGTCAGATGATCTCCAAGGTCCCGCCTAACACCAACACTCCATAACTCCTCTTAGCCTTTAGGTTTGAGGATGGCTTTTTGGCTTGAGGCAAGGACAAAACTGACATAAAGTTAGCAAATGCAGTCACCTCCCAAATTGCCTTGAAAACAGAGGAGAGTAGTGGCATGAATAATCCAGAATTAGACCTTCTCTTGCATTGGAAGAAACTGAGACCAGATTGGAGGAACTAGTTAAAGATGAGGTGATGTGGCTGACTGTTGAACTTGGACTGGGGCCAGGACTCCTGACTTCTAGCGCTTGCCCCTCTCCATCGCTCAGGTCTGCTATGTTTGGCTTGAGAGTGTATGCCCTGACTTTTGGAACCAGCAGCTGCTTTCTGCTCATAGGGATATTTGGTTCCAGCTAACATCCAACCAGTCCATTCTGAAGGAGATTAACCCTGGGATTTCTTTGGAAGGAATGATGCTGAAGCTGAAACTCCAGTACTTTGGCCACCTCATGCGAAGAGTTGACTCATTGGAAAAGACTCTGATGCTGGGAGGGATTGGGGGCAGGAGGAGAAGGGGACGACAGAGGATGAGATGGCTGGATGGCGTCACTGACTCGATGGACGTGGGTCTGAGTGAACTCCAGGAGTTGGTGATGGACAGGGAGGCCTGGCATGCTGCAATTCATGGGGTTGCAAAGAGTTGGACACGACTGAGTGACTGAACTGAACATCCCTAAGAGTCAAAATCTTGAGCACATACCGGTCAGATGATGAGGACAGGTGCCATGACCACATTTGAGGGGCAGACAGAAGCCATCCCAGGTTTTGCACGTCACCAAAAATGTATCACAATGTGGGTGATTCACATAGAGACTGCTGAGTAATAAAAATGATCACTTCACCAAATACTATTAAGGGGTTCCCTCAGGATGGATTCCCTGGTAACTCCAACCATCCCACTTAATGTTTTGATAGATGATTCTGATATGATCCTAAGTGAAGTCTCTGCTAGGAGGTGGAGAGTGACTGAACATATTTACTGTTTCAGGAAGACTGACCCAGGTGACCTACCAGGGAGAAAGGCAGGATGAGACAGGCTGGTCAGGAGGCTTTTGAAGCAGCTAGGCATGGGTTAAAAATGGGGATCAGAGGGGAAAAATGGAATGCAGGTAAGAGGTTATAAACAGCTCCTGGATCTGAAGACTAAGATGAGGCAACCATTGGGGAAAAGAAATCAAGAAGAAACTCAAAGCTTTAAGTCCTGAAAAAGAAAAACCATGTATGTTGGGAAAAGAGGCTGAATTTCACTTTGGACATCTTGAAAAGGGCATTCCCATAGAGTTCATACCGAGCAGAGAGAGAGGAGAACCCGAAATCTAAAAGATACGAGCAGGTACATCCATGGTGATCCAGAGAACAGGCCTGGATGCTCAGCAGGGCACACGCCATGCTGGGCACTCAGGGCCTCCAGGTGTGTGTGTCTCACATTCCTAACAGCCCGTAAGCATCTTGAAGATGGAGAACTTGGCATGTTGTTACTCCACATCACCACACCCAGTACAGGGCCCATGAAGCACAGAACTGACGTCTCCTCTGGCAGCACACATGGGGCCCCATCAGTGGTCTCCCCTACATGTTAGCCTTCATGTCAACAAAAGTCACACCGGCCCAGGGCCACTGGGTCCTGCCAGCTGCCCCCTTCTCTTCCAAGGACAACACAAGGCCCCCACACAGACTGACAAGGCAGAAAAGGAAGCCCCTCTCTGGATTAAACCCTGCTATTATTTCCTCAGTTCTAAAGATGATGGCCAGCTCATAAGACTCGAGTCATTCTCCAAATATCTTTCCTGCCAAGGATTATAACATTGAAATCAAGAGAGGAAAAAGAGCCCTGACCAACGAGGGAAGTCAAGACCCTCCAGGCTCCAGGTCTTGTGGATGAGTCCCTGGCCACAAACCCTTCTACCTGCAGCTGAGGCCACATACACAGGACCCTCCTGGGCCAACGCCCACCTCCAGTTCCTGACCACATAGCCTTCCTGTCCCTCCCTGGACCCTGGGGCAGAGGTCCACTAGCCACCATTCCACACGTGCCCTGTGATGAGAAGAGCAGGGTTGGGACCTTTTCCCCAAGGCACCTGGTGAGGGCTAAACAGACAAGCTGACAGCTAGATGCGGATACATTTCCCAAACAAACTGGTGCATCCAATCTCTACAGGTTTACTGTCACTGAGGAACATATTAAAGATAAGGCCTCCCTCTTTCCCTTTTGTCTGAGGCAGAAGCCAGAAGAGATGATTAGGAGTGGAGAATGCCCAAGAAACATAGCGGCCTGCATTTGCCAGAGGTACCATAAAGTTCCACATCATCAGGGGAGATGGGGGCTCTGCTGTGGCTCACCCCACCCCTTTTGCATGTGATCAGAGAGCAGAAGCTGAGAGCCCAAGCTTTGTAACAAAGTCCTGAATTCACATCCAAGACTCTGTCTCCAGAGCACATCTCCAGTATGTCTGCAGGCTGCTCCCTCCCCACCTCTTACTGGAAAGCTCTCTTCTGGCTATGCTCTGCCAGCTCAGGCCTGGTCAGTCAGGGCTACTCTAGGGGATGGGGGTTGGGGGGTTTGAGGGAGCTGGCAGAGACCCAGCACCAAGCTACATGCACAAGAACCCTGTACTTGTGCCCTTCTCCAGAGAGAGTGCTGTGATTTCAGACCTCTGGGCACTGTGCCCAACAGCCTGACATCCTAGGAGGGCAGGCGAGGCCCTGCTGGCTCCAAGAAAGGAGCCTGCCATGGAAGTAACTGGTGGAGGGGCTCCATGCAGACAACCCAAATCTGAGGGGAGATTAGCAGCGATGGATGAGCAAGGAAGCCTTGTGCCTGAAAGAGACAAAGTTCCCACCTCGCTGCACAGAAAGTCTGCTGGGACATCAGGGATGTCTAGGCAGTGATGAATGGCAGGGCATTCTGTGCTTCACAGTATCAACAACAAGCTTTATATATATTTTCCCCACAGTTCCCAGAGAATCTTCATCTCTGCCCAGCTGGACACTTCTAAGGCTTGTCCCAGCTTCTCCAGTTGGCCCTGAGATAGGACCACTGAAAATAACAGCAAACCTTGATTCTCTCCCCAGTTATCACAGGACCTGGAGGCCAAGGCAAAGACAAAGGAGGCAAAGGAAACTTTAGTACAATGGTTTGTGGACCCTACATCCCCCTCATCTCCTTGCCAAATCTTCAAATCAACCTAAGTGCTGCTTCATCCACAAAGTGTAACAGAGGGCTAATGTCTACTCCCAATTGCGTCTGCCCTTTGCTAACTGCATGCCCTTCCATCCGGTATGGGACTGCCATGTCCACCATCTAAACAGCAGTTCAGTTCCGCTCAGTCATGTCCGACTCTTGGCGACCCCATGGACTGCAGCATGCCAGGCTTCTCTGTCCTTCACCATCTCCCAGAGCTTGCTCAAACTCATGTCCATTGAGTCAGTGATGTCACCCACTCATCTCATCCTCTGTCATCCCTTTCTCCTGCCTGCAATCTTTCCCAGCATCAGGGTCTTTCTAATGAGTCTAAACATAGGCCACAACTAAGGCTCTGTCCTCCCACCCTTCCTCTTTTCAAATTTCTTTTTTTTCTTTATCAAGTTTACTTTAGCTATTATAAAAGCAATACATGTTAATAACCCTGGAAAGTTATGTCCTTAATTTCATGAAGCCAGATTTCTGGGCTGGCATGGCTGTAAGGGTGGGAGCTGACCGTGGCAGCTCTGACCATTCCTATTATGTCTGCTTTCCAATAAATGCTTTCTCTGAGATCAATGATCAGACCCATCAATTAAAAAAACAGCTCAATTAATACAACTTCTGTGACACACAGCTGTGACACATAGCTTTTTTGAAATGCGGCTATTGTATCCCAGGAGGTAGATCATTTAAAGTGTGGAATCATTGCTTCCTGTAGATAGCACAGGCCCAGCACGCAGGCAACAGTGATGTACAGTGTTGACAGAGTCAAGAATAATCACAAAGCTATCGCTTACTGTGCACCTACTAATGCTATGCTAAGTCACTTCAGTCGTGTCCGACTCTGTGCAACCCCGTAGATGGCAGCCCACCAGGCTCCCCCGTCCCTGGGATTCTCCAGGCAAGAACACTGGAGTGGGTTGCCATTTCCTTCTCTAATGCATGAAAGTGAAAAGTGAAAGTGAAGTCGCTCAGTCGTGTCCGACTCTTCGAGACCCCATGGACTGCCGCCTACCAGGCTCCTCCGTCCATGGGACTTTCCAGGCAAGAGTACTGGAGTGGGGTGCCATTGCCTTAATTCTGCTAGGCTCTGGGAAAATGTTTTTCTCCTATTCTCAACAAACTTGCCGAACAAATTCAGATCCCCAGATAAGGGAAGCTAGGCTAAAAGACTTACCCAACACCTCAGATCTGGAAGTCCTGGAGTCCAGTCTTCTGCATCCAAATCCCACTCTGTTGTCCTAAGCAGAGACCTGATTCCCTGTGGATTATTTCTGGCTGTTCCCTGGAGTACTCAAGTAGAATTTCTTGCCATCGAGAGCAAGAAATTTCTTTCTGGCTTTCTCAGCCTTCCTCCTCTAACTTTCTACAAGGGTCTGAGAGGAATTAGGTGGAGCCATCATGTCCTTCCCAGTCCATAGCAATCAAGACAGAATAAAGCAGGAAGATCTGTGGGAACTCAAGACTTTCTGGCCATTATGCCAAGGTAAGGTAGAGGAGGATGTTGGGGGGACCAACATGATTCAGGAGCTCTGAATGAGGAACTTGCGTTCGTTCTCCCCTTAGAATAGAATCTAATGATTCCTGGAACACCATCACCCTCTGTTGAATGATTTACACCTTTTATGAATCACACAAAATAAACAGTCATATTATGGATGAGGAAAATAAGACTCAGAAAAGTCAACTAATCTACTGACAGCCACACAGCCCGTTAATGCAAAGGCAAGCTGGCTAAACCCAGGTCTGTCCAACTCCAAACTCATGCTTTTCCACCCCTACCAAGCTGCCCTCCTTACTAAGCATCCAAAACATATGGGGGTAGTGCCAGGTTTAGGGAGCGGATGCTTAGGACACCCATCAGAACCTTTCTCAGAACCCCCAGGAAGATGATTTTATTCAGGGACCTTGATGGTAACTGCTCACAGCTATTAAGCCATCTGCCTGAGAATCCAAATTCTAATTTCTTCCATAGGCAGGAATTCCTAAGGGAACATGCAGTTCAAACTTCAGGAAGAGTCAGAAAAACATAGTCCTTCTGTGGTAGATTGTTTACAAAGCTGGTCACATTGAGTCCTCCCATCCACGTGTGCATGCTCCTCTGCAATGTGACTGTCTCTCTGTCCATCAAGAGGTGGCATCTATCTCCTTACCTCTCCCCACCCCAAACCTAGACTAGTCTGAGACTTGGTTGAGCCAGCATGTAGCAGAAGAGATACTGTGTGACTTCTGGGTTTTGACTTCAGGAGGTCTTGCATCTTCTGGTTTCATCTTCTTGGAACACTTCTGCCATTATGTAAAGAAACTCAGTCCTGTCTTCTAGTGGATGTGAAGCCATCAGATGAAGAGAGAGAGACACCCACTGACAGCCAGCACCAAGTGCCAGATGTGAAGCCATCTGAGACCACCCAGCCCCATTCAAACTGTCAAATGACTGTAGTTACATGACTGACCCCAGCTGATCCCAACCCAAATCACTGACCCATAGAACTGTAAGCAAATCAGCAATTGTTTTAAGCCACTAAGGTATGGGTAGTTTGTTACACAGTAATAGGTAACTGATAGGTAACTGATACAACTTTCTTTTTTGCCTCTGGGAACACTTCCCTCACCTACACCTCTCAGCAATACCCACCCACCTATCTAGTGAGGAATCTCTTTTGGTTCTAGGCAACCCCTGCTTAGGACTTCTCTCAGAAGTTTCTTGCTGATAATCACTTTCATTCGGCACATTTGATGCAGTGTACCCTACAAGGCCAGCACACAGGATATTCAGGATATTTTCCTCAATCAACTCATGGCATTACAGATGTCAGTAACCCAAGCCCCCAAACAGTACCAACATAAACAGAAATGTGGGCTGCACAGCTGAGCTACCAGGTCACCAGAGTATGGGCCTGCGGTGGGCAGAAGTGTGAATATATGACCAATATCGAGAAAGGTCATTTGGGGTACAACTTCCCAGATCACCTTACAGAAGATTACTCCAGTGCACACATCCATCACTTCCGAGAGCATAAAGGAAGTGGGAACTGAAGAAGACTATAAAGTATATTTCAGGCAAGGCAGCTGACGTGGCTCATGGCCTGAGACTCCACAGGCTCCAAGAAGCCCTGCGACTGGAACCAGAGAGCACATATAGTTTTGACTCCATAAAGAATTGAGCCCAAGGGTTTCACAAGGGCTCATAAAAGTGGAAGAGGTTTAGAGACTGCTTTTATTGATGCACAGCTCCTCTGTGTGTACTCAAGAGGAAATTGTCTTCTCTCATATATCAAGCTGTTGGTCCCAGTCGACAACTCCCTGCTGCCTTCTGAAGAATTACAAACTTCTAACCTGACATGAGGGGCTCTCCATGAGCTGCTGCTAAAGTCGGTTCTGGGATTTGATTCCCAGAACTAACACTGTCAGCTGTGTGGCCCTGGGCAGGACACTTCACACTTCTGAGTCTCTGTGTCTTAATCTGAAAAACTGGGATTTTACATGCATAGGTAAAAGGCATGCTATGAAAACTAAAGTAACATAACAAAGTGCCCAGTACTGTCCCTGGCAATGGGCATTGACTAAGTGTACAATTCCTTCCCAAGAGTTCAGCAGTTTCCATCACAGGGAACAGTTAGTCAGATGCCAGGAAGGAGGTAAGGATTCCTTGGAATAAAGGCTAAAGCTTGATGTGGCTGGTAAAGGGCCAGAGTGATGCACTATGTCTCTGTGTAACTGTTTGGTTTTGTTTCTTACTGCTCATCCCAGCCACATCGACACAGCAATCAGGTGTTTTGGCAAGGCTTTGGCAAGGGATCTTTTGAGATAGGCACTCTGAAATGCTCTTGGTTGTACTTTATCCAAGCCAGCTTCCTCCTGACTTATACCTCACACCCAACAGTGGCAATCGCCTCTTGTACTCAGAACCCTGGTCCCATGTGAGGACTGTCTCACTCCACATCTGGTTTTATGAGTGGAAAAAAGTGGCTCAGATGGTGAAGAATCTGCCTGCAATGCGAAGCCTCAGGTTCAATCCCTGGGTCGAGAAGATCCCCTGGAGAGGGGGACAGCTACCCACTCCAGTACTCTTGCCTAGAGAATCTCAAGGGCAGAGGAGCCTGGTGGGCTACAATCCATGGGGTCGCAAAGAGTCGGACACGACTCAGCAACTAACACTTTCATTTTCAATTTCCTTAGTTCCACCTCAGCAAGCCACCACTCCCATATCCAGGCAGACTGAGAGTCCCAGAGAGAGGCACCCCCAACTCTTCCCCTTCTGAGGAAAGTCAGTCCATTGTTGATCATAACCCCTCCCTGCCTCTCTCACACAATGCACACTGATATTCTATAGTAAAATGGGAAGCGGAACTAAGAGAAATAAATCTTCATCAGAGACCAATCAATACCATTGACTGGGGCAGCTTTTCACTGAACATGAGGCGCCAGGCAGCTATGGAGATCTTCTCCTCCTTCCCCTAATACTAAATGTACCACCCCTCTACCAATCCCTGGGATTTCACTGCAGGGTAGTCGTATTGCCCACAAGTATTAACCTCTGCCCAACTAGAGCCTAAGGCTGAGCAAAAGCGACAGCTATTAAAATGTCAACCATTGGCTCAGGACAAAAGAGAAATAGGCTCCTTCATACCTGTGAGCCTTTATCCTGTGGAAGGGCCTCCCTGGCTCACTAACCCACACACACCTCTACCCTGCCATTCAGACAGCCCATAGAGCACACACACTTAGTGGAGTGGTTCCCAGTCTTCAAGCACCAATTCCCGCGCTCCATCAATCCCATCCAAATCGCAGCACTGACCCCTCATAAGAGAATAGAAATAATTTAAGTGACTCAATGTGTCCTTTATACAAGTCATTATCTTTCATTTCTACTACATCCCTCTAAGGAAGCATTATTATTTCCATTTTACATATGAGTAAACTGAGGCTAATAGAACCTAACAACATAGTCCATGCATGCGTGCTAAGTCACTTTAGTCGTGTCCAACTCTTGTGACCATAATTACGGACTATAGCCTGCCAGGCTCCTCTGTCCATGGGATTCTCCAGGCAAGACTACTGGAATGGGTTGCCATGCCCTCTTCCAAGGGATCTTCCTGACTCAGGGATCAAACACACATCTCTTACACCTCCTGCACTGGCAGGCAGGTTATTTACCACTAGTGCCACCCGGGAAGCCCACCTGGGACTATCTACATAGTCCACAGATAGGATTAGAATCAAGGTCCATGTAGCTATAAGTCCATGACTTTCCAAACAGGAGTCAACTTGTAGAGTTTCACTCTCTTGGTATGTATTCTGAAAACATCTGCCTATGTCTGAGTGCCTACATGGGACAGAGTTTGTGTGCGTCAGTCACTGGTTTTCGATAGCTTCCAGTACAGTGTCATATTTGAAGGTAGGATTGACAATGGTGACAGATGGGGTTGTCTTCTAAGTCACTCCCAGAGTCCTCCCCATCAGAGGCCCAGAGACCTATCCCAAACCAGAGGGCATGTAAATGCAGTTGCCAACAGTGATCAAAAATGATGTATTTCTTCCAATAGTTAGCATACTATGTTATCATGGCAGGAATTTAGACCATGATGAAAAGACATGAAAAGAAGCAGAGATATGCAGAGAGGGTAGACAGAGTCAGTCACCTTTTCCATGAGCTCACTCTTCACTTGGGGAAAAGGGTGGCACCCGAAGCCTCTTCCCAGGGAGCTTCCTCTAGTTTTCAAACCTAGCTGAGCCCCTGACCAGGCACAATTTAGGACCCTCACCACCACTCCAGGAGCTCCCTCAAAGCTGAGGCAAACAACTCTCTCAGCAGAAGCCAGCTCTCCTTGCTCTCCCTTGAACCCTCCCCTCATCTGCTCTAACCCAGGTTCCCAGAGCTTAGACCAGGTAGAGAGCCAGTTGCCAATGGCAACCAAATCCCACTGCTTCAATTCCAACTCCACTTTGATTGGTTTGGAGGGATGGAAGTCAAGGAGGGGCCAGAACTTGCCTTGTGTCTAATGCATTC
Source organism: Neotragus pygmaeus (assembly GCA_006410875.1). Lineage (NCBI taxonomy): Eukaryota > Metazoa > Chordata > Mammalia > Artiodactyla > Bovidae > Neotragus > Neotragus pygmaeus. The sequence goes on along the minus strand of SJYV01005163.1, from coordinate 251,118 downwards.
ACTTAACAATCATCATGCCTTGCACTCATGCAGCTCTTCAACTTTTCTAAGGGCTTTTCAGTATCGTCTCATCATCTCTTAATCTTGCTGCAATCCTTGAGGTGAATAACAATATCCTCAGGCAGACAGGCACTCCTTGCAGTTGCTTTGTCCCTCCCCACCAGGCTTAGCACCTTTGGAGACTAAAAAACTTTCAGCAGAGGAAGAGCAGGACTCTGATCCTCTCAGTACAAAGCCACAGATTCATTTAGCCCTTGAGGTGGATGGAGTCTCAGCAGCTCTTCAACTAAACATGTCTCATCCTTAGTAGGAAAGTGAAAGTGAAGTCGCTCAGTCGTGTCCGACTCTTTGCGACCTCATGGACTGGGATTTTCCAGGCAATAGTACTGGAGTGGATTGCCATTTCCTTCTCCAGGGGATCTTCCCGACCCAGGGATCAAACCCAGGTCTCCTGCACTGTAGACATCCTAATGTCTACAATGCAGGGGTGCCCTCCTAATTAGCGCCCTCCAATAGAACTTTCTGTGATGTTGGAAATACACATATCTGTTCTGCACTACTGTCCACAGGGGCCACATGGGACTATTGACCACTTCAAATTTGGTAATTTGATGAAGAAGCTGAATTTTTCATTTTATTGTAAATAATTTTCATAGCCACATGTGCTAGTGGCTAGTGGCTATATAAGACAATATTGTCCCAGTCAGACCTCACTGCGATGGTAACTTACTGCCTCCGTTTGCTGCTGTCTCACAGAACAAAAGGTGTTGTGGAATTCGACACTGAGGATACTCAACGTGTGTGCCAAAAGAACCACTTGGTGTAAAGGTCAGCTGGATCACTTTTGCCTACAGTTTGGATGTTGAACGCTTCAATTACAAAATGCTCGCAAATGCCTGCAGACTGAGAAGGCTGGAAACAGGAGCCATGGAAGGGCATTGAGCCCAACCCCTTCAGAAAACAGACTAGCTACCCTTTTCTCCTCAGATCACACCTGACAGATTCATGTTCCCTAGGAAATTCTCTGTTGGTCCAACTTTCTTTCAAAGTTTCTGACTACCTTCCCAATGATTCTCTACTGGTAGATATCCCAGGGCAAGAACCAAGCTAGGGAGAAGTTATATCTGTCACCTTGCATCGCCTCCTCAAAAATTCCACAAGGGCCATAGGTCGGCAGCATCCCTCAGGGAAAGAGCTGCGGGAGTGCTGGACCCAGGCTCTAGTGCAAGGTCCTGAGGTTCTCTCCAGCTCCTGCCCACTCCATCTTCACCCATCAGTCACCTAATTGGAAATCTCCAAATTTAGATGTCCAGAAAACCATATTTTCCTCTCAGATGAGCTCAGAGCAGTAGTCACAGTTTAAATTTGGGGCTTCTAGGCAAAATTGCTTCCCAGAGGAACCTCATTTCCTTTGTTACTTTCTGAAAGGATCTCTAGAGAGAGGGAGTGCCCACTGGTGTATGCCCTAGAAATGAAGATGTTGAAGTTGTGGAGAGATGGAATCTAATCTTCTTGTAAGAAGAAAAATATCTGGAGGGAGCCAGATCAAGATGGCAGAATAGTAGGATATGGAGCTCACCTCCTCCCACAATACATCAAAAATACATCTCCATGTGAAATAATTCTCACAAAATATCTGCTGGCAGAAAATCTTATACAACAAAAGCTACAAGACAAATATTTACTTTTCCTGTTTTTTAAACTAGAAATTAAGAAGAATGAATATGTATGACTGTCTAGTGTTTATTAGTATTATTTAGAGATTTCCGGTCACACTGTTGTACCTATAACTCTTCACCCATCCACCATGTATTGAACATGGTTCATACGCTTTCCAGTCACTATGCTGCCATAGCATTATCTTATAAAGGAGACAAAGAATACCCAACCACTCAATATTTATTGAGCCCCTACTAGAAAGAGAAGTTCTTATCTTCACAGAACTTATATTCCAGTAATGGAAGGCTTTCGATAATCTGTGTACAAAATAAAAATATCATTTCAGATAGTGTAAGTCCTAAAAGAACATAAAAGCAGTAGGACTGAGGTGTGATGGGTAGAGTGGGGGATGTGCAGTTTTAGTTCTAGTGGTCAGGAAAGACCACTTTAAGGAGGTGACACGAGCTAAGGCCTGATCCTTGGGAAAGAAGCAAATGAGAGGGCAAGGGAAGATGCTCCAGGGAGAGGGAAGAACATGCACAAAGGCCCTGAGATGAGAACAAGCTTGGCAGGTTTTAGGAATAGCAGACGCTGCAGTGAAGTGAACATGTGGGAAGTAGTAGGAGAAGGGGTCTGAGAATGAGGCAGGCTCACATTATGGAGCTTCTGACAGGCCTCAGTAAGAGGAAGGCACTGGGGGCAGGGGGTTTAGGCATGAGAGAGACATGATCAGATTTATGAATACTGGAGTGGATTGCCATTTCCTTTCTTCAGGGGATCTTCCTGACCCAGGGATTAAACCCACATCTCCTGCATTGCAGGCAGATTCTTTACCATCTGAGCCATCAAGGAAGCCCCGTGAGTAAAATACATTATTATAAAATATAGTACAGGAAGATTACTATAAATCATGCCATTACAAAGTATTATAGGAACTATGCTAATAAAGAAACCTACACTGCAGGGAAGAAGCAAAAAAAACCCACTAGGCTTCTCAGGATGCTGGCCTTCCAGGCCATAACGACAGCTGCCAAGGTGCTGAAGTGTGAGACGACACATGCAGACATGGGGGCACACTGGAGGGGACACGGGAGTCAGCATGGAGGGCAAGCGGGTGCATGCACGGGAGGCCCTATATACCAGCCTCGGGAACTGAATTGACTTTGCATGTCACTGGTTCTTAAATTGGCTCTTAAAAATACTGGTACCCAGCCCCACACTGGACCAATTCCATCAGAACCTCTGAGGTGGGAAGACAGGCACCAGTACATTCAAAAGCTCTCTAGGTAATGCTAGTGCACAGCCAGGGTTGACAGCTACCACTGTAGGTGATGACTGAGGAGCCTTGAAGGGTTTGAAAGGGGCAGTAACAATGATTTATTTTCCATAACAGATTTGTCTAAAGACTATATTTTAGAATATTTTATTATATTTTAGAATATTTATTATATTTTAGAATATTTTTAAAGTATAATATATTCAGGTGATGAAGACAAATTATTAATAATTACCTACATTTGCATTTTAAAGTTTTGAACATTATTGCAAATGGAGTCACGAGTTTCCATTCCTACTGAACTCTAGCTCTTCTGACAGTTTATGAGAAATCTAGAGACATCTAAACAGAAGAAACCATCAGCAGTTCACAGTTGATGGACTTTAGAGCCGGAAGGATTTCCCCTGAGAGCCTCTTTATTTTACAGATTTGGGGGAAAAAAAAAAAAAAGGAGGCCCGGGAGGTGCTATGACAAGGCTAAAAAGGTTATCCGGGATTAGCAGCAAAGGTATAATTGGAATCCAAGCTCTCCACCACACCACGTTGCTGCTTGTTTATTAGAAAAGCCATCCCAATTTCTGGACTCTGCATTTTTCACAATATTAAGTATATCTTGAAAGTGCACTTAATTTTATGAAAGGAAAAGGACAGAAAATAAAAATCCAAACTAATCAAAGGCAGTTTGGGTTACATAGAACTTTATTTTTCATGTTATCTCCTTGGTTTACGACCTTCTGATGCTTTACTTTGATATTTTTGATAGTTTCTACAAACAGAATTTGTTTAAAGGAAGACAGGTTTTCTACAGATCAGTAGTTCTTGTTTAAGGTGTATATTTCAAGATGTAGACTCACATCTTTTTCCAGAAGATGGAAGTATTTGAAGCGAGTGTCACAGAAGACTGGTCCTCTCCCTGAGCTCCAGGATGCGTTTGCAGGACAGAATCCCTGGCTCTATATTAGAATCAAACACCTTAGGATTTTTGAGCCTATACTTAGAAATATCATTCCAACACTGAAGGCTAAAATATGCTGCGTATTTTATAGGTGTGCCAGGCAAATGCAGAAGCAGTGCCACCTGCATTTTTACTGCCACCTTTGAGCCCAAGATCCAAGATTCAAGCAACAGCAGCACCAACCATGTGGTTCTTCTCCAATTCTTGATGAAGTCTTTTACTTTACCTTCATCTGGACAAGTTGGAGGAAGCACACTGACATTTTATTTGCCAGCTGAGTTTATCTGAAACAGAGGTACGGGATGGTTCAGCCAAGGTCGTTGTTTAATATGGATGCAGTGACAGCTATAGAAACTGACTTCATCCATTTAAGTATGTGAGAAAGACACTGCTTCTTACTCAGAAAGACCACAGAAGAGACCGGGTTCAGGCTAGACCATGTGTAGGCTATGAAAGCTTTGACCGTCCCCAGCAGGAACAAATCTTGCAACTGAATCAACAGAAACAGTGGCTTGGCCAAGTAAGGCTTGGTCATGCAGACATGGAAGCAAATCCTCAGGAATTAAAAAGAAAAAAATCAGTCAGGTGGCCCAGGAGAAGACTGTGTGCAGGAAAGCTCAGAAGGAGGGGCAGAGGCTTAGAAGTTGGCTCAGAGCAAGTCTGTAGGTGAAAAAACAGGAGGACCATGGTCAAGACCCACCCAGCCCGGGGGTGGCCACTTTGGATGTTAAAGGGACAAAGCTCATCAGGACAATCATCAGTATGTTCTTCAGCTGGAAATCCTCTGAAATTATCTCAGGATTTTCCTAGACTAGACCAGAACATTACCACTGTCTGGAATAGAGATAAGAGTTTCCAGAAATGGGTTATCTTTCTAAGCTATGAAACTACAACTTATAGTCCTTTAAGATCTTCAGATATTACTTTACTAAATAACTTAGATTATTCTTAAACTTCCAAGAGGACATCAGTACTCCACATTATCTAGGGTTTTTTTTCTACAGCTTCTCAGTGTCTTTTATAAACTTATCCAATTTTTTTTCCAATCCCTGAGAAACAGTCCCGAAATTCAATGTTCTATTGTAATATTTGTACATCTCTTCTATCTTTCTATCATTTCCTTTTCCTTCTTGCACACCCTCAACTCTCAAACCTATTTTTCTATGTGTCTTAGAACCTATTTTTCTCCCCTACCTATTTTCTCAAATGCATCCAGGTTATAAAAAATCTATAAAGAATACCAACAAAAAATATTTTTTAATGTCAACAGGTTTAGGCTACGGGATGCACACTCTGATGCAGCATCAGATGGGGACATTTTTCTCCCAACTGCTTTCACATCACTTGCAAGGTGATTTGTCAAAACAAATTACCCCTCTTCTCTGGAGGATTTAATCTACTCCATACATGGGTGGTCGGAGAAGGCAATGGCAACCCACTCCAGTACTCTTGTCTGAAAAATCCCATGGACAGAGGAGCCTGGTAGGCTGCAGTCCATGGGGTCGCTGAGGGTCGGACATGACTGAGCGACTTCACTTTCACTTTTCACTTTCATGCATTGGAGAAGGAAATGGCAACCCACTCCAGTGTTCTTGCTTGGAGAATCCCAGGGACGGGGAAGCCTGGTGGGCTGCCGTCTATGGAATCGCACAGAGTCAGACAAGACCGAAGCGACTTAGCAGCAGCATACATGGTGGTCGCCTTCCATTTTTAATGATTCTGAAAACACAAAAGATGGTTCAAGTGTCCTATGACAGAATCTGAGGTTCCTCACTCTGTGCAAATGATCGACCGTCCACTGCAGGAGCTGCTGGCTTGGTGCTTTCATTGCCCATGTGTTCACAGCCTCACTCTGAAGAGGTTTGCTAACCTGTCCTCTGAACTTGGGGCTAGTGAGCACCTGAAACCTCTAGCTAAGGTCCACTTTCAGGCATTCAAACCAGCATGCCAGAAGAACCCATGCTCTTTTTCTTTCAATCCTTTTCATCTTCAGACATCATCTTACTTATGACTTGTTTTGAATACGGTGAGGAGGGCTGTGGGTGGTTCGCATTTGCTCCCTGTGTGGCCCTGGTGAAGACACTGAGGTTTCCCACATGGCAGCAGCAGGGAGGGACTGCAGTGCTAGGAGGAGGGGCCAGCATTTTCTTCATCTTGCACATTCACTTATGAAGAATCTTTTATTCATGTTCACTTATGAAGAATTTTTTATGCAGCAGACACATCCCACACATGAAGATATATTCACTTCCTTTAGACACACTTATTTCCTTGGGTGGTTTTGGAGGTCATGCTTCTTTCTCTCCTTTGGAATAACCTGCAGTTAGAAAGGCTTCATGTGCAGAAAGGAAGTTCCATTTTGCTGAGGAGAAAAAGGACAAAAATGCAGTTACTGCCTCTCTCGTTTCTAGATAATTTTCTCTAACATATAAACTCTGACAACAGCCTCTTCAGAGGGTACTAAACAGTATTGCAGCTCTGAAAGCCCCACCTCAGGAGTAAGATAAGGTATTTGACTTTGCCTCTAAGCATGGCTCCATAAGAATTCAAATATAATTTACATACATTATGGAAATATGCCACTGCAGCTAAAACAGATTGTGATGTTCAGTTTAGATAAATTTAAACTCTTACCTTTCGGTGAGGAGACATCTCTCTTTCCTTTGTGAATCTCAAAGTTCAGGGCCTCCAGGAGCTGGTTTCCAACTTCCTGCAACTCCTGCACCTTCAGCTGGCTGTGCCCTGCCTCTCCTGACCGAATGAGGCAGGGTGCTCCTTGCTTCGCAGCCTCCAAGGCTCCATCGAGCATCTGGGCCACATACTCTAAAGGCCTAGTTAGGAGCACTGGGACTTGTGCTCCAACCTGTGGAGCAAAATTCAACAGGAGGCCCACCCGGAAAGCACTGATTTTTCCTATCCCAAGCCCCTCTTAGTACACTCGCTGCCGGCCGTGAAGACAGAGACACACGCGACCATTTCATCTGAGAGCCATACGGGCTCTGTGCGTGACTCACATCACCTGGCACCATGGGCAGTTATCCACCATACAGTGCTCTGTGTCGTTATCAGAGATGATGTGGAGGAGGCACAAGACAGGTCTGAATACAAAACTTTAAACATTTGATTTTATGTTAAAATGAAACAATTTCTCCATCCAAAAAATGTCCATCTTCTTGAGTTATTTTCTGGGCCTTCAGCCTGTGGGGGTTCCTGAGAAACAGGCCATTAGGCAGTTCCTGTGGTTCTGATCTTCAGAAGCAGCTCGGGAAAGAAGAAAATTGCTATGAGACTTTGACATGGATGCCCACAGGCCTGGAGAATGAATGTTTTGGGAGGTGTGCAAATAGTTCTCACTTTTAGGAGCAAAGTCTGAGCCAGAGTATCCGGGTCCATGATAGTACAGGACATTTTTGGTGAAGCGCCTGAGGCCACGTGACTCACATATTTCTGTGCTGTAGATGCAAACCTGTGTCCACTCAGTGGAAGAAGGTGAGGGTGAGATGATCTGAGAGAACAGCACTGAAACATGTACATTATCACATGTAAAACAGACGACCAATGCAAGTTCAATACACAAGCAGAGAATCCAAAGCCGGTGCTCTGGCACAACCCAGAGGGACGGGATGTGGAGAGAGGTGGGAGAGGGGTTTAAGATGGGGGGACATATGTATACCTGTGGCCGATTCATGTTGATATATGGCAAAAACCATCACAATATTGTTAAGTAATTATCCTCCAATTAAAATAAAATTTTAAATTAATTAAAAAAAAAACTGTGTCCACCCTAACCTCCTGGAATAAAGAGTGCATTGTGAATCAAAGGGAAGGAAGAAAGAGGAAAGCACAGAGTTGGAGAGGGAGCATAACCTTGGGGGCAGACGCAGAACCGGCGAGATGATCTCAGATCATCTGTTATTAAGCAAGGCCTACAGTTCATTTCAAACCACCTCCCAAGGGAACTTACAGAGCCATCCAAAATAAATAATATATTGTGCTAATTTAGTTCCAGTTGTGGATCACAATAAACTGTGGAAGATTCTGAAAGAGATGGGAATACCAGACCACCTGACCTGCCTCTTGAGAAATCTGTATGCAGGTCAGGAAGCAACAGTTAGAACTGGACATGGAACAACAGACTGGTTCCAAATAGGAAAAGGAGTACGTCAAGGCTGCATACTGTCACCCTGCTTATTCAACTTCTATGCAGAGTACATCATGAGAAACGCTGGACTGGAAGAAACACAAGCTGGAATCAAGATTGCCGGGAGAAATATCAAT
>SJYV01005163.1:154094-241231 GCA_006410875.1 Neotragus pygmaeus | reverse complement strand
CAGGAGGAGAAGGGGACGACAGAGGATGAGATGGCTGGATGGCATCACTGACTCGATGGACGTGAGTCTGAGTGAACTCTGGGAGTTGGTGATGGACAGGGAGGCCTGGTGTCCTGCAATTCATGGGGTCGCAAAGAGTCGGACACGACTGAGTGACTGAGCTGAACTGAACTGAACAGGGTCAAGGGCTTCCCTGGTAGCTCAGTGGTAAAGAATCGGCCTGCTGAGTAGGAGACTTGGGTTCGATCCCTGGGTGGGAAGATCCCCTAAAGAAGGAAATGGCAGCTCACTCTAGTATTCTTGCCTGGGAAATCCCAAGGGCAGAGGAGTTTGGTGAGCTACAATCCATGGGGTCGCAAAATGTTAGACATGACTTAGCAACTAAATAGCAGCAGCAGCAAACAGGGCTTACCTTTCACAATGACTGTAAATGGTGAGCATTTACCACAAAGTGCAATAATCAGGGTGTCAAATTTACTTGAATATCAGCTTAGTCCAGTATCTGTATTATTTTGTTTTGAGGGAAAATGCTTGTGATTTTTGTTCATGGGAAAATATACGTAACATACAATTGTAGCCATTTTTAAGTGTACAGCTTAGTGGCATTATATATCCATGCTGTTGTACAGCCAGCACCTTTCAAATGTCATTAAGTGTACTCACATTGTTGTACAGCCATCACCACCATCCACCTCCAGAACTTTTTCATCATCCCCAATTGAAATCAGCATTAGTTTTCACATAGTCTATGAGCCACCCCAGAACCTCAAAGGATGAAGCCCCTACCTACTAATCTATGCACTCCCGGGGAAGACTCTAAGATACAATATTATCTAGCATTTTAAGCTTCACTCATTTGGCTCCTGTAAAAGGGAGGAGGCCAAGGTTCTGAGACGGAGACAGACTTGCTCCAACAAAACACTGACAACAGTGGAACCAGCTCAGCCTCCAGTGCACATTTCATGATACCTCATTCCATCTAACGCTGAGGAGGAGGACGTGAGAAGGCCCTGCACTGGTGCCCAAGACTATCCTACCCTCTGCTCTGTGGGATTCTCACTGCTTTGGGCAGAGAGCCAGAGTTGCCTGGTAGCCCAGAAAAAGAAGACAGCTCTCTTACACGGCACTCATTGCAAAACCAACTTGGTTGTTGGCACTTTTTTTTCCTTTCCATTTTCATTTCCATGAAAACAAACCCACTTCCCATCCGCTTCTTCACAAAATCGTCATAACATACTCCCTACCACGCTTCCCTCAGTGTTCTTCCCAGCAGACAGGAATAGAGGAGGTCACTATTCCTAATCATCAATATCACTGATTTAGCCAGATTTCATCTGCATAAAAACAGGAGTGCCCAGGAGACCCTGCCTGGTGAGAGTTCCCGTTCCTGTACCTCGTAGGGGTGCCTCTGCCTATGACTTCCCATCAAGCTCAAGATGCCCCAGGGCTTCTCAGGTACCCTCCATTTGACCAGCAGCTTTCAAGAGGAGATTTGCCATTGTGTAGTTCTTGGCAAAATTGCATCACAAATGGTAAGTACAGACTTCTTACCACAAACAGAACCACGACACCACAACATTGGTCACAGTATCACACACATACACTAGCACCAAGAGTTTGATCCCCTGAATTTCTGATGCATACACCCCAAGTACATGTCGAAACCCACTGTGTTCCTTTCTTAGGGCTGCCACAACAAATCACCACAAACTGGATGGCTTAACACAACAGAAATTTATGCTCTCAGAGTTCAACCCCAAAGTCCAAAATCAAGGTGGCAATGCTTGAAGGCTCCAGCCTTGGCTCTTCCTGGCTTCTAACGGCTCCTGAGAATGCTTGTCATTGCTGGGCTTATAGCTCCACCACTCATCTCTGTTCCTCCTCCACATGGCCCTCTTCTCCACGAATCCTCTGCTCTCCTTACAAGAACACTGAACATAGGATTTAGGATTTACCCTAATCCAGTACAACCCCATTTTACCTGAACTAATTATCATCTGCAAAAGTCCTATTTCCAAATAAGATCACATGCTGAGATTTTGAGTAGACATGAATTGTTAGCGCTTATTCAACCCATGATACCCACCTCTAAGATATGTTCAATCCAGTATCTCACTTCGTTCTCTTTGTTTTTGCCTTCTCCGTTTCAGTCCTACTTGTGACCGACCACTGCCTTGTTGGAACGTTTCTAACGCATCTGCTTCCATCCTCACTACCCTATTCAAATCTCCAGACTGCACTTTAAATGCGTGTAGACTTTACCAGGTCAAGGAGATGATACTAAGTTGCTCACAGAGGGTTCAATACTTCAAATATCCGTCTCTCGCCATTCACGCAAGAAGTTGTGTGCACTCAACTCACATTCAGCATTGCACTGGAGGTTACAGAATTCCAGCCTTCAGGGAACTTACTGTACAATAGAAAAATGGACAACTGCATGACCAGATGAGCAAAGCAAGCAAAAGGGTGAGGCAGTGAAGGAGGAAAAGGATATAAACCATGCAGGAGCAAGGCCACAGAGACAACCTGGGATGAGGCAGGAAGATACAAACAGGTCCAGAATTTTCAGATCTCTTCAAGAAACTTAGATATACCAAGGGAACTTTTCATGCAAAGATGAGCACAATAAAGGACAGAAATGGTATGGACATAACAGAAGCAGAAGATATTAAGNGGGACCAGATGCCATGATCTTAGTTTTCTGAATGTTGAGTTTTAAGCTAACTTTTTCACTCTCCTCTTTCATCAAGAGGCTCTTTAGTTCTTCTTTGCTTTCTGCCGTAAGAGTGGTATCATCTTCATATCTGAGATTATTGATATTTCTCCCAGCAGCCTTGATTTCAGGCTTTGTGATAACGTTAGCATAAGGCTCTGAGAAGTTCTAGAGCAAGTGATTGGTGAGGTTAGATAAGTAACTTCCACTAACCTTGCTTACTTCATAGCCTCTTTCTGTGAAGCTCATCAGAAATCTTCCATTCCTGAACACACTCAATTCTTCATCTTGGGACACCTGCACATGTGGGTTCTTCTGCCTGGACTCTTTTACTCATTAGTTGTCCACCAGAGTCCCACTTTTTCACAGACCTCATTCAGTCCGGCTTAACCCATGTAGGTCTTTTCTCATGTGGTTGTCTCTCAGAATTCTGTATCCCTCAAGCTCAAATACAGTTTGAAATGAATCAAGTCAACTGTTAAAATGTTTTTTCCTGGCTTCCTCACTCAGAAATGCCATGAAGCCAGGGTACTCAGTACATACTTGTTAAATGAATGGGTAAAAAATTTGCTTCACTTGACATAACTTGGTGTTTCACTGTGGAATCCGTGGCATATCCAATGACTTCACTTGGTCCAATGGCCCTTCATCTTTCTTTAGGTGTCCTGAGGACCAAAGGCTGTAATAGTAGCTGAGCTACTGAGGGCAGGAAAAAGAGAAACAGAACTCCACCCCCCAACACCCCCTAGCTAGTGGTCGTGTAGAGTAAGTGTTTTGTGGTAACCGTGTGGTAGGCAACATCAATATTAAGCAAACACTTGGATTTAAACAGCCCTTTTGTGGAGCAAGTTCACATACATTTGCTCTTTGAATCCTCCCTGTCATACCACCCTCTTGTAGGAATTGACAATGAATTAAATTGTGTAGTTGTGGAAGCTCAAAGGGGTCAAGTGACTTTTCCTTGATCACAGAAACTGTTAATTAGCAAAACTTTCAGAAAATTAAGAACCACTTACCTTTTGTTCATTACTGTAACCTGCCTCCCAGCCTGGCACGTAATAGTGCTTGCTAAATACTGTGGAGAAAGTTTTGAAATCTGATTCCAATGTGAGTCTCTGGCTCTGTGAGCAGTAAGACTATCAAGCTGTGATATGTGACTGTCTTGTAGATCGAAGTGGTGTGGTTTGGGGAACATAGAAGGCCGGAGAAACATTCAATAGCAAAATTATGTGAAATTGGTTGCTGTTTTGGGTGCCTTTTCTTGCCTATTTCCTGATATTCCACCTGTATCAGCTTTCCTTTGTTTTCTGATTTCCATGACCCAAATTTTCCATCTAGATTTAATGCCTAATAATGCTTCGTTGTCAATGCTCATCTTTGACCAGCCTTTCCAGGGATACATGCCTTTTGTAATTGAGTGTAAAAAACGGAAGGTTTTATACCTAGTTAGTAAGATTTCAACTATATCATGTGCCAAGAGTGGAGCAGAGACGAAGTAGCTTTTTCCTGGTGCATAAAAGGATATCAGGTTGGATGGTAAAGGAGGAACTGGGTGCTGGGTAAGAAGATTGGGCCAAAGTCTTGGCCCTGCCACCGATTATTTATGTGAACATGGAAAATGTGCTGTTCTTAGCCATGGTTTCTTCATCTCTAAGTTGAGATAACCGTTTATACCTCTCTTGCTTTTTGGATGGTGAAATGATGAAATAATGTGGATAAAATCATGTTATAAACTGTAGTTCCAGCTGGTACTTTCATTTACATCTGTACATAGAGTTGGGTCTCTATAGTTACAGCAGGACAGTGTCCATTCCAGGCTCAACATGTTTCTCTGTAGATGTCAGATGCTTAGTAAAAGATAGGAAGTACATTTTAGCTATTAGTTAATATCACTAGGATAAATGCTAGTTCTTATTGGACTGCAAGGAGATCCAATCAGTCCATTCTAAAGGAGATCAGCCCTGGGTGTTCTTTGGAAGGAATGATGCTAAAGCTGAAACTCCAGTACTTTGGCCACCTCATGCAAAGAGTTGACTCACTGGGAAAGACTCTGATGCTGGGAGGGATTGGGGGCAGGAGAAGGNTAAAAAAAAAAAAATTGGGGTAGACGATTTCTTAAACAGGACACAAAGAGCACTAACAGTAAAAGAAAAAACTTGGTAGATTAAAATTTGGACTACATGAAAATATATAACATATTTTATCAAAATACACCATTAAGAGCATGAAGAGCCAAGCTACAGACGGGAAGAAGATATTCACGATGCATATATTCCACAAATAACTCATATCCAGAATATACAAAGAACTCCTACAACTCAATAAGAAAAAGGAGCTCATTCAATAGGAAAGGCTAAGCAAAACAAGCGAAGATTCACTTTACAAAAGAGGGCATGCAAATGGCCAATACAAAGGTTCTTGACCTCATTCATCATCATGGAAACACAAAGTCAAACAAAACGCAAAGCCACAATGTGAGGCACTGTCACATACCTGTCAAAAGAACTAAAACAGAAAAGACAAATAACACCGAGTATTAGCCAAGATGTTGAGTGACTGCAAGTCTCCTACCTCCTGATGGAGATGTGAATTGTTATAACTGCTTTAGGAAACTGTTTGGCAGTACTTACTACAGCTAAGCATAATCATCTCCTGGAGCTTCGTAACTACTCTCCCTGGTATATACTCCACAGNATTAGCCAAGATGTTGAGTGACTGCAAGTCTCCTACCTCCTGATGGAGATGTGAATTGTTATAACTGCTTTAGGAAACTGTTTGGCAGTACTTACTACAGCTAAGCATAATCATCTCCTGGAGCTTCGTAACTACTCTCCCTGGTATATACTCCACAGTACTGGGAACATACACTCTTCAACAGCAGCTTTATTCATCATAGCCCCAAACTGGAAACAACTCATATTCCTTATACATTAAAATAAACAATTTTTGGTGCTTATAGAATATTATATCACAATGAAAGTGACATACTTGCTACACACAGCATGAATTAACCTCTCACATGTAATGTTGAGCAAAAGGGGACATATACAAAAGAGTACATACTTAAAGATTTAATTTATATAAAGTGTCAAAACAGACAAACTAATCTCTGGTGCTAGAAGTTACCCTAGATAGTGCCCTTGAGAAGAGAGACTAGTGAAGGAAAGGGGATATTTGGGGGCCAGTGTTCTGGGTGCTTGTAATGTTCTGATTCTTGATCTGTACCCTGGTTTCTCAGGTATGCTCACTGGGAAAAATTCATTGAGCTGTATGCTTAGGATTTGCACGCTTTTTCTTTTATATTTCAATAAAAAGTTAATAATGAGAAAACACAAACAAAACAAATTTAAGGCNTCTGGGTGCTTGTAATGTTCTGATTCTTGATCTGTACCCTGGTTTCTCAGGTATGCTCACTGGGAAAAATTCATTGAGCTGTATGCTTAGGATTTGCACGCTTTTTCTTTTATATTTCAATAAAAAGTTAATAATGAGAAAACACAAACAAAACAAATTTAAGGCATAAAGTCTATGGGGGGGGGGAGGACATAAAAATCTGCCTTCCAAATCCAAACCTATTAAATGACAGCAAAATTGACAGCTTCAACTGTTTAGATTATTCTGTTCTCAAATGAAAATTTGACTTTATTTAAGATAAAGGCCCCACTTTTCAAAAAAGTTGGAAACCACCATCTTATTGAATGAACACACATTTGAGGGTTTTCAGTCGTCATTGGAAACTTTTAGGATATCAAAATTGTTAAACTTTGCTTGGTTTACTTTCACTTTTTTTCCCATGTTAATATTGTTGTTTAGCCGCTAAGTCATGGCCAACTCTTTTGCGACCCCATGGATTGTAAGCCCAGCAGGCAAGAATACTGGAGTGGTTTGCCATTTTCTTCTCCACAGCATCTTCCCAACCCAGAGATTTAACCCATATCTCCTGCTTGGCACTCAGATTCTTTACTACTGAGCCACCAGGGAAACTCTCCATGTTAATACACGGGTTTTTAAAAATAAAATTTCTCTTGGGTAACATTTTCTAATGAAGATTAGCCACCCTAGTATTCATTATAGCCAACAAGCAAATTAACCTGAGCAGAACACAATCTACCCAATACGAATCTGGGGAAGGTCAGCCAGTGATCATTGTTCACATCGAGCAGCTTCACACTCATTGGATAGGGAAGACTGGGAGCAATTATCTCAATAATCCAAGGCAGGAAACACAATCAGGCTATTCAGGAAAAAGAGGGGGCCAGAGAGGCCAAAGTTGCTCCAGTGAAACGGAGCCTGGCTAGCCAGAAAGAGCTCTTGTTTTCCATGCGCTGGCTTCCGCCCCTTCTGGAGGAAAGCTTTTCCAGGAGATAGGACCATTCTCTTCCATCCCTTAGACCTACATTTGTACAATGCCTATGGTTTACAAAGTTGCCCAGATACTACTATCATCTGAGTCTTATGCTCACCCTGAAGTAAGATTATTACTACCTCCTTTTTGCTGATGAAAGAAATGAGGCTCAGCAAGCTAAAAAAAAAAAGAAAATTGCGAAATCATGTCTGACTCTTTGCAACCCCATGGACTGTATGTAGCCTACCAGGCTCTTCCATCCATGGGATTTTTCAGGCAGGAGTACTGGAGTGGGTTGCCATAAGGTCCTCCTTAAAGCTGCAGGACTAGAAAGTCACACAGCAAGGACAAGGCACATTCAGGCACAGTGCTGTCTCCTCTATCATGAGGTCTTCTGACTTCTCCCCAATCTTGCTTGTGAGAATGAGAACATAATTCCAAGACTTGAAAAAGAAAAAAAGTCTAGGACTCTTAGACATCAGGCAGCAGGCAAGCTGGAAACGGTGCCCCAGCCCAAGGATGGTGTTCCTACCTTCACGATCATACATCCTGGAGGCACTGGGAAGTGGGAGAGAGGGCTGGGGCAATTAGCTGTTGAGTGTAGCAATGGTCTGAATGCCCCCTGCAGAAAGATCATCAGCCATGATGAAACATGTTTCATGAAACATCAGGCAGGCTTTCCTGCAGATGGAACTGACACATGTGGCTTTGAAATACACACCATATAGTTCTGAAATCCATTCATAAACATGGTGAGGTTGATTTCGCAAGAGATGACATGTCCCCAGTACTAAACAGCATAAAGAGCACTGGCTATGGAGTCCAACAGACCTGGCTTTGAATCCCAACTCTACTTTGTGAAGACACATGTGGTGAACAAGTTACTCTTCTCAGCTTCAGTTTCCTTGGCTGTAAGAAAACAATAATATCTGTCCAGAATCACTGTGAAAATTGATGAACCAATATATGTAAAGTTCCTTTCCCTGCTTCCTACTTTAAAAAATAAATAGATGGTAATAAGATTAGTTTTCTTTTTGTGAGTTTCTAAAACATATGATAAGTTTGTGTCTTCCTTAGCAGCTAAAATCAAAGAAAAACACAAATCATTTAAAATATACCTTATAGGATAATCATACATGAATATATAACCACCTTCTCAGATGGCCTAATTTAAGAACCTTGACCTTTTTTTTTCCCACCTGGAAGTAATCTGATTAACTCAGTGCCTGCTTCATTTCCTGGAATAGAAATTGCAATAATCTTCTCCTTAATTTCAATAAATGATTAACATGACAAAAACATGTGAGCTGTAGTCAGAATCCAGCTCCTACAATTTCATCTAGAACTAGTGTTACCAAATACTGCCTGAAAGAAAGATGAGTATCTGATTGGTTAACTCCAGATGCCGTCTTGGGCAAATTCCACAGGTTACCCAAGGAAGCAGAAAGAAAGGGTCTTATATTTGGCTGCCTATGACCTTCCTTTTAAAAAGAAAAAAAAATCAAAATCTACAGGTGTTCTTCCATGAGAATGTTTTGCTTTCACCTCAACCCCCATGAATACCCTCTACCCATAAACTGGTCTGCCTTCTCAACTGTTCTATTTCTGTCCATGCCTGCACGTTCTTAAAATCTTAGAAACAAGGAACTGGAAAGATTTCCATTAAAGCCATTTGGCCTAATATCAAAAAAACGCAGGAATCATTTCTTCTGCATCCTTGACAATCTGCTACTAGCAAAATACTTCCCGTGTAGGAGAGTCAGCTACATACTTCTCTGCTGCACCGTTCCCATTCTTGGTCAAATTCTTCTATAAATCCAGCTGGGATGTTTCCCCTTTAGTTCTTCCCCCATTCACTAATTCTAGCTCTGCTCTCACGAACAATGGGGGACATAGATAAATCTCACCAGTCCTCCTTATCAGAGGTCCAGCAATATGGAAGGCAGTCATTATGTTTATACATACATTTTCTGCCCTGAATCAAACACTCAGTTCAAATAACACTTGTTGAGGGTCAACGATGTGCCTTATATTGCTTTAGGGGCTAAGGCAGGAGAGCTAAATAACACATGGCACCTATACATAAGATGCTGACACTAGTCCCTAAGAACAATCTGGATGTGACCTGTGCTGCCAGACCACCCACCCTCTCCAGGTACGCTGTGGCTTGGTGATGCCTCTCTTAAAGCATGGTACTTTGGGGTATTTACCCAAAGGAGTTGAAAAGTTACGCCCACACAAAAACCTGTATACAGATGTTTATAGCAGGTTTATTCTTAATTGCCAGAACTTGGAAGCAACCAAGATGTCCTTCAATAGGTCAATGGATAAACTGTGGTGCATCCAGACAATGGAATATTATTATTCAGGGCTAAAAACAAATGAGCTATCAAGCCATGAAAAAACATGGAGGAACCTTAAATACCCATTACTAAATGAAAGAAGCCAATTTGAAAGGCTATATACTGTACGGTTCCTACTACATGACATTCTGGCAAAACTATGGAGACAGTAAAAAGATCAGTGGATGCCGAGGGGGAGGAGAAGGGAGGGATGTACAGGCAGAGCACGTGGGATTTGTAGGGCAGTAAAACTTACTATGCATGCGCCTATAATGGTAGCCACATTATGCTTTTGTCTTAACCCATAGAATATACACCACCAAGAGGGAACCTTCATGTAAAACGTGGACTTTGGGTGATTATGACACGTCAGTGTGGGTTCATCAATTGTCACAAATGTACCACTCTACTGGGGCATGCTGACAATGGGGGAGGGTAAGCATGTCTGGGGGCAGGGTGTAAAAGTGGGAAATCTCTGTATCTTCCCCTTAATTTTTCTGTGAACTGAAAATTGCTCTTAAAAAAACAAGTCTTTTTAATGGAGAAGGAAACAGCAATCCACTCCAGTCTTCTTGCCTGGAGAATGCCATAGACAGAGGAGCCTGGCAAGCTATAAGAGATGGGGTCGCAAAAAGTCAGACACACTGAACGTCTAACACTTTCACTTTAACAATGGGCACCTAAACCTCTCAAGTCTCAATCTCTTCAACCTTAAAAAATAAAAGTCTTTAAAAAAAGTTACCGGAAAATAGATGGGTAGGTCTGTATGGCAAGGTCGATTTCCTGGTTTTGATATGGTACTATAGCTGTGTGAGATGTTGATGGTAGGGGCTGCTGGGTGGAGGGTACAAGGACCTCCCTGTATGTTTCTTTGCAACTTCCTGTGACTCTCAATTATTTCAAAATTAAAAGTTTAAAAATAAATGGGTAGATGGGATGACAGTGGCAAAAGCTGCTGCTAAGACAGTTCAGTCTAATAAAAGGTCCAAACCAGGGAGGGTCCATCTACTGAAATATCTCTGGAAGTGAGCACCAAGGACTGTCAATCAACATCCACACCCTGCCTCTCACCAGGAGGTAAGGCATCTTTCTGGAATGGCAACCCTGAGCCCTGTGTTCTGAAACTACAGAGCCTTCTCATCATTCCTATTCTGGAACAACTGGATGGGCAGAGTCTGTATCCTGTGCTCCGTGTTACCTGGAGGGACTCCGTGAAGAAGGGGAGGGGGTCATGAGCCCTCAGGTCCCAGAGTCCCACATGCTTTTACAGGCAGGCCCGCTACTCACCAGCTGTGGTGGCCTCTTCCAGACTCCGCAATATAAGGATGGAGACAAGCATGGTATCACACAGGTTGTGAGAAGAGTCAATGAAAGAATTCACACCAAGCACATATAAAGCTCAAGTGGCTACTAGAAACTCAATAAATGTTCATGGTCTTAGAGCCTCCTGCATGAGTAAGGTCTAGGTTTTCAGGACACACTCTTACTCCCTTTTCAACACCAGACAAAACGTGGGTCCTTCCCCACTCGGTACTTTTCAGCTTGCCATGACATCTCAGATTTCCCACTACTCTGCTACGGCTAAGTCGCTTCAGTCGTCTCCGACTCTGTGCGACCCCAAAGACAGCAGCCCACCAGGCTCCGCCTCCCTGGGATTCTCCAGGCAAGAACCCTGGAGTGCGTTGCCATTTCCTTCTCCAGTGCATGAAAGTGGAAAGTGAAGTGAAAGTGAAGTTGCTCAGTCGTCTCCGACTCTGTGCGACCCCATAGACGGCAGTCCACCAGGCTCCGCCGTCCCTGGGATTCTCCAGGCAAGAACCCTGGAGTGGGTTGCCATTTCCTTCTCCATACCACTACTCTAACCAGAGCTTAAACCATCTGCAGTAAAGGACCAGTTTAGCTTGTTTGGCTTTCTTTTTTTTTTTAATACAATCTGTCATAGACTGGTACTTCGACAAAATACAATGAAAATGAATTACTTGAGAAAGGCCATTTTAAAAACAAAATACAAGGCCTCGGTCTTTTTTTCTTTAAATTTTTAGATTCAACAGGCAAAATTGCCCTGGCAAATTGCTATAAAAGTTTCTAAATGCTTCCTTTCAATTTCTGTGCTTCTCATTACTGGCTGGTAACAGCTGGCAGAGCCGAGCCATGGCCCGCGCTTTGAGTCACGCCTCTTTTGTACCTTTTCCTCCAAGTTCCTAATAATCTTACAATCATAAAATATGACTGGGTAGTTTAAAATCTCTATTTTTCATATTAATATTAATTTTCATTTTCCCAAGACAGCATTTTTTTTCAGTGTCACAGTCACATCCACGGTGCCTAGCACAGGGCAGGTGCCTCATAGGGGCTCGAATCCTTGCTAATACTCCAAATATTAAACAGGCATATTACTTTTACTTTTTCACAAAGTGCATTTGTGAAAACCTGCCCAATGAACACATCCTATCTTTGTAGCATCCCTATTATTTGCCTGCCTTCCATCTATTTGTGTTTGTCTTTTTCACCACCTGCTTCATCTCCATTTAACTGAAACACACCAGATATAGTCACTGTTTCTCTTCCACTGAGGGACGAGACAGGACAAATCAGTGAAAAAATCCCATTCATCAGAAAAGCTGGCTCTAGTTCACCAGATAAACATTCCAGGAAATGGAGTGCTTATAGTAACACACTTCCAGGAGATACTGTTATTCTGTCTACTCCTGGGCCTGTGATAGCCGCTCGATAAACTTTTATGTGAACTAGCCACGGAGCACTGGCTACATCTCAGGGATCACAACACACATCTTTATCATGGCTAGAGAGAGCAAAAGTGGTGATGAGCGCTGTTACAGAAAGGAGCCTCGGGCCATGTAGACCAGCGCTTTTCTACCCTGGCCACACAGCAGAATCACCTGTGGAACTTTCCCAAAACATACTCATGCCTGTCCCACAGACCCAGAGATTTTTTAAGGTAATTATTCTTGGATAAAATGTGGACATCAGTATTTTTCTGGTTCCATCACTAATTCCAGTGTGCAGCTAAGATGAAAAACCACTAATTTGGCATACCCTCCCACCCATCCTGGTACTTAGCAGGTGTTCCTTAGATGTTTGTTGAGTGGATGAATGACCCATTCAATGAGTGTGGCAAATGTGGAGATGGTCTTGACTCCTGTCTCCTCAGATCCTTCACTTCCAGTGTGCATCTCCTCTCAAGGTCCATCCTTAAACTCTAACCAGAAACACCCCCTTTACATCCTCTTCCTGGTGGGAGGAGGGCTTGTTTCTCCCAGGGATTACTGTCCCTAAAAAAGCACTAACTTAGCTCATCCTCACCTTTGTCAAGCAGGAAACTCCAGAACTTTCTAACGTACACACCCAGAAGGCCCCCACAAAGAGCACTAGCCCCACTCACACAGGATGGGAAATGTTATCTCATATATCTTGTGTTTATTTAATGCTTGTTCCCCGATTGTTTTCCTGGAGGTCCATGGGACCATGATGCTATCTCAGACTCCAGACCCCAGAGGACAGAGGCATGAGAACACTTAGTACCCAGTGACCGATTCATGAAAGTCTAGTAGACGGACACTGCTGTGCTCCTGAGGCAGGCCAGAGAGCAGGAAGTAGGCAGTGTGAGAGGTGAAGAGGGGTGGGGAGTGAGGCAACGTGTGGGCCTGGAGGGGAGATGAGATGCTGGTGCCCGCGGTGGGCAGGAACAGGTGACACATGGGTCAGGAAGTGTCTGCAAGCCCATCCAAGGGCCAGGGAAGAGCTTCACTGCGTTCTGAGTCCTCTGCTGAGAATGTGTGCCTGCAGTTGCCCTAGCTTCTGACCTCAGGCTGTTCCCTTAGCAGCTGCTGCTGCTATTCTTAGCCCAACAGCAGCCCCGCCTCAGCCTCCTCTTCAAACCTCTTTCTATGACCCCAAAGGAGCCACTGAACTTTCAGTCTCCCTCTGGACCCTGAAACGCCCCATCCTTGACCATGGGGACGTTTGGAAGGAGATGAACACAGGGTAGCTAAGTCAGTTGTAAAATCCAATACATATTTTTTAATGTAGAAAAGAAGAAAACAAAAGAAATACATTAGGACCTTCCTCTGACCGCCTCCCCCCGCAGCAAAATAGACATTCCCTGGGTCTCCCCTTCCTTGCCCACCCACATATTGATGACATCCCACTACTAGTAATGGGCATTTTCTGATATGTTTCTATCTCCCCACTAAACAGGGAAAGATAACACAATACTTGGGCACCCCTGTTTCCTGGCACTCTGCTGGCCTTTCCAGGTAGTGCTAGTGGTAAAGAACCCACCTGCCAATGAAGGAGACATAAGACGTGGGTTTGATCCGGGGTCAGGAAGACTCCTCTGGAGGAGGGCATAGCAACCCACTCCCATATTCTTGCCTGGAGAATCCCATGGACAGAGGAGCCTGGTGGGCTGCAGTCCATAGGGTCACAAAGAGTCAGACACCATCGAAGCAATTTAGCACACATCCTAACTCTGATTTTTCTCATACAATTCTTCTAAACCATGAGCTATGTTAAGAGACCCAACAAGGGTCACAGTTTGCAATTGGCACAGCTAGGATTCAAACCTGGTACTTTGTGACTTCAAAGCTGACAGAGCATCATCCTCTCCTGAATGCAAGTATCATACTTCTGTCACCAAAAAGAATAATCTGCCCTCAGCCCTAATGCAGCTTCTCAAGGCAAGAATAAACCCTGTGGGCTGACTGAACCATCCACTTCCAGAAAACACAGAGAGGAAAACATATTTGCCATCCACATGCCAGTGAGAAATGAAGAGACATGTGGCTTCTCTTGTTACATCAGATTTTTAGGAGGCTGAAGAAAGGGATGAGAGAGGATGAGATGGCTGGATGGCATCACTGACTCGATGGATGTGAGTCTGAGTGAACTCCGGGAGTTGGTGATGGACAGGGAGGCCTGGTGCGCTGCGATTCATGGGGTCGCCAAGAGTTGGACACAACTGAGCGACTGAACTGAACTGACTGAAGAAAGGGAGGAGGGAAGCACCCAGCCAACAGAGAGGAATCACTGACCACCGCAGGATCCATAATAACATTTCTGAGTCCCAGAAGCACCTCATAACTGTAGGGACTCTGAGAAAGTGATTCATTTATTCACCATCCAGTAGATACTTCCTGAGCACCTACCATGTGCCAAGACTGTACTAGGTGCTGGGAGAAGAGGTGAACAAAGCCATCAGCCTCTGTCCTCATAAAGCTAGCAGCTGTTGGAGGAACAACACTGGGGTTTGGAGACATTTGTGGGGTAATGGCATCTCCTGACACACTACCATAAATTTAGAGCTGAGGCACTTTTAAGGGAGTAGGAGGAGGAGGAAGAGTTGAGGAAACCAAACTCGTTGCTATGCAACCGTGATGATTATTCTTAGCCAGGGCAGGCAGCACAGCAGCACCACACAGGGCGTGGGCTGTCTCTTATACACATCTGACGAGACAGGACAAATCAGTGAAAAAATCCCATTCATCAGAAAAGCTGGCTCTAGTTCACCAGATAAACATTCCAGGAAATGGAGTGCTTATAGTAACACACTTCCAGGAGATACTGTTATTCTGTCTACTCCTGGGCCTGTGATAGCCGCTCGATAAACTTTTATGTGAACTAGCCACGGAGCACTGGCTACATCTCAGGGATCACAACACACATCTTTATCATGGCTAGAGAGAGCAAAAGTGGTGATGAGCGCTGTTACAGAAAGGAGCCTCGGGCCATGTAGACCAGCGCTTTTCTACCCTGGCCACACAGCAGAATCACCTGTGGAACTTTCCCAAAACATACTCATGCCTGTCCCACAGACCCAGAGATTTTTTAAGGTAATTATTCTTGGATAAAATGTGGACATCAGTATTTTTCTGGTTCCATCACTAATTCCAGTGTGCAGCTAAGATGAAAAACCACTAATTTGGCATACCCTCCCACCCATCCTGGTACTTAGCAGGTGTTCCTTAGATGTTTGTTGAGTGGATGAATGACCCATTCAATGAGTGTGGCAAATGTGGAGATGGTCTTGACTCCTGTCTCCTCAGATCCTTCACTTCCAGTGTGCATCTCCTCTCAAGGTCCATCCTTAAACTCTAACCAGAAACACCCCCTTTACATCCTCTTCCTGGTGGGAGGAGGGCTTGNTAGTGTGGCAGGGAAGCTGAAGGAGAGGGAGTGGGCTGTCTCCAAGGGCACGAATGGACACTGAACAGAATCACACTTGCCAGAGGCTGACAAAATATGGTGGGGACAGCCCCAGAAACCACAGAGAGGACCTCCTGCCCGGCTATGAAAATCCTTGTTCTTGAGCCTGAAATTTACCTTCTGTTACTATAATCACATCTGTACAGAATACCAAAAAGGGACAAAGAACAGCATAAATGCTGGCATGTTTCTTGCCTGGGGGAACATGCAGTCCACCAGGGCAGTGAGATACATAGGCACAGAAACAGTCCATCAACAGGTATTTATTAAGCTTCTCCTGCACTGCACCTGATGCTGAGGGGGCGGAGGCAGCCCTGGGGCTGAGGGAGGGCGCAGATCGTGTTGGCTGCACAGAGGCCGGCACCATGCTGACAGACACTGCTGGGTCATGGCTCTGAGTGCTAGACCTGGCTCAGTCCCCTTGGGCTCAGGCAGCCTGGGGCTAGTTGTTAGATGTCTCTGAGCCTCCCTCAGTCTCCTGATCTTTAAAACAAGACTTATGCTAAGCAGCCCTTCCAGTTCTGACAAGTCTTTGCCATTATAAACACTACAGGATTTCAGGGGAAGCACAACTGAGTATGTAATAAAATACTCAGGAGCTACGTGGAAGAGGGAAGATTTGAAGACGGGGTGGAGAGGTGGGAGACTGATGTTTACTAAGGGCCTATTATGTACCTTCACCTAAGGATGAAGGGTATTCAGAGTCGAAAAAGCCAAGCCTCAGGGAGGTTGAGTAACATGCTCAAAGCTACATAGCCAGTAAGTAGCAGATCCAAGATTCAAATCCAGATCCTCCTGGCTTCACAGCCAGTGCACTTGCCACTGGTTCCTACTGCTTCTCTAAGATGGTAGGACACGGATAGTAATGGGGGTGTGGGTAAGCAGCGTGGACAAGGACACTGGCAGCTCGAAAGCCTCCAGGATTAACAAGGGAAGACTCCTGGGGGCTGTGTGGGGAAGAAGGCTGTGGTGAGCAGAAAGAATGAGAACTGGGCAGTTCTCACTCAGCATTGTGTTTTGCTGTGCTTAGTCACTCAGTCGTGTCCAACTCTTTGTGACCCCATGGACTGTGGCCTGCCAGACTCCTCTGTCCATGGGGATTCTCTAGGCAAGAATACTGGAGTGGGTTGCCATGCCCTCCTCCAGGGGATCTTCCCAACCCAGGGATAGAACCCAAGTCTCCCACACTGCAGGTGGATTCTTTACTGTCTAAGCCCCAGCATTGTGCTAAATTTGAATAAAAAGAAAATGGTATATAAAGCAGTCTTTACCCTAAATTGGGACTTCCCTGATAGCTGAAACAATGAAGAATCTGCCTGCAATGCAGGAGACTCAGGTTCGATCCCTGGGTCGGGAATATTCCCTGGAAAAGAAAATGGCAACCTACTCCAGTATTCTTGCCTGGAGAATTCCAAAGACAGAGGAGCCTGGCAGGTTGTATAGAGTCAGACACAATTGAGTAATTAATACTTTCACTTGCACTTTTCATCCTAAATTAATGTGCAACCAAGGAGATAAAATGTGAAAACCAACAATTAGTGAAATACTCCAAAAAGTCCCAAAGAAGGTGTTCAAAAGTACAATATATCATAGCAGAGTGTAAGTGTGGGGACTGCTGCTTCTGATTTGGGTGGCCACAGATCTGTGGAGGAAGGGGAGTGGATATGAGCCTTAGAGGATTCCACAGGGCACAGTCAGGAAGGGGATAGAGGTAAGGACATTTGGGACAAGAAAAATCTCCTCCTGGGGAGAAAAGTGCAGAAATATGTTCTCTCTGCTTAGAAGACAGCTGGTGGGAAACAGCTGGATTGGGAGAGACTAGACCACTCCAGTGTTCTTGCCTGGAGAATCCCAGGGATGGGGGAGCCTGGTGGGCTGCCGTCTATGGGGTCGCACAGAGTCGGACACGACTGAAGCGACTTAGCAGCAGCAGCAGAGCACTTTGGCTGATGGAGTGAAGAGTCTGATCCTTAACTAGAAGGCTGTGAGAATCATTGAGCACACCTGAACAGGGGAAAGACAGGCTACAGAGGAACTGATGTAAAGGCAACCAGCAGCACTTAGAGGGCCAGGCTGGGCTGAGGAGGGTCTGAACAAGGGGGTCACCTTGAGATTGGCAGGGAGGACAATGTCCTCAGTGTTTCAAGATGAATAGGAAAGTCCTGGTGAGTGGGGAGCAGGAGATGCTGGGAATCAGAGTCAACCTGAGCTTCAAGAGAATGCTAGGCTCATGTTCAGAATTAGAGAAGCCTAGCACAGAGTCGGACATGACTGAAGTGACTTAGCAGCAGCAGCAAAAAGTAAAATGTGGGGGGAGGATGGTGATGAGGTTGATTAGTTTCATTTTAGACATTCCATCTAAGGTTCCTTTGGGATATCCAAAATCATGAATCATAAACTCAGGGAAAGAAAAGCTTAGGCTGGGGGAGGGAAGGTGGGCTCATCCATTGTCCAGGGTGAGAGGACAGCACCCCTGCTCCTGAAGCCCCCAGGAAAGGCAGGACAGCTGCTCTGTGAGTTAGAACTGTATGTCCTGATAAGAGAAATCACAGGAGAATGGAAACAAAATCTCTGAGCCAATTCATAATTATTCCCATCAATAGAGCTAGTGAGGCTCTCTGTCAGGGTCAAGCCCACAAGAATGGAATCCGTTTCCCTCTTCAAGCTGTAATCCCTCTGGGCTCTTGGGAGAGACCGTCAGCATCTGTCAGGGACAGGGACTACAGAGGACAATACCCGGCATCTCAGTACGGATACAAGGAATAAGATTTTGGAGTCAAGAGTTCTGGGTAAGAATCATGACAGCTCCATCTTGAGTGTGGCCAAGTTCTCCAACTTCTGTGAAGAGTATAAAAGACAAGCTTCAAGTACCTGACGTAGTGCAGGACATACATACAGTGTCAGTTAAATGTTAGCTCCCTCCATCCCCACCCCAGAGCAGGCCTTTCCGTTACTGATCAGTTCTGATTAAGTTTTTTTCATTAATATCTATTCAGAAGACCTAGTTATACTCTCTGGGATAGCACAAAAGTCAGTTTCCCCTTTCACCTATCAAATGGTATGTTTCCCCTGAAGTTGGATTTAACACATCTTGAACTGAATTTCATCCTCAGGATAAGGTCTGACAGATAACAGAGCAGAGAGGGGTTATAACTGTTCTATAAATGCAGCCCAAAGGCCCCAAAATATCATCTCTGCCGGACTGTTAAGGGCATATGAAATTCTACCATGAGATTTCTTTCTTTAGCCTAACTTGCTTCTTTTAAATAACAAATTCTCCCATGAGGAATAACCCATTGAACTGTTGTTGTTTAGTTGCTAAGTCATGTCTAACTCTTTGTGACCCCTTAGACTGTATAGCATGCCAGGTTCCTGTGTCCTTAACTATCTCCCAGAGTTTGCTCAGATTCATATCCATTGAGTTGGTGATGCTATCTAGCTATCTCATCCTCTGTCATCCCCTTCTCCTTTTGCCTTCAATCTGTCCCAGCATCAGAGTCTTTTCCAATGAGACAGCTCTTCACATTAGGTGGCCAAAGTACTAGAGCTTCACTTCAGCATCAGTCCTTCCAATATTGAGGGTTAATTTCTTTTAGGATTGACTGGTTTAATCTCCTTGCTGTCCAAGGGGCTCTCAAGAGTCTTCTCTGGCACCACAATTCAAAAGCATCAATTCTTCAGCACTCGGCCTTCTTTATGGTCCAACTCACATTTATACCTGACTGCTGGAAAAACCCCAGCTTTGACTATATGGACCTGAGTGAATATTGAGATCTGAGGAATCAGTGAACTAAAATGGATGGGAATGGGTGAATTTAATGCAGATCATCATTGTTATCTATTACTGTGGGCAAGAATCCCTTAGAAGAAAAGGAGTAGCCCTCATAGACAACAAGAGTCTGGAATGCAGTACCTGGATACAATCTCTGGCACTAGTCAGAGCCAGGAGGCACTTCCAAGTGATGCAGAAATTCTCCTTCGTCACCCAGCTAGGCTTTCCTTTGCCCACCACTCTCTGTAACTGTTCCTTCAATAATGACCCATGATACCCTATTTTCCAAATTCCAGGGTTCTACCTCACTCCTCAGCAGATTGGAGGCCAGCATCCACATCTTCCTTGAAACCCACGTGTGAAGACGCCCAAGGAATCTCAGAGTTACCACTCTCACGTGCCATTTCACCTGGAGGGCTCTGCCCTTCTCTGCACCAGCCCATCCCCAGCAAGGCAGAGAGACCCCTTCCCCATCCTTCAGGTCCCCATCCTGAAGGGTGGTTCCGAAGAGTGGCTCTGAAAAGTCTCTTCCACAGCGGGCCGAGCACACAGCCAGCACATAATAAATTGCACACAAAGCAAAGGAAACCATCACATTCAGATGCTGCCAAAGTGTGGCTCAAGAGGATGGTGCCCGAGGAAGTGAGCCACAGGAGGAAAGGACTTTGCTGTTTTTCCGAGGGAGTTTCCATTGCTCAACATATGCAACCTGAGCCACAAGCACCCGTTCAGCAAGTTTCCTCCAGAGAACAAGGGAGTGCCCCAGGGCCCTTTGCCTCCTGGTTACGCTGGTCTCTGTGTCCAAGGAAACGTTCTCACAAAGGACCACATCTCCATAGAAAAAGGTTCCAGCAATGGAACCCTGAGAGGAGAGCCCTCCTTGGCCAAAAGGGGCTTTTCTCCTCCAGCCAGCGTCCCCAGTCCCCTGCTGTAGGCCAACATCCTCCTGGGCCCCCACCCTTGCCAGAGCTTCACCAATTTTCTTGGGATGCAGTCTTTCTGTCACCTCACTTCTTCACTATTTGTCCCATGATACACACAAAGATAAACAACACCAAGATCTCCACACTCCCAACCACTAGGCTCCCTCACACCAAGACACCAAGGTCTTTCCTCTCCTCCCAGAAGAAGTGCCGTGGAGAGGAAGACCATGCTCTCCCTCGACAAGTATGGAGCTCTCTGAGGACCACAGCCACGACCAAGAGTCACACGTTGTCCCCAGCTGATCCTCCCTCTGGACCCACTGCTTTTCCTTCAGCCACCAGCAGAATTCTGCCCATACAGGCCACCTCCAGTTCATGCTGGTGACTCAGAGTATACAGGGAAAAACAAGAGGCCCCAGGATAGACAAGAAGATACAGATATGCAAGGAAAGGTGGAAGGAGAGAAGGCAGGAGAGGGTAGGACTGGAGTGAATCCTTTGTGAGCTCAGCCATCTCTTACACCTTATCTTAGTCACCCTTGTCATCTTTGGCCCTGGCCCTGATTCCTGAGATTCACCCTTTGATCTGCTCCTCCATCTCTGCTCATTGCGTGTGAAACACTGAAATTTGTCAGATATTCTGAGCTCCAGAACCCATGAAGAGAGTTGCCAAGGCAACAGAATACTCCTCTTTGGTTATAATTATTCGTGGGTGATACCACTGGTGGAGTTAGAGCTCAGATGTCTATCCCATTCCCCCTCCTTAGGCAGGTCTGGCTGGTTTCAGAGTTGAGGTAGCCATTAATGGCTTTGACAGGGGGATTGGAATGGAAAAGAGTGGGTCCCTCCAAAGACCAGCTAAGATGCTACCTAATGGGCCATCCAGTAGGGAGACAGGATTTTGCAGTGTTGATTAAATGCTCTGCTCCTGCTAGGACAGGGCAGGAGGGGGACAGAGGGAAGACTGTCAGAGGGTGGAGTGGCATGGACTGTAGGAGAGGACCACAGTGCCAGGCCACAGCACTCAGGACAGGGGCTTGAGATAATACCAGCCTGCTGGGCCCGGGGGAGGTGTCTAGGGCCTCATGTTCCGTCTACGTTTATTCTGACCTCCCTTGTTCTCCATACTTTCCCCAGACCTTCAAAGACACAGACTGCACAGAACACACTTAGGATCAAGTGCCCAGGCCCCAGTGCTATTCAGGGAAGACTGTGCTCAGCAAATATTATTCCATTCAGAGGGCTAGCTCAACCATTTCCTGCGTCCAACCCACATCTGAGCCCCATCTCTAGCCCCTACCCTTCCCTGGATTTCAGTCTTACCATCTCTAAAAAGGGAGGGCTTTCCTCTCCTCCTTCCAACCACTAATATTTCTGGAAAAGGTAAAAATAATATGAACTTTTGCCTGTGAGGGCTCCTCGGAGAAACTCTTTAAAGAAGCAGTCAGTACCAGCAGCCCCACCGCCAAGAGGCAGGGGTCCTCAGAGACCCTGGCTCTGTTATTTCGAGGGAGACAGGGTACAATGGTCCAGAACAAAGTCTCTTACACTCGGCCTCCTCTTCCTCCATATCTTCACCATCATTCCGCTGATGCACCCACTGCCTTCAGACTGCACTGTTCATACAAGGGGGGCTTCCTTCCCCCACCCTGCTCACACCATGATCACTACACATCTCACACTCACTCCTCCCACCAGGACCAGCAGACTCACCTCCCCAAAGCCTCCCCAGCCACACAGCCCACAGGACTCTTCTCCTTACTCCTAAGACTTTCCACCTGCACCAATCATTTGACACATCCCTCTCTTGTGTTTTTATCAGTCTTGTCTTGAAGGCCTCATACCGCCTCTAGAACAGTGCTGTGCACATAGTAGGCACTTAAGTTTGTTTGCGGGTGGATTTTTAAAAATTATTCCTTGTTCAGCAGAACCAGGTGACTCAAGTCTCCAGGTGCCTGAGCACGTCCTTCCGGAGAACGGGAGCTCCTCACATCCTGCTATACTTCCCAGCACAGCTCTCCTCCTCCTCTCCTAAACACACCGTTTCCAGCTGCGCACTCTCACAGCCGCTCCACCCCACCCACCTTGTCCCCTACTTGTCCGGATGGCTTGGGACCTCACTCCCCTCTGACCTCACTGAGCCATGTTTCCCTGACTAGAGGCCCCTGAATTCCCTGTGGAGCACAAGCTAGGCCTGTAACTCTAAAGCAACACCACCAGCCTGGTCACAAACACCCTGGGACAATGCACATCCATGACTGTCTTTTCCCAGGTCACACCCAGCACCAGGAGTCTGTCCAGGCTTGGAATTCCAGGATCTCTTTGCTGCCTTGAACCTCTACCCAGAATTTCTGGGCCTCCAACACCTCTGGGTTTCCTGGCAGGAAACTGGTATTGTCTCTCCTTGTGAGGGGACTATAAAGACCAACAAACTCAACCCTCTTCCTGGAGCCTAAGCAGATGTCAGGCCCACCCTCCAAGGTCCCGTGGACTCCCTGAGAGTAGGCTCGGTGTCATGATTAGAGGGTGGGCTTTGCTACCAGGCAGCCCAGGGCTCACATCTTTGGGTGATTTGATAATATACCCAAGTCAGTCAGCATCTACTGATGGGCTGCTCTTGTTCCAAGGGATCAGGTGCTCTCAGAGTATGGTCCTCACACAGGCAGCAAGAGTAGGATCTGGAGACTCATTAGATATGCAATTTTTTCCTGATTTGTGGGCTCAGGAACTGTTCTTTTTAAAATTTTTTATTGGGGCATAGTTGATCTACAACATTGTGTTAGTTTCAAGCTTTCAGTAAAGTAAGTGTTATACATATATCCATTCGTTTTTAGATTCTTTTCCCATATAGGCCACTACAGAGTATTGAGTAGAGTCCCCTGTGCTATACAGTAGGTCCTTATTAGTTATCTATTTTAAATATAACAGTGTGTATGTATCAATCCCAATCTTCCTTATCCCTTCCTCCTCACTGCCCCTCATAAACATAAGTTTATTTTCTACATCTGCAACCCTAAGAAATGCAAATTCTTGGGCCCACCCCAGACCTGCTAGATCAGAAACTCCAGCAACCTGTGTTTTAACAAACTCACCAACTGATTCTGGTGCACATTCAAATTTGAGGATCACTGATTTAGGTCTTGCATGCATGACTCTTTGTGACCCTATGGACTATAGCCTGCCAGGCTCCTCTATCCATGGGATTCTCCAGGCAAGAATACTGGAGTGGGTTGCCATGCCCTCCTCCAGGGGATCTTCTTGACCAAGGGATCAAACTTGAGTCTCCTGGGGTTCTTGTATTGCATGTGGAGTCTTTACCCATGATATACAAAAATGAAAAACCTATAATCTAAACCAGCAGTTCTCAGCCCTAGCCACACATTAAAATTAGCGGGGGAGCTTTTAAAATGACACCAAAGCCCAGCCCCATCCCCGAGTAATTCCATTAGAATTTCTAGGAATGGGTAAATAATCATAATGCAATGTGCTGAGAGCCAAGACTAAACAAGCGTGCAGGCAACTGAGCAGAGAGAAGGCAGTGAGGAGATCAAGGCAAGTGGGTTCACTACCTGTGCCTCTGTTTTCTTATCTGTAATATGGGGATTGCAACATCCACCCTACATGAGATGATGTACCTAGAGGCCTGGTATACAGCAGATGCTAAGTGTGGGCAACCATCCTTCTGTTCCCCAGCCCTGGCTCTTATCTGACTCTGAGCTCAGTAGCTGGACTGATGTGTTTAGTATGCCCCACATTAGCTCTTCTCCAAGGACCCCGCCCCGCCGAGGAGAGGCCTCCTGACTAGCCATAACTTTGGATGAAATCTCTTCCGCAGCCATTTCAACATTCCCAAAGTCTTTGGTCACCATCCTGAAAACAGCCTGAGTCCTTGGGAACCAGTCTATTCCCAGGGAGCTGCTCCCAGCCCAGACCCCAGCTCTCACATCCCCAGTTCTTTCAAAGACCAGCCCTCTACAACAGTGGACAAAGGCCTCTGGAGTTACACGAGGGACACATACATGTTCCCACACCTGCCCCTACTCAAGCTTTTGCCTGTGGCTCCAGGCAGGTCCACTGGCTCAGGGGAAGCTCTCTCCTATCAGGCAGACCCCCAGTACTGAACCATTCTTATTCCATCTCCCTCCTCAGCAACATCTGAATACGGGCCTATTGGGAACTTGGCAAAAGTACCAAGCTCATTTCCCCTCCCTCCCCACAAGGCACAGGAGTGGGTCTGCTGTCACAGATAGCACCCTGGGCCTCCCCCACAATGCTGCCAACCCCAGACCCACAGGCAACCCCATGGCTCCCAAACAGAGCAGGGGGCTGCCCTGTGGCTGCCTCCTTGGGCTCTGTGCTTCTCCCAGCAAATGTAAAACCATTTTTAGCCGCTTGAGAACAATCTTCTCTGTCATTTAAAATTTTAAAAAAACGAATTGCGTCATCACTTCATAGGCAAACCTAGGTTGTTTTTTTTTTTTTAAACTAAAAGTGTGATCACTCAGCTTGCCCGGACTTGGTTTCCTCTCCCCTGGATTTCATCAAATGAAGCTGGATTGTTTCCTAAAATCAAATTAGCATTCAAATAATAAAGTTCTGTCACCACAAAGAATGTGCTGTGCTATGCTTAGTCGTTCAGTCATGTCCAACTCTTTGCAACCTCATGGACTATAACCCACCAGGCTCCTTTGTCCATAGGGATTCTCCAGGCAAGAATACTGAAGTGGGTTGCCATGCCCTCCTCCAGGGGATCTTCCCAACCCAGGGATCGAACCCAGGTCTCCTGCACTGCAGGCAGATTCTTTACTGTCTGAGTCACCAGGGAAGCCCATTAAGAATAGTTTAAAACAAACAAACAAGAAAAACTCTGTACAACCAGATTGGGAAACAGTCTCCAGAATGCAGACCCCACAGAGTTGAACACAAGTGGCACTCCTGGCCTCAATTCTCCTGGAGGAGGGGCCTTGAAAGCAGCATCCCCTCAGTAGGCAGTGGTCAATAAAGCATCAGTCATGCCACTATCTAGAAACCAAGCCCCCACCCCAAATAAGGGAGTGGGAGGGGAACACACAAGCAAGGAGGGATCTGACTTCAGAGACCTATCCTCCTAAGAGGCGGGGGCTGCCAGGAAGAAACAGTGTCTTTGGAAACCAAAGCCTGGCCTCGTTCCCTGCCCCTGACCCACAGAGTCCCCGCAGAAGAATTTGGAACATGAGACAAGAAGAGAAATCCCTGCACAAACAGTCTTGGAGGAAGAGGAAAAATAAAGCAGCTACACAGCTTTCCCCAGCTCTCTGAGTGGTAATACTAGGGCCGGATTCCCTCCCAGACACCGCAAAGGCATCCTCTCCTAGCCCCATCACCGCTCCTCCTTCCCCAAGTCCTGCCACGTGCAAAATAAGACCTCAGCCCAGGCTGGCCAGAGGAGAATGAGATATTTTCTCCTTGGCTCTGCATTTTCATTCAGCCTTAAAAAGCCCAGGCTGGGCAAGAAGCCTGCAAGCGTGTCGTGCTGCGCCTTAATGCTCCCTCCCCAGGGCTGGCTGAAAATCCCCAAGTTTCTCCTTCTTGCTCTGGCGTTCTCACTGGCTGGGGTGCCAGTCCCTGGGATCTGGAAGCACTAATGGAATGGCCCTTATGATACTTAGCAAAGTGTGACCCCAAACTGAGCATTAGCAAGGCACAGCTCTGTCCACCAAGACAAGCCAAGCTGGGGCTCCGACAGATAGAGGGCGACTGGAGGGACAGGGAAAGGGTGCGCTTTTGGTGGTATGCAGTCATCCGCACTAATGGTGGAAAGAGATACTGGGTCGCCAAAATGATGGACGGTTGATACTCCAGAATCAGGGGAAATGTTTCTTAGGAGACAGCATGTTTTTTCACAGCAGAGTTGCAAAGAATCTACCTGTTTAAAAATGAATTTCCATTTCCTGAATACAAAAGACTGGGAACCACATAAAGAGGGGAAATCAATTCAAGCTTTAAAACTGACCCTATAATAGACATCCAGAAATAAGCAAGAACTGGCTGTATGGGGAAGATGCATAGGAAGTTAGAGTTGAGAGGAACCTGAGACCACATTTCAGTTCAGTTCAGTTACTCGGTCATGTCTGACTCTTTGCGACCCCATGAACTGCAGCACACCAGGCATCCTGGTCAATCACCATCTCCTGGAGTTCACCCAAACTTACATCCATTGAGTTGGTGATGCCATCCAGCCATCTCATCCTCTGTCGTCCCCTTCTCCTCCTGCCCCCAATCCCTCCCAGCATCAGAGTCTTTTCCAATGAGTCAACTCTTGGCATGAGGTGGCCAAAGTACTGGAGTTTTAGCTTTAGCATCATTCCTTCCAAAGAACACCCAGGGCTGATCTCCTTTAGAATGAACTGGTTGGATCTCTTTGCAGTCCAAGGGACTCTCAAGAGTCTTCTCCAACACCACAGTTCAAAAGCATCAATTCTTCGGGGCTCAGCTTTCTTCATAGTCAAGCTCTCACATCCATACACGACCACTGGAAAAACCATAGCCTTGACCTGACGGACCTTTGTTGGCAAAGTAATGTCTCTGCTTTTGAATATGCTATCTAGGTTGGTCATAACTTTTCTTCCAAGGACTAAGCATCTTTTATTTTCATGGCTCTAGTCACCATCTGCAGTGATTTTGGAGAGACAACATTTAAACCCTGCTTTACAGATTAGCTGTAAAGGACTTCCCTGGTAGCTTCAAAGGTAAAGCATCTGCCTGCAATGCAGGAGACCCGGGTTCAATCACTGGGTCAGGGAGATCCCCTGGAGAAGGAGATGGCAACCCACTCCAGTATTCTTGCCTGGAAAATCCCATGGACAAAGGAGCCTGGTAGGCTACAGTCCATGGGGCCACAAAGAGTCGGACACGACTGAGCAACTTCACTTTACAGATTAGAGGGACCTCCCTAGAGGTGGTGGCTCTGGAGAAGGAAATGGCAACCCACTTCAGTATTCTTGTCTAGAGAATCCCGTGGACACAGGGGCCTGGTAGGCTGCTGTCCAAGGGTTACATAGAGTTGGACATGACTGAAGCGACTTAGCATGCATGCATGCATTGGAGAAGGAAATGACAACCCACTCCAGTATTCTTGCCAAGAGAATCCCATGGACAGAAGAGCCTGGTGGGCTGCCGTCTATGGGGTTGCACAGAGTTGGGCATAACTGAAGACTTAGCAGCAGCAGCAGCAGAGGTGGTGCTTCAGATGGTAAAGAATCTGCCTGCGATGCAAGAGACCTAGGTTTGACTCCTGGGTTGGGAAGATCCCCTGGAGAAGGGAATGGCAACCCACTCCAATATTCTTGCCCGGGGAAATCCCATGGACAGCAGAGCCTGGTGGGCTATAGTCCACGGGGTCACAAAGTGTCAGATATGACTGGGCAACTAACACAGATTAGAAAGCTAAGGCCTGGGGACGTGAAGTGATTGCCTCATATTACAAGGCCACTGGGCAGAAGAACCACAACTAGAGCTGGATGGTCTAAGGAGAGCCCTGTTCACTTGGCTACATTGGTCCGAGAGCTTCCCCTTGAAAAGATCCATCATCCCAATCACCTGGTACCAGCCAGTGTGTCGCCAGGACCCCGCAAGGCTCTCAGCAGTGGCTGTTTCTGTGATTACCATGTTTCCCTACACACGTCACCCTCATGTGCTACTGACTACACTAAATCAACCACCAAAATGATTAATAAATTACTGCCCAATCATTCAAAATCACAGCATGGACTTTGATAGCAGCACCTCATCTGATTCAAACCAGTGTGCTGTGCTCAGTAATGTCCAACTCTTTGTGACCCCATGGACTGTAGCCCACCAGGCTCTTCTATCCATAGAATTTTCCAGGCAAGAATACTGAAGTGGGTTGCCATTTCCTTCTCCAGAGATCTTCCTTACCTAGGGACTGAATTCAAGTCTCTTGCATCTCCAGTATTAGCAGCAGATTCTTTACCATTGGCGTCACCTGGGCAGAGCCCGATTCAAACCAGGAGCTGATATCTATTTCATCAAGTTCTTGTATAATAATATTCTCAGTATTTGGGTGGCCCTTTTCAGTTTTTCCAAATTCTTTGATATCTTATATTTAACATTCTGTTCATCAAACCCCAGGGATTAAAGGTAGAAAAGGGACTGAGACACCTGTTTCATAGACTTTTCCTATGATTATCCATCAGTAAACAGCTGGTGAGTGAGGCCGAGAGACCACCAAAGGCCTTTTATTGCCAGAGCCAAGCTCTTTCCTGAGCAAATTGGGAATAAGAAGCTAAGCTTTACGAGAGGCTTCAGAAGAAGAGCCATAGGATACTGTCTGTTAACCTGCAGGCAAACAGAAGACACACGAGCCTGGGGGCTCACCACTGAGAAGCACACTTCAGTCATACCTCCTTTTTCTTCTTTTCATTAAAGTATTAATCACACACAGTAAAGTGTAAAATCTTAAGGAAAGATCTAGGTAAAATTTTGCATGTTTATACACTAATGTAACCATCCAGACATTAGAACATTTACAGCTACTCAGAAGGCCCCCTCATCCCCCTTCCAATTAAGAAAAACCACTATTCTGACCTCTGTCTCATAGAACAGGTTCTTCTTGTTCTTGAACATCATGTAAATAAGAGAATATAATATGTATTCTTTTATATCTGGCTTCTTTTTCAACATTCTGCTTGTAAGATTCTTCTATGCTGTTCGTAAGCCAACGGTATGATTCTTCTCATTGCTGTATAACATTCTGTTGCATCAATACACAAAAATGCATTTACCCATTCTACTGTTGATAGAAACACTTTGGTTGCTTCCAGTTTGGGGCTGTCATGAATAAAGTTTTATGAACAGTCTTATAAACATTTTTATGAATAAAAAACCCTCTTATCAGTTGGGAATATCCAGGAGCAGAACTGGAGCATCATGGGTGTATACAGAAAGATACTACTGAAAATTTTTCAAAGTGACTGCATCCATCAGCAAAGAGAGTTCCTAGAGCTCTACACTTTGTATTATTGGTAAAGACTCCTTTTTAAAGTATCACTGTGAAACAAGGTACCCCAGTTAGGTTTTTAGATAACCGATTTTAATCTTTAAGCAACTTTTCAATTCTAATTTTTAATTCTAACAATTCTACTTCTTGAACAGACTTAACCACCTAACCCTTGCAGCCCACACAGAGGTGGGCAGAGAGATGTCTACTCACATATTCAATAACTAGGAATTTCACTGTCTCTTCCTTCATGGATAGTCATCTAAAGTATCAGAAGGTCATACACCTTCTAATCACTCTTCTAGGAAATGCTGAAGATGGCCTAATCGAGAACTCAATTTCCACATAATCGTAAGCCCATAAGTTCTAGTCTCATTGTGCATGGACATCTTTGCTGCTTTAAGGCTATTTTCATGTCCAGAATACTGAAGGTTGCCCCATAAGTGGGCAAGTGAGTTATTATTCATTTCATTTGTTTTCATGCGGCTTGGCAACTGTTATTCAGTTATCAAATAATCAACACATATTTTACAAAGCACATATTTTATGTTACTGAGCTAGACATTCTGGAAGCCACAAAAAAAATCAACATTTCTCTTGAAGAGGCAGGGCCCTGGGGTAAATCATGTGGAATGTTGTCATCTACCTTCCTCTTCTCATTTTAATGCAAACTCTTTCATAGATGAAATGGAGTTAAAACAAACATCAATGATGGCCTTGACCTTGGAGAGGAAAGCATGTCTTAAGAGAACGAAAATGGAAGAGGGGAGAACAGGCCTGCCCATAGGGCCATCATGATGGGGTTAGCAGGCATTTGGTTCTATTCAAAATGTCCATAGGCACTTGGTCCCATAAGACATCTGGTCCTTATTGAAAGGTCCTTGAAATTTGGTCCTATCTAAATCATCCATGAATATATTTAGTCCATGCCAAATGGTCTTGGACAGGACCAAATATCAAGGATCTTTTGGCATAGACCAAACAAACTGCAATATGATAGAGTAATTGGATGACAGAAGGTGAATTCTAACCTATAGTCTTCTCTTAGAACAAGATCGAATTCTACCTTATCCCTTCCTCTCCTGGCATGTGCCCACCACCATCTTTTTTGTCCCCAGCAACTCTCTCTAGGTGTTACTGCCCATATCTCACCACTGGGGAATATGTACCCAAGACAAGATAAATTCCCTGACCTTCCCAAACATACCAACCTTACAGAAAATACCTATGGTGACCACCAAATGCAGAGTTGACTCTAAAGAGGAGGCACATACAGGCAAAGAGTAGGACGGCCTTGAGCTGGTCCTCAACGCAGGTCAGACAAGGCAGAGCAGAGGAGCAATGGTCATAAGTGCTCTGCCCTCTAGCAGAGCAAGGAAAAGGGCAAGAATAAACATGGAGCCTTTAGACAGACAGGACAAGCATTCCACACACTACGTCACTATGATGCTAGGGTAGGACTCGGCTACTGCTCCTGAGTACAGCCTGGCTTCTTTACTCAAACAAAAGCTGTCTGAAAACCATGACTGAGAATTTTAGGAATTTTCTTAGAAACATCCTCAGATAAGCAGGTGGAGGTGGCTGTGTACAATTTTGCTCATTAGCATGCGACAGCCCTCAATTTCTCAATTCAGAGTTTCTGACTTGGCTTTCTAGACAAATGTAAATGACTGAGAACAACTCCGTGGCTTTTCTGGACTGGAAAGCTACTTCTGTTCCTATGCAGAGCCATAACCAAGTTGATTTGGCAGCTAAAGGAGGGCATGGCAACACACTCCAGTATTCTTGTTCATGGGAGAATCCCATGAACAGAAGAGTCCGGCGGGTTACAGTCCATAGGGTCGCAGAGTTGGACACGACTAAAGCAGCTTAGCAAGTAGGCACGTACGACATGGCAGCAAACACTGAGGAGTGGGGGAGGGGACGGGGGACAGGCACGGGAGGTCAGACCCATGAGGTGGCTCTAAACCCCAGAGCCCTTCAGGACCAGGTGAAGAAGGCAGAAACAGCATCTGAGTAAGGGCAGAAGGAAAACCTGGCACCATGTCAAAGCCACCCACACGAAGGCATGGCTGTTAGATCACAACACTCCCCTCCATCAAGCTCACGTCTTCTCCAGCTGTCTTTTTGAGACAATTCACATTTTGGGTTTTTGCTGTTTGCTCTGTGTTATTCCCAGGAATCTGAAGTCTTATTCTATCTTGAGGGACCATTTACTTCTTACCACTTGGTTTAAACTTTCATTTGGTTTTCCTGCTTCCCTACACAGTCAACTCAGAGGGAACACCTTCCCTCTGTCTGGGGCAAAAGTAAAACTACCACTTTTTAAAATGTTATTTTTAACTGTAAGATAATCGCTTTACAGTGTTGTGCTGGCTTCTGCCGCACAACAGTGAATCAGCACTGAGCACACACTGGCCCCNCAAAAAAAATCAACATTTCTCTTGAAGAGGCAGGGCCCTGGGGTAAATCATGTGGAATGTTGTCATCTACCTTCCTCTTCTCATTTTAATGCAAACTCTTTCATAGATGAAATGGAGTTAAAACAAACATCAATGATGGCCTTGACCTTGGAGAGGAAAGCATGTCTTAAGAGAACGAAAATGGAAGAGGGGAGAACAGGCCTGCCCATAGGGCCATCATGATGGGGTTAGCAGGCATTTGGTTCTATTCAAAATGTCCATAGGCACTTGGTCCCATAAGACATCTGGTCCTTATTGAAAGGTCCTTGAAATTTGGTCCTATCTAAATCATCCATGAATATATTTAGTCCATGCCAAATGGTCTTGGACAGGACCAAATATCAAGGATCTTTTGGCATAGACCAAACAAACTGCAATATGATAGAGTAATTGGATGACAGAAGGTGAATTCTAACCTATAGTCTTCTCTTAGAACAAGATCGAATTCTACCTTATCCCTTCCTCTCCTGGCATGTGCCCACCACCATCTTTTTTGTCCCCAGCAACTCTCTCTAGGTGTTACTGCCCATATCTCACCACTGGGGAATATGTACCCAAGACAAGATAAATTCCCTGACCTTCCCAAACATACCAACCTTACAGAAAATACCTATGGTGACCACCAAATGCAGAGTTGACTCTAAAGAGGAGGCACATACAGGCAAAGAGTAGGACGGCCTTGAGCTGGTCCTCAACGCAGGTCAGACAAGGCAGAGCAGAGGAGCAATGGTCATAAGTGCTCTGCCCTCTAGCAGAGCAAGGAAAAGGGCAAGAATAAACATGGAGCCTTTAGACAGACAGGACAAGCTTTCCACACACTACGTCACTATGATGCTAGGGTAGGACTCGGCTACTGCTCCTGAGTACAGCCTGGCTTCTTTACTCAAACAAAAGCTGTCTGAAAACCATGACTGAGAATTTTAGGAATTTTCTTAGAAACATCCTCAGATAAGCAGGTGGAGGTGGCTGTGTACAATTTTGCTCATTAGCATGCGACAGCCCTCAATTTCTCAATTCAGAGTTTCTGACTTGGCTTTCTAGACAAATGTAAATGACTGAGAACAACTCCGTGGCTTTTCTGGACTGGAAAGCTACTTCTGTTCCTATGCAGAGCCATAACCAAGTTGATTTGGCAGCTAAAGGAGGGCATGGCAACACACTCCAGTATTCTTGTTCATGGGAGAATCCCATGAACAGAAGAGTCCGGCGGGTTACAGTCCATAGGGTCGCAGAGTTGGACACGACTAAAGCAGCTTAGCAAGTAGGCACGTACGACATGGCAGCAAACACTGAGGAGTGGGGGAGGGGACGGGGGACAGGCACGGGAGGTCAGACCCATGAGGTGGCTCTAAACCCCAGAGCCCTTCAGGACCAGGTGAAGAAGGCAGAAACAGCATCTGAGTAAGGGCAGAAGGAAAACCTGGCACCATGTCAAAGCCACCCACACGAAGGCATGGCTGTTAGATCACAACACTCCCCTCCATCAAGCTCACGTCTTCTCCAGCTGTCTTTTTGAGACAATTCACATTTTGGGTTTTTGCTGTTTGCTCTGTGTTATTCCCAGGAATCTGAAGTCTTATTCTATCTTGAGGGACCATTTACTTCTTACCACTTGGTTTAAACTTTCATTTGGTTTTCCTGCTTCCCTACACAGTCAACTCAGAGGGAACACCTTCCCTCTGTCTGGGGCAAAAGTAAAACTACCACTTTTTAAAATGTTATTTTTAACTGTAAGATAATCGCTTTACAGTGTTGTGCTGGCTTCTGCCGCACAACAGTGAATCAGCACTGAGCACACACTGGCCCCTTCCTCAAGCCCCCCTCCCATCCCCCGCCCAGGTTGTCACAGCACCAGGCTGAGCTCCCAGCGTTACACAGGAGCTTCCCACCCTTCGCCTGTCTCACATACGGTAACACATCTGTTTCACCGCTGCTCTCTCAGTGCGCGCCACCCTCTCCTGCTCTGTGCCCACGAGGCTGCTCTCTGTGTCTGCGTCTCCACCCCTGCCCTGCGAACAGGTTCATCAGTACCATTCTCTTAGATCCCATATGCATGCATTAATGTACAGTATTTGGAAAACTACCACTTCTGAGTGGCCAAACAGTAAAGAAGGATGGGGCTGAGGCCTCCAACCTCAGCCCCAAAGTTCATTTCATCTCAGGCTTCTGTCTTCATCACTGTTTGTTATCCAAATAATCTCTGCAGGAAATATATCTTTTTCAGGGACAAATGTCTCTTAATATACAAAAAGTAACAGCATCAGTTAAACAAACATTAGTTGGTAGCATCTATGTCTCAGCACTCCAAGCTTCCATTTTCTTTGATGGCTGATCTGATTCCACTGATAAATTTGATATAGGAATAATAAACAGCTACAAAAAGTCAGAGCATGCACATCAGTAAGTGCTTCTTGAGGGCAAGGAGTTGGCCTCATTCATTCCTGTCTTCCTAACACTTAGCCTAGACAAGCACAAGAGTACTGAATAAATGTTAATTGAGGGAACACATGAATGAAGGAAATAATACAGCAACTTAAAACATACAGTACACATCAAAGGCATAAATTCTAAAGGGACACATAATTCTGGAGAAGTTTAGTCTGTAAGACTGTGGAGTAATAAATGCAGCCTAAGAGAAAGAAAACAAAAATGAAGGAGACACAAGGATCAACTGAAAGGTCTAAAGCACTGCCAAATAAACTGTGTGGTAATAATAACTGCTGTCCTCAATTATCTGAAGGATTTCAAGTAAAAACGAAATTATATAGCTCTGAATTATTATAGAGGGCTGAACTCAGATCAATGTGCCTAAATTAGACAGTCAGATTTCAATTACATCAAATAGGTGACTAGCAGTTAGCTCTGTCCAACACTAAAGTGAGTTGTCATGTGGCATTAGAGACTTGTCACTGAACCTATAGATCATCACTGCCCAGACATCGTCCAGAGGTGATTTCTGCCTCAAGTGGAAGTTAGATTCAGTGGACTCTAAGGTCTCATCCATAACTAAGATTCTATGAACTCTGCGGTCAAAAGTCAAGAGAGTCAAACAAAGCCAACTTCCTGGAAGAGGACAGTTTGGAGTCAAACTGGAAAGGAGATAACATGGAATTGGCCAATTAGTCTAGTTGCTTCAGTCAGCATTGGCGTATAGGACCCAGAAACCTTACTAAAGCAGGGAGGATTAGAAAATTAACCCTGTATAATTGTATAAGGGACACTCCAAGGTCCATTGTCTTATTCACAGAACCATCTATTTAAAGTAAATTGATCCCTTCCGAAATTGGCAGATAATCCTAATCTGATGAAGCTGAAATGGGGAAATCCTATCAGATATTTAACAAGTTGATGCACAATGGAGAGACCATAGAGTTGGAGATTAAAGGAAGCCAACAAGGCAAGTCTAGTACACAAATCTGTAACCAATTTGAAACTTGTGAATGGTGGTCTCTGAGTGCCACCACAAAAGTGCCTATCCTGGCAGCCTTGGACTCTTGTCATTATCAAATCAGGGGTCATTATTTTATGAATCTTA
The DNA here is from genome assembly GCA_006410875.1 of Neotragus pygmaeus. Lineage (NCBI taxonomy): Eukaryota > Metazoa > Chordata > Mammalia > Artiodactyla > Bovidae > Neotragus > Neotragus pygmaeus. Next base: position 205,917 of record SJYV01005163.1, on the reverse strand, counting down.
TCCTGTAGCTGAGCCAGACGTGCAACAGTACCTTCTTTCATTTTGCTTGGATGATGGCCAGACACAAGTCATTTTACTATGACTTAAAGAGTACTGTGCCCATCTGTTCACAATTGATGGGAATAATTGAGGGGTAGAACGTGCCAGGCACTCTTGGACAATCCTGCAGAAATGGGTCAGGAGCTTTCTTGGCCATTTGCCATGTGACAACACTTCCTTCATCTGTGAACATATGGACTTGATGAAACCATCACTTGGAGAGCATGGTACAACAGGGCTGGGGCCATTCTATTTCCACAAGAAAATTTACCTAAGTTACAGCAAGGGAATAGCTTTTACATTCTATTACGCCTTGAGAAATTCTTGCAGGCATGCATCCTTGCACTGTACCCTCAAGTTAGAAAGGGGAAGTTGTGATTGAATGTCATCCCTGTTCACTGTCTTGAGTTTAAGATAGGGATATAAATCACCAGAAAGAGGAGTGGCCAGATGAAGTCCTGAGACCACAAACTTCTGTTGTCTGCCTCCACTAAGTTGGAGCAGTGGTGGGGAGCAAGAAAGTGTTCTCAAATATTTACTCAGGCTTTTGAAATAGTTCAATGGCTGAAGGAGAGAAAACTCACCATTAGTGGCTGAGGAAATAGTTTACAAAACACTGAATTATTTGTAGATGTAATTTTGAGTGAAAAATAAAAAAAGAGAACAGGCTGAAAAATCTTCCTCATGTCTGTCCGTTCAAGTTCAGAAACTTCCACTCATGACTTATTTTAAAAAGAGAGAAAGAAAGAAAGAATAGAATCATTAATTTGAGGCAACGAAGTCTCTCCTTATTCTTGGCCAGGAATTCCCAAAAACACGATCCTTTTTAATTCAACTTTTCTACAGTGAACATCAAGGTAAACCATGGAAGCAGAAGAGATGTCCCTTTAGGGCATCCTAGAGGAGGATCTATGTACACCAGGCACTGTGCTAGGTTGTTCTGGCATAAAACAATACAAACAGTCAAAATCTCTGTCTAGTGGTCCCATCTTCTAATCTATTAATGGAAGCAGTGTTTTTAACCCCTGCATCAAATACAGTATTTCACAGAAAATCTATCACTCTCCACTTTACAACATAATTATGCTGTGCTATGTGCTAGAGGTGGGGAAACCAGTGGCAACCCACTCCAGTACTCTCGCCTGGAGAATCCCATGGACGGAGGAGCCTGGTAGGCTGCAGTCCATGGGGTCGCTAAGAGTTAGACATAGATGAGTGACTTCACTTTCACTTTTCACTTTCATGCATTGGAGAAGGAAATGGCAACCCACTCCAGTGTTCTTGTCTGGAGAATCCCAGGGACGGGGGAGCCTGGAGGGCTGCTGTCTCTGGGGTCACACAGAGTCGGACACGACTGAAGTGACTTAGCAGCAGCAGCATGTGCTAGAGGAGGAAAGGAATATTAATAGGTAAGCTGTTGAATTCTGGTTATAAGCTGGTAGAGTCAACTTCTTTTCTCTAAACCAAGATGGAGCCTCTAACTCATGAAGCCACCATTGCTCAAGTGGAAACACCTGATTGGTGGAGCCCAGGCCAAATCAACGCGAGGGGCTCATGGCCTAATTATTTATTATCCAGGTTCTTGACGTTACCTCCTCAGTCCTTCCAAGCATTTTCCTGCTTACAGGGGAACCAAGGACGAGGAGTGGAAGAAATTCATTTCAAGGTATTTTGCTGTTTGTGGGCAGTGTGTTGAAAGCATTTCTAAGAAGAGCAGATTATGTTATACATTAAAAAGAGTGTTTGTATTTCCTCTGATTTTAATTATTCAGGCCCTCAGTGTCCTTGACTCCCCCCAGTCTCCCTGGCATGTCCAAGAAAAATGAAGAGTGGGCCTAAACAACGATATCTGCCAGCAGTGCCAGGAGCACCACACGCAGCCCTCTGCCCACCATACCCATGGCTTCCTGTCCTTTGCATGACAGCAGAAAGTCACCTGCTCCTGGAACTCTTGCTTATGCACCACACCACCTCTAACCTTGTCCCTTCCTCTTTACAATATTAGCATTTTGAGTCAGGTGATGCATATTTTTTGTTCTCATGATTTGGAACAGTCAGTGTGAAAGAACAAAGCAAGAAGCATGTCATCTGAGGTACTGGCTTCAAGGCATGGCTCCTCCTTGCTAGCTGGGTCACCTTAGGTAACTCTCTTCACCTGTATAAACTAAAATCTCCCCATCTAGAAAAAGGAGATATACGTGAAGGGCTTCCCTAGTGGCTCAGATGGTAAAGAATCCACCTGCAAAATGTGAGAGTCAAGTTCAAATCCCTGAGTAGGGAAGATCCCCTGGAGAAGATAATGGCTGCTGCTGCTGCTGCTAAGTCACTTCAGTCGTGTCCGACTCTGTGCGACCCCAGAGACGGCAGCCCATCAGGCTCCCCCGTCCCTGGGATTCTCCAGGCAAGAACACTGGAGTGGGTGGCCATTTCCTTCTTCAATGCATGAAAGTAAAAAGTGAAAGTGAAGTCGCTCAGTCGTGTCCGACTCTTTGCGACCCCATGGACTGCAGCCCGCCAGGCTCCTCCATCCGTGGGATTTTCCAGGCAAGAGTACTGGAGTGGGGTGCCATTGCCTTCTCCGAAGATAATGGCTACCTACTCAGTATTCTTGCCTGGAGAATTCCATGGACAGAAGAGCCTGGCAGGCTGCAGTCCATGGGGTCGCAAAGAGTCAGACACGACTGAGCCACTAACACTCACTTTCACTTTTCAGTCCATGTGAATCTTTTTGGAAATTGTAAAGCAGCCTGTTTCTATTGGGGGTGATGCACAGACCATGTGTCTTCTTTATACTCCAGAGTCTGAACTAGGGTTGTACTCCTCTGCAGGCTCTGCACAGATGCGGCTGAAATGTCACTGAATGCCCCTCCTGTTGCTACATTGCTAACATGGACTCTGTACATTCAGAAGCCACGCACACCATTATAAAGATGCCTACTGAGAAGGCTCTTGTAAGCCCAGCCTGTGTACCCCTAGACAGGAAACAGGAGAGTAGATCTACCCCTCAGAACCTGCTGAAGGACACATGGCTATAGCCAGCTGGTGCCAAGACTTCTCCAGCACTGCAGGCCATGCAGGTACATCCAGCCCCATGGCCCAGGAGACAATAATCCTCAACTCCCAGGAACATGATCTCCTCTTTAGCACCACCACCTGCAGAACGACCTTCACAACCACTGCAGCCAAACTCCCTCACCTCACCATTTGGCAAGCTAATAGCCCAGAATTCTCTCACTGGAACTTTTTTTTTTTTAAGAGCCATAACTAAAATCTCTGATTGTCCAACAAAAATACCCAGGAGACCAAAGGGAGAAAGATGCTGTGTGACCCCCAAAGCCACTAATCGCCCTTCAGTGGTGCACTGTGGTGTCCTGTCTTCTTCCTGAGTGTCTGCTAACAGGTCCGCCCGTGATTAGAGGCATTTAGAGTGATACTGACTCACTCTGCATCTTCAATAGCTGACACCAATAAGCAGTTGCTTTGTTTTACAACAAAGCGAATTCAATAGTTAATAGTCTTATGGAGAATTCCAATTCACAGCCTTGTTTAATAGAGATCCAAAGGCATCCCCAAACTGCACAAACGCTTCAAGTAGAAATAAATCACTTTCTTGCTCTTCACTGTACAACCAGGTATCATGGGCCGCAGATTCAACCCTTCCCTAATGGTCTGATAAAGGAGGTAAGATGTGGCTGAGTGCTCATGAATGACTTAGACAGTAATTTATAAACACAAAAGAAATCCATATCAGAGTGCTACAGAGGTAGCAGGGATTTTCCCTGAAAAACTTGAAATGTCCTCCCTAGGGCTTCCCAAGTTCTATCATGTGAAAAATATCAAGCTGGATTTCTTCCATGACACTCTCTGATCTCTCCAGGCTAGAAAAAGTTCATTCATTCATTCAATATTTATTTATTGGCTATCTATGTATACCAGGCACTGTTCTAGGTTGTTTTGGCATAAAACAACAGTAAAGTAAAATATAAACAGTAAAAGTCTCTGTCTAGTGGTTCCATCTTCTGATCTACTAATAGAAGAAGTGTTTATACCCCCTGCATCAAATACATCTTTCACAGAAAATCTATCAGTCTCCACTTTACAATATAATTATTTTCCCAAACTCATATTACTCTCCACTTTACAATATAATTATGCTGTGCTATGTGCTAAGTTGCTTCAGTTGTGTCCGACTCTTTGCAACCCCATGGACTGTAGCCTTCCAGGCTCCTCTGTCCAGGGGATTCTCCAAGCAAGAATACTGGAGTGGATTGCCATGCCTTCTCCAGGGGATCTTCCCAACCCAGGGATCAAGCCCATGTCTCTTATGTCTCCTGCATTTCCAAGCAGGTTCTTTACCACTAGCACTACCTGGGAAGTCCCATATAATTATGAACATATCCTTTTAAGCAGCATGGGATCAAAAGCACTTCTGATTATTTTTTTAGTGTGGTAAGAGAAGGTGCTGGGGCTTCCCTGGTGGCTCAGCAGTATTAAGAATCTGCCTGCCAAGAAAGAGACTCGAGCTTGATCTCTGGGTCAGGAAGATACCCTGGAGAAGGAAATGGCAACCCACTCCAGTATTCTTGGCTGGGATATCCCACAGACAGAGAAGCCTGGCAGGCTACAGTCCATGTGGTGGTAGGTGTCAGACATGACTTAGCAAGTAAACCACCACCACCACCAAGAGAAGGTGCTAAGTAAATATATGTTGAATGAATAGTTAGCTAATCGTGTGAAATAAATAAACATGTTTTAATTTTCTTCAATTAGCTTCTCCAAAGACAAGAATTTCTCTATTAACATTTCTGTATCTTCTACAGCATCCAACCTGGTACCCAGTACCAGGACTGAGTACATGGCACGTTCCAAATACATTCTTAGTTGAATTTAGTCATTCTCCTTGCAGTGGGGATTTCTCTTCCATGCCAATTCTGTTAATCATACTATAGCTTTAGAAAATGGGAAGCCTAAGACCAAGGAAAACAATATAATCAATACTAAGTGACCTACAATCCCCCGACATGCTGACTAAGCTGTCTCTCAAAGCAGAGCACTGTGTCTGTGAGAGGGGAATAAAGTCATCATTCATCCATGAGGACTGACATAAGCCACCTGGGCATTGCAAGAAGAAAACCAGAATGAAATTGGAGCAGCAAGCCTGACTTTGGACAAGACCACCCATGAAACATCCATCATGTGACCTACATAGGGTTTACCTACCAAAAGACGGTGAACCCAGGAGTCAAGGACACCTCCCCATCAGGCGTACAGCTTCAGCCAAAATCAGTCCAGAGAGGCCAGAGACCCTAGGCATGTACCCTTGCTTGCAGTCTTTTGATTCTCTCTCTTGAAATCCATGGAACAGTTAGCCTTGTCCTCAGAATCTTTAAGGGATGCCTCAGCTAAAGAAGTCAGTGGTTGGAGCTGACCTCTGTGAGGAGATGAACTGATATCCTTTACTATCCTAGTTGAGATCAGGTGAGCTGATGATGCTCTCCCATCCCCCATAGGCATTCGTGAGTCCTGTCACCTAGACCACCAATAAGTATATCATTAGCGTTGGCAGCCTGAGAATGGCATAGGCATCTGTGTGTCACCTATACGGGCTTTAAAGTTCCAAGTTTTGGACATGTTCATAGGATATCACATGATTTACCATCTGAAAATTCAACTCATTTACTTAGAAGCCTATCCTCCCCATTTCCAAATTGAGCAAGTACCCCAGGACCTTCAAAATTAATATTAAATGACCCAAAATTACTTTCCCCTTTCTATCACAGACGATGCCAGACTTGGTTTCAGCCTCCCCAGATGTGAGCAATCTGATCCCTGCTCACACTGTGTCAGCCTGAAAGTATTCCTGCCTCCTTCCCCATCCTTTTGATCCAGCAAGGATCCTGAAGCTGCTCTTGGAAACTAGCAATGGCATTTAGTCATGCAAAGCAGGGAGTTGACTTCATTTTGCTCAATAAATATTTCATTGAGATTTAGAGAAATAAGAGAAACCTTATTCATGAGACCTATGTTTATCTTAATGATTCACAGCATAATTTGTTCCAATTAAATATTTATTTTACTATCTTTTTAGGTCTGAAAACTTCTACCCATTCATCAGTGAGTCTTCATATCATCACCTCACAGATGTGAAGGTGCAGGGTAGAGCCTCATTATCCTCCAAACTGGAAGCTCTTCCTTTCCAGCTCCCTCCTGGTGGGAGCCTGGGTCATGCTTTTGCTGTCTCTGACACACACCCCAGAGCCCTCCAGTCCATCTCCATTCCCTTGCTCCTTCTCATCTTGCTTTTCTCAACCCTATATACAATCTTAAAGCTTATCTGGCTCAGATACCTCTCCCAGGCACAGTATCTCGAGAAATTGTATAGAACAGCGGTGAGGCACGTGCTGGGCATTATGATATATATGGTCAAAAAGAGACTGGACTTGCAATAAAGACCTCTGAGTTCATGTTCCAGTNTATACCAGGCACTGTTCTAGGTTGTTTTGGCATAAAACAACAGTAAAGTAAAATATAAACAGTAAAAGTCTCTGTCTAGTGGTTCCATCTTCTGATCTACTAATAGAAGAAGTGTTTATACCCCCTGCATCAAATACATCTTTCACAGAAAATCTATCAGTCTCCACTTTACAATATAATTATTTTCCCAAACTCATATTACTCTCCACTTTACAATATAATTATGCTGTGCTATGTGCTAAGTTGCTTCAGTTGTGTCCGACTCTTTGCAACCCCATGGACTGTAGCCTTCCAGGCTCCTCTGTCCAGGGGATTCTCCAAGCAAGAATACTGGAGTGGATTGCCATGCCTTCTCCAGGGGATCTTCCCAACCCAGGGATCAAGCCCATGTCTCTTATGTCTCCTGCATTTCCAAGCAGGTTCTTTACCACTAGCACTACCTGGGAAGTCCCATATAATTATGAACATATCCTTTTAAGCAGCATGGGATCAAAAGCACTTCTGATTATTTTTTTAGTGTGGTAAGAGAAGGTGCTGGGGCTTCCCTGGTGGCTCAGCAGTATTAAGAATCTGCCTGCCAAGAAAGAGACTCGAGCTTGATCTCTGGGTCAGGAAGATACCCTGGAGAAGGAAATGGCAACCCACTCCAGTATTCTTGGCTGGGATATCCCACAGACAGAGAAGCCTGGCAGGCTACAGTCCATGTGGTGGTAGGTGTCAGACATGACTTAGCAAGTAAACCACCACCACCACCAAGAGAAGGTGCTAAGTAAATATATGTTGAATGAATAGTTAGCTAATCGTGTGAAATAAATAAACATGTTTTAATTTTCTTCAATTAGCTTCTCCAAAGACAAGAATTTCTCTATTAACATTTCTGTATCTTCTACAGCATCCAACCTGGTACCCAGTACCAGGACTGAGTACATGGCACGTTCCAAATACATTCTTAGTTGAATTTAGTCATTCTCCTTGCAGTGGGGATTTCTCTTCCATGCCAATTCTGTTAATCATACCATAGCTTTAGAAAATGGGAAGCCTAAGACCAAGGAAAACAATATAATCAATACTAAGTGACCTACAATCCCCCGACATGCTGACTAAGCTGTCTCTCAAAGCAGAGCACTGTGTCTGTGAGAGGGGAATAAAGTCATCATTCATCCATGAGGACTGACATAAGCCACCTGGGCATTGCAAGAAGAAAACCAGAATGAAATTGGAGCAGCAAGCCTGACTTTGGACAAGACCACCCATGAAACATCCATCATGTGACCTACATAGGGTTTACCTACCAAAAGACGGTGAACCCAGGAGTCAAGGACACCTCCCCATCAGGCGTACAGCTTCAGCCAAAATCAGTCCAGAGAGGCCAGAGACCCTAGGCATGTACCCTTGCTTGCAGTCTTTTGATTCTCTCTCTTGAAATCCATGGAACAGTTAGCCTTGTCCTCAGAATCTTTAAGGGATGCCTCAGCTAAAGAAGTCAGTGGTTGGAGCTGACCTCTGTGAGGAGATGAACTGATATCCTTTACTATCCTAGTTGAGATCAGGTGAGCTGATGATGCTCTCCCATCCCCCATAGGCATTCGTGAGTCCTGTCACCTAGACCACCAATAAGTATATCATTAGCGTTGGCAGCCTGAGAATGGCATAGGCATCTGTGTGTCACCTATACGGGCTTTAAAGTTCCAAGTTTTGGACATGTTCATAGGATATCACATGATTTACCATCTGAAAATTCAACTCATTTACTTAGAAGCCTATCCTCCCCATTTCCAAAATGAGCAAGTACCCCAGGACCTTCAAAATTAATATTAAATGACCCAAAATTACTTTCCCCTTTCTATCACAGACGATGCCAGACTTGGTTTCAGCCTCCCCAGATGTGAGCAATCTGATCCCTGCTCACACTGTGTCAGCCTGAAAGTATTCCTGCCTCCTTCCCCATCCTTTTGATCCAGCAAGGATCCTGAAGCTGCTCTTGGAAACTAGCAATGGCATTTAGTCATGCAAAGCAGGGAGTTGACTTCATTTTGCTCAATAAATATTTCATTGAGATTTAGAGAAATAAGAGAAACCTTATTCATGAGACCTATGTTTATCTTAATGATTCACAGCATAATTTGTTCCAATTAAATATTTATTTTACTATCTTTTTAGGTCTGAAAACTTCTACCCATTCATCAGTGAGTCTTCATATCATCACCTCACAGATGTGAAGGTGCAGGGTAGAGCCTCATTATCCTCCAAACTGGAAGCTCTTCCTTTCCAGCTCCCTCCTGGTGGGAGCCTGGGTCATGCTTTTGCTGTCTCTGACACACACCCCAGAGCCCTCCAGTCCATCTCCATTCCCTTGCTCCTTCTCATCTTGCTTTTCTCAACCCTATATACAATCTTAAAGCTTATCTGGCTCAGATACCTCTCCCAGGCACAGTATCTCGAGAAATTGTATAGAACAGCGGTGAGGCACGTGCTGGGCATTATGATATATATGGTCAAAAAGAGACTGGACTTGCAATAAAGACCTCTGAGTTCATGTTCCAGTGTCACAGCTTCTGGCAACTTCGCACTTGTATAATAGGGAAATATGTATTGTTTGAAGAATCAAGTGAGATAATGGAGGTGCTTCATAAACTATAAAGAATTATAGCTCCCTCCCAGGAGTGTGACCATTAAATAAGAAGATATTTTTCCAGGACAAACTTGGTATGTAATAAATATTCAAATAAGCCATAGTTAATATAAAAATATAGGGCTTCCCAGGTGGCACTACTGGAAAAGAACCCCTGTACCAATGCAAGAGACCTGAGAGACGCAGGTTCGATCCCTGGGTCAGGAAGATCCCCTTGAGGAGGACACAGCAATGCACTCCAGTATTCTTACCTGGAGAATCCCATGGACAGAAAAGACTGGCAGGCTACAGTCCATGGGGTCACAGAGAATCAGACATGACTGAAGTGACTTCAGTTCAGTTCAGTCGCTCAGTCGTGTCCCACTCTTTGTGACCCCATGAATCGCAGCACATCAGGCCTCCCTGTCCATCACCAACTCCCAGAGTTCACTCAAACTCACGTCCATCGAGTCGGTGATGCCATCCAGCCATTTCATCCTCTGTCATCCCCTTCTCCTGCCCCCAATCCCTTTACACACTATAAAAATGTTGGGGGTGGGGGGAGAATGAGTAGACTTCCAAGGCAACTTGAAACCAAAGGAATTTTACCTTTTGCATTAACTAAATGTCATTTCTAAAATTTTTAAATCCTTGGCACCATGAGAAAGATTTACTACGCCAAAGCAAAAGGGGCTTCTAAAAAGTAATTATAAAGGCTTATATGTTAATAATAGCTTTGTACCTTGTATTACTAGAGCTAATTCCATTATCTGAAAAACTAAAAACTGATGTTCAGTAACCTGGTGAATGCTCCAAAGCATAGCTCCTAAAAGAGCTTTGCCACCACAGCATGTGAAGAATCACTTTTCTAAGAAGCCATCCCAAAATATTTCCCACCATGTCTGAGTCATTCTATTCACTCTAGACACCACCCACCCCATTCCACACACACATACACATAACTTTCATGTTCCTCTACTTCCGGAGCCAAAGAATCTTAAATTAACACCACAGTGCATTATTTTCCCACTCATAAAAGGATTAGCTGAGTGACATTAGCCCAAAAGAATGAACCACTGGTACCAAAGCACTGCCAGGGTCAAAGAGGTTTTGACCTGGGTGTACCTACTGAGCTCCCTTCAAATGACATCGATTCTGCCTTCCCTAGAGATAACTCTTAATAAATGTTTTAGTTATTTCCGATAATTTTCTGATTTTCTTTCCCCCACATGCTCAAGGGGAAAACCCCACTATCTTTCTCTTTCATAAATGAAATTCCCAATAGAGATCCCCTGTTCAGGGCAGCAGGTCAACAGCATACACTCATCCACACACCCAACCAGTGCCCCCTCCTCTCCCTCAGAGCTGCCGCAGATCAGAATGAAACCTGTAGTGTCTGAAATCTGATCTTGTATCTGCAGTCGATCTTCCATCTGTCACTTTTCCAATTCAGCAGAGGGCTGGGAGCTAAAAGATAGAGCAAGAGAGGTCTCCAGGAGTCCACTTGGCAATGAGCAGATGCTAACCAAATGGGAGAGACGTAACCCTCCTTCAAAGAAAGAAGAGGCCCAAAATCATGGCCAAGTACACTTTGGTGGCCAGAGGAGATTCCAAGATGTCACTTAATGGTAGAACATCTAACTACCCCCAGCTGTCTAGACTATGGGTATTCTCATCAGTTTTCAGATGGAGAGGTGCAAAAGAATATGAGGTGTACAATAAGAAAATTTAAGTCAGAATCCTGATTCATTATTATATGAGCTGGATGACTTGGGCAAGTCACATACTTCTTTGAGCTTCAGTATCCTCATCTGTAAAATAGGGACAATACTATTGTGAGGTTTGAGATAAGCACCTAGGACAGTTCCTGGCAAATTAGGAAGTATTTAATCAATATCCCAAAACACTAAATTACAACACAAATACTATCAACAGGCCATATTCTCTGGATTCCCTTTCCAGTAGAAGGTCTAGATACCTGTTAACAGCCTATACTATTTTTGCTGGCTCTTGCATGACTAAGAAAAAGCTACTGAGAGACTACCAGCTGGAATGGAAGATATAGTCTCCAACCACAACCAGAGAGAAATTATCTAACAGATAATTTAGCCACAGAGTTCTCCTCATGAACATAGTGTTGGGGCCAAAAATGTCAACAACACCAGCAGAATATTTTAAAACATCACTATCTCTAGAAGATAAATCTGCACTATCCCCTTCATTTGGATACAGAAGAGAAGTGTTAAGCCATAAAATTTGCTTCTTTGTAGACCATGTCCTAACTTCAATACTTTGGCCACCTGATGTAAAGAAATGACTCATTGGAAAAGACCCTGATGCTGGGAAAGATTGAAGGCAGGAGGAGAAGGAGATGACAGAGAGTGAGATGGTTGGATGGCATCACCAACTCGATGGACATGAGTTTGAGCAAGCTCCGGGAGTTAGTGATAGACAGCGAAGCCTGGCGTGCTACAGTCCGTGGGGTCACAAAGAGTCAGTCATGACTGAGCGACTGGACTGAACTGAGACCATGTCTTGGTCAATAGATCTTAGCTTTAAAAATGCATCCCCATCTTTGTTGACAATCTTGTCTTCCATACTGAGAAATGTTCCTGGAACCAGGGTCTCTTTCTGGAAACTGATTTAAATTTATGAAGCTGCTTGTATTTATGGTAAAATGAAAGTAAATCTGGCTGAAGGAAAGATCTACATTCCCAAGATGACTGACTGTTCATTTATTAGTCACCTTCCCTAGCTAACACCCGGGTCACAGGCTGCCCCTTGCACAGCCTTCCTCCGGGAACCTGGTTCATTCAGGAGCACCGGGAAGGAGCTGAAATAGTAGGGGAAACAAGCAGCATTAAATCAAGGGACACACCCTCTACAGCCAAGGTCAACACCCAGGAGGGCACCAGGGCTTGGACAGGGGCAGAAGGACTCCACCCTCACAGCACTTGGAACAGAAGCTCTCTTCCAAATGGAGGCAAAGAGCCGCTAATCTGACGCATGCCCTAAACAGAGATGTGGGTAAAAATAAAATGAGGACTGCTCCCCTGTGAGAAAGCCAGGAAGAGAACATATTGAAGCAATCATGGCCTGAAGCCCTGCCCAACACAGTGCTACTACCAAGTGACCTCAGGCAGGAACAGGAAAGGGTTGATCAAGTTACTTTCCTTGCTCAAAATCTCCCAATAGCTACCCATAAACTATTGAATAAAATCTGAAATCTCCACAGTGTGGAACATAAAGCAACCTTTCCAGCTTTCTTACACACATACTCACAATGAGCATACACCCTGGACTCTAAATAAAGACTATCCCTCCAACTCTGAAACTTACCCCCAGCGCCTCTCCTCTCTTGCCCTCCTCCATCTCCATAAGTCCAGCTTCTACCCATCCTTCAAGGCCTATCAAGGCCAAGTCCACAGCTGAGATTCTTCTCTCTCTCTTCGCTGCTCCCATGGCACTTTCCAAATAAACAATCTTTTCCCTTCACTGCAATTTCCATGAAGAAAAAGATAGCTTGCCGTGTTCATTCTCATAATAGTATCTTTGCAGATATTCAATACATACTTGTCAATTTAAGAAGTCTCTCAGTGCCAAGATGTTTGTTTGTTTCTTGTCCTCACCAGACAAGAGAATTCAACTTCCACTGGCTTTGCCTGATTTCCTTTTTCATGTGGCGCGTCAGCCCCTGAGAAGTCTCACTGCACTGTCCAGGAGGCCCTTTCACATCTTCCCTGTGCTCCCCGGGTGATCCACCTGCCATGTCCCTCTCTCCTGCTCTGGCTGCCAGCTGCTGCTGGAGGAGGTCTGAGGCAACCTCTCTGAGGAATCCAGGGCTCTCCAGTCCCCAACGCTCCAAAGGCCAAACAGCCTGAGTTCCCTGCAGTCCCCCTGGCCCCTGGCTCTAACCTCCAGTGGAAGCTTAGTCTCCTTCCCCACTCTGCCCAGGAGATCGGCATCATCTCTCCCCAGGCTTCACACAGAACCCTCCTGAGAGCTGCTCCTCCCATTCTGAGCAGCACACACGCCTCTCCTCAGGGCTCATACCCCCGCCCATGGAATTGGCTAGAGATGGATATCTAGGAAGAAGAGTGTGTGGTCTCTCCAAAACCCATCTTCCTCTTCCTCCCATTCAAACCCCTCACACAAACCAGGACCACCGGGCTGCTTGCCTCTCTCACGAAGTGGCCAGGATGTGTCCAAGTGGCCAGAGTGTGCACTAAGCTACACTTGTCTCCCCCAATCAGCTGCCTCAGGCCTTGTCCCTCATCCCCCTGAAGAAGAAGCACTGACTACAACCACCTTTCCTACTTAAAGACAAGAAACCCTTCCTCTGACAGACTCTACCTGTCTTGCACCTCCCAGGACACCCCTGCCTCAGGCCCCTTCCTTTCTTCCGCCAATGGGCCTTCACCACTGCGCACAGGTCCTTCTCTCCAGAAGTGATCAATAAGACTGGATTTCAGCAGATACTGCCCAGGGCCTGAAGCTTTATCAGTGCTGAAGCTTTCTATGCCTGCCAGTTAGTGTGTCCATTATTCTGGGCTGGGTCATCCAAACCCTTAATCTACTTAATAGACTCCAGGGAGGCAGGAAGCACCTTGACCTGAACGGCTGAACCTGCACAGGAAACTACAGAGGGGCAAGGAAGTGCCCCTCAGGGGCAGCCCGGCCTGGCTGCCTGGCAAGTCGCTTCAAGGAAAGGAGGCGGGGTCTTCAAAGGAGTCACTGATAGATGACTCCACGCCCACAGAAAACAACAAGGTGAGGCAGAAGTTTTTCCCCAGGGCCTCAGGCCAAACTTCAAAGCCAGAGGAGGTTGCTCTGCAATTCCATCCCTGATAACAGACCCTACTACCCTCCCACAGGGCCCGGTACCCAGGCTGGCAGCACAGGGTCTCCCTCACCCTTTAAACCCTGCCCATCCAGCTGCTAGGCCCCAGATCCCCTCCTGACCATTCCACCACCCTTTTCTCACCCAAAAGGTAAAGTGTAGGCAATATGGGTTAAGAATTAATAGCTAACATCACTTCACCCATACAATAACCCTATAAGATAACGACTGATATTGTGAGCATCTTATAAATGAGGAAATGAAGGCCTAGAGCAGCCAAGTGACATAGCAAATATTGCGCAGAGCTGAGTGGCAGAGTTGAACCACTTTTGGTTCACACTGAACCATTCAGCATACTGCCTTAAAGGCAAGTCCATCAGCAAACTAAGCCTAGCCACTGGGTTTGATGCTTCCAAACTTTATTAAGCTTTAGGTTTTTCTTTGTTTTTTAAAGGAGTCTGGTCGTGCAAATCAATAGCTTTAACTAGCAGAGTTTAAGGATGGAATAGCCTGGCGGTGACATGCTATTTCGACTTTCACCCCACTTGAAAGCACCGACCCCAAACTCAGCTGTCCTCATCTGCCCATGACCAAAATATGCACACATTCAAGCTGCTTGACACACCTTTTCTGGGTGTCTTCTTTGAGGATGTCTTCTTTGGGGCCCATCGGAGGAAGAAAGGAAGGGACCTGAGGTAACGGGGTTCTGGGAGGTGCAGGATAGGTAGAGTGCAGGACAGACAAGAGCTAGCAACCTGGAGCAAGTAATGTACTGATAAAGGGAACTTCTAAGATGCAGTCAAGCCACAGACATGGATTATGGAAGAGAGAGGGAGGGAGACGGATTCTGAACCTGCAAGAGGCACTGGGTCAGGAACTGGACCTCCTCTCAAGTGGAAACTACAGAGGGGCCAGACAGGGCAGGGCAGAGGGGTAAATATCCCTCCTTCTGGGTCTTCTTGTCCCAAAGAGACGACATGGAGTTCATCTGATCTCCCAAAGGCAGGGAGCAAGGGGTCTGACAGAAAGGCTGTCTTTGGAGGCCTCAGACCTCACTTCTGTGCTCCAACCTGCTCCTAGAGAATGAGGGCAGGTGTATTACAGCAAGGACAGCCTTCTAGGGAAGTGACGCTCCCAGAAGCCCTGCTGGGGAAGTGACGTCCGTGTCCCCAAGGTCTGTGAGTATTCTTAGATCTTAATATAGTCCTTCTTCTGCAAGCTGCACCCCATTTCTGCCAGAAACACCTGGATGGACCCAGCTCACCCAGTGGAACCATATAACATGCATTAGATTTTATGCAGTATGAATTTATAAAGGTAATTTGTAGTGTGATTAAATTTTGTGAATAAATTTCCTATGAGGCCATTCTTTCTACCATAGAATTTTGGTTTTGAATATTTTGATTAAACAAAATTATTCTATTGTGACAGCAGGCTATATAAAATTTTTATAGTTTTTAGGTTCCAAAGTGAGTTTTCAAGGAACATGTCCTTGACATTTCTGAATCCTTTCCATTAGGGTGTGGCTTTACATTTTTCTGCAATCACTCCGAGCATATAGTTCCCCAAATAGGCAAGAAACATGGCTACACTTAATCTTCAGCTGAGATAGATACAGTTGTTTTCCTGCTCAATAGCCACTTACCCGCTTCTTCCTGGCTTAGAGGACCCAGACTTCATTCAGGAATCAAGCAGGGACTTTCAGCCCCACAGGGTAAATGCTACTTCTGTTACACTAATTGCGGAACTGGCATCCGCTTTCTGGCCACTTGTTTGGGAACACATGCATGAAAAACAGTCTCTTTCAGTTGCTGTGCATTGCTCACGAGACATATAAAACAGTGGCAGCCATCCTGGGGCAATAAGGAAGAGGACAGTGCAGACAAACACAGTCCTGGGACCTTCACTTCTTGTGATGGCTGGTTGGGCAATTAGGACCAATCCTCCCACTGAAGAACGTCTCTGGGGTTTTCTCTTAACTTTCTTAAAAGCATTAAAGAGCTAAGTAACTAGGCCAAAGCCTTGAAGAAAGTAAGAATCCAAAGAAGTTGCCTTAAAACACAAAACTACTTTTTGCCCTGAAAGTATCTGGCAAACTGTAAGAAATAGTGGCAAAAGGAAGCTGTGCTTTTGGCAGCCAGGAAGAGAAAAGGGAACAGAAATCAAAGTTCAGAGCCAGCCCAATGAAGGAACTCTGACATATAATACCCCACTAAGCTGGGTTTCCTCCAGAGGGAGCGTTTCACTCTCAAGGTAAAGTCAGTCTAGAAGAAACAAGCCAGCTCTTTTGAAAACTTGAAACACAGCTGCCTGTAATCTGGGTCCAAGGAACCTTGAGCATTCAGCTTGGGTTAAGGTAGAGTTGGACTAGTGGTACCCCTTGGAGTCCGGCAAAAGAAAACGATGGCTGCAAGAGGAAGTCACCATTCTAGCCTTCAAATTATTCTCATAAAATCTTTTTCAAAAATAATGACAGGGAAACAACCAAAGAGAACATAAGGAAAAAGATACTTTGAGTAAGAATCATCAGAAACAGCAGACCACAGAAACAGACCCACAAAGACCTCAGATGTGGGAATTATAAAATAGAGACTATGAAGCAAATATATCTATTGTGGTCAAAGAAGTAAAGGACAAGCTTAAAAGATTTGTTTTTAATTAAACTAAAAGCTTTTTTTAAGTGATTTGGAAGAGAAGAAAGGATTCTAGCATTGAAAAATCTAACACTTGAAATTAAGTCAATGAACAAGTTTCACTGCAGATTAGATACAGCTGAATAGAGAATCAAACTAGAAGATAAACAAATATCATATGACACTTCTTATATGTGGAATCTAAAAAAAAAGTTATACCAATGAACTTATTTACAAAACAGAAATAGACTCACAGACATAGAAAACAAACTTATGGTTACAAAGGGGAAGGATGGGGGGAGAGGCAAATTCGGAGTTTGGAATTAAAATATACCCACTACTGTCTATGGAGTAGATAACCAACAAGGACTTCCTGCACAGGGAACTATACTCAATATCTTATAATAAACTATAATGGAACAGAATCACTTTGCTGTGCACCTGAAACTAACAAATCATTGTAAACCAACTGCATTTCAATAAAATTTATTTAAGAAAAAAGAAAAAATTAACTGGAAGAGAAACATCTAGGATGTATTATGGAAAGATAAAATTGTGAAAATATAGAATGATAAGAAATATAGAAGATACAGTGAGAAATTTCAACTTCAATCACTTTCAAAATGAATTCAACTTCAAGGAATTTCCATTTTAATCAACTATATCCCAAAAGTAAGAGAAGGGGCAGGGGGGCGGAAATGGCAGAGAATTTTCCAAAACTGATGAGTTGCAACCTACAGACGAAAACTAATGAACCCAAGTAAACTAAATAAGAGACAATCTGGTTATGATATCGAGCCTCTGATTTAATGGTCCAACTTATGAACTTTTTGTTAAACACTAAAAGAGGTAGGAAAAGAGGAGAATTATTTATGTCATTTTGAGTTTAGGTTGAGTTATCTGCAGCCACATCCTAAATGATATTCATAGTGAGAATGAAGTATCCACCATTTTTAAATGCCTATTATGTGGCATGCACAACATATATATTTCAATTTTTCATAATTCCCTACAAAGCCTTATAAGATAAGATATATTACTTAATACAGGCTTGGTATACAGAAAAAATAGATTATTTCTTGCTCATATTATATCTTCAAAATGGTTCAGCAGAGAGCTATGTTCATAGTCACTCAGGGTCCCATGCTGATGGAGGCTTTAAAATCCAACAGAGATCCTGTAATTGATGAACAGTGGGAGAATAAAGTAAATCATATTTTATTTTTAAAGCTTCCATATGGAAATGAAACACCTAATTTTGCTTACAATTCACTGGCCAAAGTAACTCACACAGCCAAAGATGTAGAAAAGTGAAATCTTACAGTGTGCATGAAAGGTGTAGAGCTAGAAATACTTAGTGATGACCTCTTATGACGACCACAGAGAGACATGACCCTAATTCTTCAAATGAGGAAGCTGAAGCTTGGAGAGGTATTTAACACATGTTAGATGAATGGAGAATGTACTCACATTAATATGTCTTCTAAGGTAATATTATGAACATGACTATTTGCCCTTTGGTGGTGGAGGTCGTGAGATGACAAATGAAGCTGTGGTGTGATCTATAAGGAGACAAGCAAAGTACCAGTTGGGTCTCATTATGTTCTGTCCCAGAATCACCACTGTCAGGGACAAAGCATGGGTCCAAGGCCACCAGGAAGCAAACACCCTAGTCCTTCCTTTGGTCCTTGTGCTAACCAGAGCCTTTTCTACATGAATAAGATGGGACAAAAACTGGCCAGAGAGTTTGTATACATGAACCAAGGGTTCCCACTATCTTACATATTCCAGGTGTGCAAGATGTGGTTAAGAGGGAAAAAACAATCCCACATAATTGAATCGGCCATGCCAAGTTTCTTAACTTTGATCTGTGTAGATTCAGAAAGCTGGCTGAGGCAAAGGAGATGCAAACAGAGTGTTCTCAACCCATCATGTTCAAACACAGGAGAAGGGGCCACCTTGTTCTCTTAGCTCCTTACGACCTTCCTATGAGGTGGATTTTCCAACCTGTAATGAGCACCACATTCCCCACCCGCTCACACACCTACTGATGATACAGGCACCACCTCCCCCCAGGACCCACACCTATTGGCAGGCTCCCTGGTTGCCACGTGTGTCTGCCTCTGCCAGCCCTGTCCAGCCTACTGTGACACAGCAGTATCTGCCCGAGATTCTCTCCCTGTGCCAGAGAAGGCCCTGTGGGGTTCTTATTTATTTATGTGTTGGTTTACCCCATCCCAGGGATGAAGCAGCAGTTAAGAGGAAGGGGAGGGAGGAAGAGGNGCGGCCTAAAGCTTATGATATAAATTCAACCTCTCACTTAAGTTTTCCACACACCAGTCATTTCTGTACTTCTGTCGTCATTTCACCATATCCGCATACTTCCTGTAGTTATTTCCTTAATATCATTTTAAATCAACTCCATCTCTTAAATTTGTTTTTAAAAGAAACTCATAGACTGGGGATAAAGGCAAAGCAACATAAAAAGGCAGGAGCAAGAGAAAACAAAACGTGGCTCTTGAAAGGAAAAAAACACCCAGAAATGAGGGAAGGGCTTCCCTGGTGGCTCAGCTGGTAAAGAATCCACCTGCAACGCGGGAGACCTGGGTTGGATCCCTGGGTCAGGAAGATTCCTAGAGGACAGCACAGCAACCCACTCCAGTATTCTTGCCTGGAGAATCCCATGGACAGAGAAGCCTGGCAGGCTACAGTCCACGGGGTCACAGAGAATTGGACACAACTAAGCACAGAAGGGCGGGTCCAGGGCAGGAGACCCAGGATCCATAGGGTCAAGTTGGTCCAGGCACAGCAGTGAGAAGGGATGATGTCTGGGATCTGGTTAGAGAATAATAGAGGATGCCACAGAATAGGGTTACAGGTGGCCGGGGGTTGTCCCTTTAAAGGAGCTCTAGGGACAGAGAAAGAAGGCTGAGGGAACACAGGGGCTAGAGGAGGCAGAAATCTGGGGCCGAGAGGAAGGCAGGGCAGAGTGTGAGGCCAGGGAAAGCTGGTGGGAAGGAGGAAGGCAGGGCAGAGTGTGAGGCCAGGGAAAGCTGGTGGGAAGGTAAGAGGGAGACTAGGGGCCGGAATGAGGGGAGATCTGAGAGACGGATGTGGCTAAGGAAGGCCTCGCTGGACAGGGTCAGAGCAGGGGCTGGAAAGCACAGCAGAAGCAGACAATGGACCAAACAGGGTGTCCTCCAGACACTGCCAAGCAGTGACCAGCAAGAAAGCACGCAGGGACGCCTGTAAACTGCCTGCAATTATCTCACGAGCTACCAGAGGTGGTCGCTCCCACACACGGAGAAACACTGCCTAACGCGCTATGAATAAAGAGCAGCTGCCTTTTCACTCTTCCCCTTTTAGGACCAAAAAAAATTTTTTAATTAAATGTAAACAAAGAAATGTAAGCCCCCATCTCACTTGTCAGGTCCCCATGGTTACACTAAAACTCAACAACAAAACGCAAGGGTACTTCTCCTATACATACACTCATGTTTTAGATCTGGATGAACACCCTTCTTTTGATGGACAGATCCCACCATATAAACCATCTCCTTAGTCACCATCTGAAAGCACAGAACATGATCAACAGAGTTGACAAATGCCCAGTAACAAACACTGTAAAAACAGCATCTGATAGTAATGAAAGAAATCATCAAAATAATCATGTCTGAGCAACCTGGCAGTTCATTATCTTATAAATCCTCACATACAGTCAAGTCCTAGAAAACAACCCCTTTTATTTTCTTAAATCCTTACCCTTAATGAACAATGATGAGGGAGAAAAAAGATTCATTTCCAATCACCAAGTATATGCATTGCCATTTATTCATAGTTTCTTTCCGCTCCATGATGTGTTCCAGTATTTTTCTCCCTTTTTCCTAGGTGTGTCAAATCACAGATTCATTTATCCCCCAGTCACAGCCAAGAGAATGACTCAGGCTGGCACACAGCTTGTCGATTATTTCATTTTCCTGGGCTAAACTTATCATTTCCCACTTCTTCTTATTGCTTACTTATTCCCTCTTCACTTTCTTGAGGTTTGTTACTTTCAAAATGATGTGAGGCATAACAATGACATGGGTGAAACAACAAAATCCTTAAAAAAAAATGATGAAGGGAGCTAAATTTGGTTACACTAAAGACAGATCCAAGGGAAGTCTGTTCACTGCCCAGAAGGACAGGTTCATCATTCATCCATTCATTCAACAAATATTTATTGAACATTTCCCATGAGCCAGCTCAGCCTAGCACACCATATTAAAGCATGCTGTAGTCTACACAAAGTTAGCTAATGTTAGTTACTAGAGGAAAGTTGCTACATCTTAAAATCCTGCTTGAACATGGCTTCAGGCATCACACATCTACATGTATAATACTGTGATACTCATTAACCAGAACTGGGCAACATAATCAACAGTTACCACCCCCCAAACCTGGAAATAAGTTGCCCTACACAGTCAGAAGCTGCTAAAGACTCGCATTAAAGAAAACCCTAGAGATACTATTTATGAAAGACCATAAACTTTCCAAATATAGCCATACATGGTGATGAAACATTCATGGAAGAACACATCTGGCAAAAATGTTTTGGGGAGAGTTTAATTAGTTAATTCATAAATTTACTAACCTGACATTTCTAACAATGCCTGACACTTTTACATGCACTAACACAATAAATTTCCCCAAAATTCTATAATATAATTATTATTACTATTAACATTTACCATTTTTCAAATTAGTAAACCAAGGGTCAATTTGAGGGTAAATCATTTAATCAAGGGTACTTAGAAAGTAATGAAGCCAAAACTTGAACCCAAGTTTGCAACTCATGGATTCAAGCACTTTCTAAAAAATAAAACCATATTATTAATGTAGCTTGTATGTTAACATCTAGCTTTTTATAATTAGCATCATGTTAGTTTGAATCTTGTTTTAATTTCCATAAGTATAAATTATCTCTAAGCCTCTAACAACTCCTAATTGGACTTTTCTCAACTCCTGGTTACTAGATGCCACATGTTCCTGTCTTTCCTAAGACGTCTTAAGACGGTGGGAATCCACAGCACTGGTAAAGGAGACTAACACTCAAGGGGCACCGTCTCCATGCCAGGCACTGGAATGAGGATTTCACATGCAGTTTTCCCTACAGCAACCCTCTGAGTTGGTGCTGCTGCCGTCATTACCATTTTCTTTTACGGTGAAGGAGACACAGAGAGGTTAAGTAACTTGCCTAAGGCCACATGAATAAGGAGGATCCCCACCTGTGGCCTCTCCTTCCCCTGGTCTCTGATCTTCACCAGTAACAAGTTCTGGCTCTCTTCCTCACGTTATCATCTCTTCTCAAGTCTGGGCTCCCACTGGCCTGTTCTCAGTGCTAGTGAGAGGCTGCTTTTCAGATGTGCTGGCTTGCCTTCCTCCATCTTTGATTACTCCCCCGATAAGAGCCCTGGTTCACCTGCTGTGTGCAGCTCTCTGCTCCCACCTGGTACTGACCTCCTGGCACACCTGAGACAGTCCCCAGTACAGACGACCACACCCTGGGCTGGGCAGCAGAGCCTCCCCAGGCCACTTTTTCCACCAGGGTTTCATCTCAATCTTCCCAAAAATCTCTTAAAGGAGCCAACACTTTAAAAAATAACACTCAACATTGTTTAAAAAAAAAAAAATCAATTACTCAACCAAATTAACAGCGGCTTTTCCTTACAACAGAATGTCTGGATTTGCATCACATTACCAGGAGATTTAAATCACATGAATATTTGATGGTAAAATGTATTAAGGTCAGATTAACCTGAGGAATAGAATAAAACGGACTTTCCCTTCCGTTTCCATTAACTGCAAATTCTGTATGGCTCACCGATAATCCACAAAGGCAGCTCTCCTCCAGACATGTGCCATAGCTCCACGATGCTGAGGGGCCTCATAAAGAGGACATGAACACTTACAAAGCACGTACTATGCACCAGACATTATGTCACATGTTTTACAGGTATGAATGAACTAAGAATTCCACAACAACCCCAGCATATAGGTCTCACCACGCCCATTTTACAGATGGGAAAACAAGCTTGTAAAGGTCTCATAAATCAGCCTAAGGTCACAGAGCTGGTGGTAGCAGAGCTGAGACGTGAGCCTGCCATCTGTTTGCCTCCAGCTTCTTGCTCAGGGACAATTCTTCTTGTTGCACTGGTCAGGGCTCCATCTAGAGTCCTGCAAGATGGAGCTTGCCTTTGACTACAGTACTGAGTTTGCTGATCAACCCAACAAGAAACGAGGTCCCAATATACACATGCTTCCCAAATGGCCCTGGGCTCCTGATTCCCAGCTGGGTCACAAATGTCCTCAGAAAAACAGCTGCTTTATTTTTTTTTTATTTTCTATGGGCTGGCTACTCATCTGTTTCATTCCCTCTTCTCTCTCCTTGCTCTCTGCTCCCTCCTCTACTGTGTCTTCCTGTATGTGTTTGTGTCTGTTTCTGTCTGTGTCAGAAAGCTGTGTGTATATGCATGCCTTCTGCTTCTGTCTCTTACACACACACACACACACACACACACGCATGCACACATAGTCTCACGTCCATTCTCTCCCCGCCCCGGGAATACCTCGATCCAGCAGCCGGAGCAAGCGGAGATACCAAAGATACCACTGTTCCCAGAAGCGGTCCGTCATCCCCCCCTGAACTCATCCTTCACAGCCAGTCCCCTCAGCAGAGCTTCGTCCCACCACCGCCAACTTGAGGAGGCCGGAATTTCTTGACGCTGGGCTTGCGCGCAGCCTGCTCGAAGCAAATGCCTGCCTGCGAAGACAGCCACCAGTCCTCCCACACAGAGGCTGACTGTGCCGGGAGCCTGTTTCACAGCAACAAAGGAACAAGTGCGGAACACTGCCGCCTGGTGCAGACCGAGCCTGCAGGGGCCCAAAGGGAGGTCAAGAGCTGCAGGGGAGGGCACCAGGGAGCCCCTTCACAAAGAAGGGAGCAGAGAAGTGGTCTTGGGAATGAAACCGCACAGTCAAGGTCATATCTGAGATGTCATTCCACGATCTCCTGCCATCCTGGCTTCCCCTGCCTCCCCTGCCAAAGGCCAGTGGCTCTCCTAACCAGAGACAGGGACAGGAAGCCAGGAACTCAGCCATCCTGCACTCAGGCCAGCCTACAAGAGCCAGAGCCTCACTGCCTTATTCCATGGAAACCACAGGCACCCCAGGCCCAAGGCTGCTGGACCCATGTGGCCAGAAAAAGGCCACAGACTCCATCTCCCTTTGTGGATCCTCTGTTAGAGTAGAGAGAGCATGGACTCCAGAGTCACATGGATATGGGTTCAAATCCTGCTACCACTTAACAGTTGCCTGGCCTTGATCACTTGACTCCAACCCAGCTTCCTCCCCTGAGAACTAGAGAGAACGGTATTTGCTTCACTGAGCTGTTGTGAGGTTCCCAAGAAAGGAAGGACCGAAAGTTTCTGGTCCAGCACGTGATGAATGGGGTGCTCAAGGGCTCCTTCCCCCTTCTGCTCCAAGCCCTCTTCCTCTAGGCAGATCCTCAGCTCCCACAGCCCTTACATCCCATGCTTTCCCACCTCTGTGCAGTGGCTCCTGGTCTTCCTGTCCAGGGCATGGCCATCCTATGGCCAAGTATTCAGTGCGGCCAAGTCTTCCTGGTTTTACCAACACATAGCTCAAATGCCATAGAGTCAGGCAGCCTTCCCTGGTCCTCCTTCCCATCTCCACTGCACTTCACTCCCTCCTTTGTACAAGACTCTGCTTCCTGACTCAGCCACAAACTCCATGAAGGCAGGATCTGCTCTGTGATCATCACTGAACCTTGAAGAGTCTTGAACTTTGCAAGTGCCTAAGTATTTACTAATTGAATGAGTGAAGAGGCAAATGTCTGTGCACCCCACATGGTTTTGTTTTTTAAGTTAGGAAAAGGCATGGACTACAAGGGCCTCAGTCCCTGGGCACCACCTGAAGCCTGTGGAAGTATGACAGGGCACCCTGGCCTTTTATTGCTGGGAACTCATTTCACAGGAAGCTGGCAGCTGACCCAGTGAGGCTGTGCTCCCAGGTGACCAGAAGTCCTGTTTGCATAAGTGATGACATCAAGAGGACCCCAGGTCCAGAATAACTTTGGACTTGAAGCCTAAAAACTACCCAGCAGCCATGCGCACATTCATCACTGCTTGTGCCCAGCCCAGGCTATGCCAGCAACGTCTTCTCACTGTTCCAGTAGAAATGCTGGCCTCCCAGGCCTCCTGGTCTCCATCTGGAAGCCGGCAGGAGCAGGCCTCCTCAGCGTCAGCTCTTCCTGGAGGCTCAGGCTTCCAAGATGACACAGGCTGCAGATTCTGACAGAATTCAGACTGAGGAGGCGGCCTGGCCTAGGGCAGGAGCTAGGAGGGAGACGGAGAAGGCGAGCAGAGCCACGGTCTCCTCCAGGCTGGCCCTGCCCCTGCTCCACCACGGCATCGTGGCTCCTTCACGAAGAGCGGCACTGGGACCAAGCACACCCCTCCACCCAGAAGCCACCTCGCCGGCTCTCCTAGAGCTATTTTTCTATTACCTTAAATGGACAAGACTCCAGTCTGTAGTTAACACAAGAATGCACACCCCTCCTCCTCTGTCTCCAGAGAAAAGTGCACTGACCCTTAGCCTCCCCCTCCTTCATGAATAACAGGCTCTACCATTCAGGTGTGGCCGGTACTTTTCACGTTCACAAAGAACTTTCACATCCATCCTCTCCCTCGGGCCTCTGGAGCCATCCTGTGAGGTCTGTAGGATGGGACTCACTTTCCCCAGTCTACAGAAGGGAAAACCCACATGCCAAGAGGTTAAATAACTGACTTATGGTCGAATACCTAGTCGGTGGCTGGGCTGAAGAAGTGTGTGCCATCTATCTCTCCCACGGTGTTTCTGTGGCTCTGGATTGTTCTCTGGGGAAGTGAGATGTCTTTCATAGAGAGGTGGACCCTCACAGTGGGGCAGGACCCTCGGGCAGTGCGGACGGGCCACAGGCACAGGCTCAGCAGAGGGCCTGCGTGTGGCCTCTGACCGAGTGACAGCCTTTCATCTTTTTCTTTGGCTCCAGGCTTCTGGCTGCCGAGGAAGGGCAGTCTCCAAATAAGAATGCCAAAAATGGCTCTGTCTACCCTGCTGGGGAGAGATCCGAGATGGGAGGCCTGCACACGTGGCTCCCACCTGGGTCTGAGGAGACCCAGAGATAGGCTTTGAGAAGAGCACCTGCCTATGAGGCAGAAAGTCCCATTGACCGTGTGGGAGCTGTGCGAACCAGATACTCTGACGGGGCTAATGCTACTCTTCCACGCCCTGTTCTTGGGCCTGGAGAAGGCAGCTGGCCCTGTTCCCCTCCTTCCAGTAATCAAGTGCCAAACATTCCGCACAGCTTCGTTTTCAAAGACAGAAAGGGAATAAAGATGTTAACAACATGGGTGCAAGCGCTGCCCCCACAAACTGTAAACATAAGAACATAGCGTCACCTGTGGGGTCAGGCCCAGGATGAACCCATTCAGCCAGCAGCTTCACTAAAGATTGGCTTCAGCCCATCATGCTGGGCTCCCGGGAGCACCTCGGTCCACCGCTGCTCATTTCTCCAACTCCCACAGAGCCTCATAAGCCTGCTTTCAATGCAGCCCCTCCAGAAGATGAATACAATGTTCCAAGAGGCTGTCAGAGTTGCCATTTAGCTGCAGTGCAATTAGAATGGACAGGATATTGGCCAGGAAGGGGCCTTATTACGCTCTGTTGTTGTTGTCGCTTTGTCTTAAACAATACTCCTGCAGTGGCTCCTTCTTTCATCACAGTCAGAGCAAGCACGGTCATTCCTATTGGCATGGTTCCTGCAGCCCACCTGGCTGGTGCTACGGGGACCCATTCTCAGAAGCAAGGAGCATCTCCAGGTCAGCAACAACCCATCCATCCCAGAGGGCTGATGCCTGTCTGGATATCACCAGAACATGGATGTGTTCCCTTCTCTTCCCTGTTCTTTCTTCCTACGTGGCACTGTTCTTTCTCCCGCTCTCCACCCGCCCCAACATGGAAACACTGTGTTCCCAATCAGATAACGGCAGCACAAGTGTATGGAGCAGAAGGCAAGCAGCACGGAGGGAGGGGAGAAGCAGTCACGTCCCAAAGCTTTCCCACTCATCTCCTGGGACGATGACCACTGTTCCACAGAGGGCACTGGCTGGCTTGTCGGACACACGGGGCTAGCTCACCAGGGAAGGTGGCAGTGTTGCTAGTCCGCATAGCAGAGCGAGGACTATCTCTGCCCGAGGAAGTGGGCTCCACCGGGCTGCCATTTTGCCCTGCAAGCTGTGCTTCAGTTGCAACATGCATCACACACTCCAGCAGACACCATCCTCAGCCACCTCCCACACCACTTCTGTCCCCTTGGCGAAGAGCACCCAAGTGGAGAAGTGAAGCCCTGTGACAACACATTCTCAGCAATGCCATCCATGGATGGGACGGACACCGGCCCGTCTCTCCTGTGAGAGCCGGGTGTCCCCAAGTGAACAGGTTTCCTAGGTCCACACCTGAGGCCAGCAACTAAGACAGGTTATCACCTGTCACGCTGAAATTCAAGCCCACTTCTCCCAAGAGGCCTTCTCCAGCTAACCTCGTTCATTCTCTGTCTCTGAGGTTCTCAAAGTTTAATGGGCAGCAGAATCACCTTAGAGGGTTGGTTATCCAGGCAGGTAACTCAGTCTCACTCCCCAAGGCCTGCATTTTTAACCAGCTCCCCAGATGAGTCTGAAACAGGGATCTGTCTGCTTCCATCCCTGCTCTCCTCTCTTACTTCACTGAGCTATTCCAGTTGAATTCTAGAGTGTACCCTGTTTACCCACACACCCTCGGAGTGCAGAGTTAGAAGAATCTCCTGGAAGGTAAGGGGCCTTCAAGGCCCCATAGAGGGTCCCAGACTGCAGGGCTGAGGAGCTGCCAGCCAGGAAGCTGAGAATCAGGCTCCTCTCTCCACAGGCTCCAGAGAGCATTCATCTGTACAATGGCTTTAAATGTCACCTCAAATATCAGACCAGGTGGCAGGAGTGAAAGGCGGAAGCTCGTTAGCCTGCCTCGGCCTGCTTTTGTGTGGCTTTCATCCGAGTTCACCTCCGACCTCCTCTGGGATCATTAACGCTCCCTCAACCCGGGGAGCCTCAGCTCTTGGAAACATCACACAGCCCTTCCCCACACTGGGCTCTACAGCAAATCGCTAAGTCAGGGAAATGCAGTCCCTCCTGGACACCTCCCAGGAGCACTTATTCCTCCCCTACCAATCGCCAGAACCCCGTGTGGCCCTGACTCTCCTTCCACAGCACGCCACCCCAACACTACCACCCTGGCCCCAAAACCAAGCCGTGCCCTCATGCCTTTTCAAAGCTCATCCATCCTGGGCCTGTGAAAAGTATTACGATAAATAATCTCAACCCCTCTAAGGTCTGCACAAGGAGAGCTTAGTATTCAGACCCTCCGGGAATATTTACATTTTGGCAAAAGATAATGCCCTAGATCAAAGGAAAGAAAACAAAGAACAAAAACAAACCAAGCTTATAAATAGAACAGACTGATGGTTTGCCAGAGGTGGGCAACGGAGAGTGGGTCAAGTGGGTCAAAAGGTACAAACACCCAGTTATAGTAAAATAAACAAGTCATGAGGATGCACTGTACAACATGGCGAGACTACAGTTAATAACACTGTACTGTGTACGTGAAAGTTGCTAAGAAAGGAGATCTTAAAAGTTCTCATCTAAGGAAAAAAATCTGTAACTATGTGTGGTGATAGATGCTAACTAGAATTACTGTGGTGATCATTTCACAGCATATACAAATCCATTATGTTGCACACCTGAAACCAATATAAGTACTATTGTATGTCAACTATATATCAACTTTTTAAAAAGGGAATTGGGAAAAAATAGTATATTTCTACCATCACCAGGAATGCTAACCTTTTTTTTTTTTTGAGGATATGTGTGTGTGTGTGTGTGTGTACATGTGTGTGTGTGTGCATGTGTGTGTGTGTGTATACAGGCTTCCCTGATAGCTCAGTAAAGAATCTGCCTGCAATGCAGGAGACCCTGGTTTGATTCCTGGGTCGGGAAGATCCTGATGGAGAAGGGATAGGCTGCCCACTCNTGTGTGTGTGTGTGTGTGTACATGTGTGTGTGTGTGCATGTGTGTGTGTGTGTATACAGGCTTCCCTGATAGCTCAGTAAAGAATCTGCCTGCAATGCAGGAGACCCTGGTTTGATTCCTGGGTCGGGAAGATCCTGATGGAGAAGGGATAGGCTGCCCACTCCAGTACTCTTGGGCTTCCCTTGTGGCTCAGCAGGTAAAGAATCCACCTGCAATGCAGGAGACTTGGGTTTGATGGATGGGTTGGGAAGATCCCCTGGAGAAGGGAAAGGCTTCCCATTCTAGTACTCTAGCCTGGAGAATTCCAGGGACTGTATAGCCCATGGGATTGCAAAGAGTCGGTATACATATATATACATAAAGTGAAAAAGCTTATTTTGTGCAAATATGATCCAGAATGACAAGTAAATTTATTCAATTTTTTTTTTTTTTAAAGGAAGGGGAGTGGAAGTCCAGGCCTTGGATAAGCAGCAGGGGTGGGGTGTGTTGGGGACAAGGAGGAGGGTCCATGACTCTTCCCTAGCTCCATGGGCACATGCCTATTGGGTGACCTGGTGAAGGAACTCGGTGCCTCCTTTGCCTCCCTCATTCATCCCATAATCCCCCACTTCCTATCCAGAAAGAACGTAGTTGACTGCCCTCTCCAAACCCCTAATTTATAAAGTAGTTCTTCTTGAGGGAAAAAATAAAACAATAAATAGAGTGGACACCTCAGAACCTGATCCCAGCAGCCCAGAAATCCAAGAGTTTATTATTGCCTCCTCTGTTTCCCTCACACCCGGCAGGGGTGCCTCCCTATCCTCTCTACTAACAGCAGCTTCTTCACCCATCAGTTGAGGTGGTGTGACTCAGTGACCTAAAGGTCCTTAGGTCTGGGGGCCTTTTGCCCCCCTGACATTTGGTTTCTCTTAACTCTTCCTCCCGCCTCCCAATTGCCACAGTTTATTGACTTAGAAAAACTTAAAGATGTCAGTCACCACAGCTGAAACCACATGCCTCACTCAACCTGTGGGGAGCCCTTAGTGTGGAGAATCCTCTCCCTTCTCTCTTCATCCCACGCCTTCTCCATCTCTACCGAGAGCTTTTCCAAATAGGCCCCTCAGCATATCTGCCCAGGAAAGTCAGGCACCAGACTACAACAACTGCGGTTGATAATCTTGAACATGAAGTTCAACGGGACCAAGAAGAGCCCACTGTATCATCAAAGAAATACTAAATTTTGATTAGCATATATCTAGAACTAAACATTTTTTAAATATAATCGTTGTGTTTTTATTTTTTGGAAAATGTATGATTTGTGTTTGTTCCATAATGTAAACCACTATTACATCAGAATATCTGACTCACTGGAATGCCCTGAAACCACCCCAAAGCACACACACACACAGAAGCACGCTAGCCAGCTTGAAGTCTCCCTTCCTTGACTCTTTTTTATTTTACTTTATTTAACTTTACAATGCTGTATTGATTTTGCCATACATCAACATGAATCCACCACGGGTGTATACATAGACTTTTATTTTTAAAAAGAAAAGATTCAATTGCCATGATCACTTTACTTTTCATGAAATAAATTTGGCTTATGGTTCTTAAAAATAACCAGTTCCCATAAATTCTAGAACTAATCCCTGTATGATCTGTTTATTCAGTTAATATGAAGCCTGCTAAGGTTAGGAAAGGGCCTGAGCTGAATCAGACCAAGTGAGTTCAAATCACAAGTCTTTTTCTGACTGACTAGTAACTTGAGGCCAATCACTTAACTTCCCTAAATCTCAGTTTCTTCATCTTTTGGATGAAGATAAGGCTGACCTTACAAAATCTGAGCAACCTGCATGAGGGAAAAACAAAATAACATGTATGAAATATTAAGTACTGTAACTAACACAGCAGGTGCATTCTCCTACAATAGAAAACAAGCTCGTGCCAGTTGAACTTAGCAATCCATGGGCTCCAAATGGAAAAATACACCAGTTTATTAAAAAAAAAAAAAGACAATGTCAGTTTTGCCTCTGAGGATAGCTGTAAGCCAAGTGGACCTTGTGAAGTGCTGAGTTAGGGACAAGTCAGGACTCCACCTGCCCTTCAGGTAGGGGCAGATTCCTACATCTTACTTGCCCAAAGGCCCCAACTCATCTGGCTTCTTCCCTCTACCCTAACATAGGTTGCAAAGATCCAAGAGAATCAATTAGAAAAAATCCTTTGACTATGTCCACATGAAATACGTGGATGACTCTCAGTACTGAGGAGATGGAAAACTTTTTGGAGTTCCCTGATATAGTTTCCATGTAGTAAATGCCAATGATTTGGCTTCCCTAAAAGTCCATCAAGCCTGACCTCACAGCATGCATACGGGAAAGCCTAGTTAAAGATATCCATGTAAAAAGACAACTACTATAAAACTCCAAGAAGAAAAACAGACAGTCTCAGGGTAGGAAGTTTTTCCTAGGCAAGACACAAAGCTCAACACACATATATGCGTTTTTTAATCTCTGAAGGAATATACAAGTCACCTAAGGAGACCAGGGGATAGAGAACAGTATTGAAAGGAATACTTCTCACTGAACGTCTTTTTAAACCTTTTGAATTTTGACCCTTGAACTGTACCTAACTTTTTAAAGAACATTTTAAGATAATGGAGTCAAGAATAAATGTAACTGTTCTTGGAGTCTGGCTTCCATGCTGAGAGAAGACCAAGCCACATGGAAAGACCACATGAAGGAGAACCAAGGACCCAGGCTGAGAAGCCCAGCTAGTCTCAGCCCCACCCACGCCAGCTGCCATCCATGTGAGTGAGGTCACTTTAGAGCTTCCTGCCTTTCCAGCACCATGATAGACACCACGTAAAGCANCCAAGCACCAACGTGCAGTTCCTGTGCTTTTCCTAAGCAAGTGGCAGCAGGCTGTGAGGAGGCTGCAAGGACACCTCTCTGAGCAGGGGCTGCCTGAGCGAGTTTGGAGGAAGGGTCACAACCTGCCACAGGGAGGGCTGCATAAGGCCTGTGGGGCGCTCAGGCTTTGGGGTGGATCACTCAATCCCAAAACGGGAAGAAAGCAAGCAGAAGGAATACCTCTACCTCTTTTCAGGCCCATTCTCTAGGGGCCAGTGGTGACCAATTAAAATCTTCCTCACCCATCCCTCACCATCTGTAGCCCTGACAATCACACCCAGTGGCCAAGCACGGGGAGAGGGTATCCAGCTTGTGGGTAGGGGCCTTTATACGAGTTCTCCTTCTTCTCTCCCCCTCCCCTTCATTAGGGACGGAAGCCCGCCGTGGAGGCTGCCAGGCTGGTCATACAGTTTATTCTTTGTTGGCCCGGGTCCATTCTCCCTAGGAAGCTGAGGACCCTCTGCCCTTCAGTCTGTTCACAGGGGACAAGATAGAGTGAACCATCTACAGCAGCAGAAGTCTCATCGTCTGCCTGATGGAGGCAGACATGACAATTAGGATGTACCAGAAGTCCTGACCATCTTCACTAGACATTCTCCAAGCAGAGTGCTATCACAGGGGCTTGTCCATATCCAGCAGCATGCCNATAGAGTGAACCATCTACAGCAGCAGAAGTCTCATCGTCTGCCTGATGGAGGCAGACATGACAATTAGGATGTACCAGAAGTCCTGACCATCTTCACTAGACATTCTCCAAGCAGAGTGCTATCACAGGGGCTTGTCCATATCCAGCAGCATGCCTGGATTCCCAGTGGGGATCAGTGACCAACCCCCACCCAAGCTTAAATGCTGGATCACCATCAAGACTTCACACGCCAGTCTACCACTGACTAGCTGTGCGAGGTTGCTCAAGGTACTGCACCTCCAGTACATCCGTTTTCTTATCAGTAGAATGAGGATGAGAATAGCATTTAAATAAGTTAACAAATACAAAAGAATTAAAGGAGTACCTGGCACACAGTGAGTACTATATACTATATACATATTCATGATTATTATCATTCTTATGAACGTCCAGCTTTCGCACTCCATCTCAGATAGCTATTTCAGTCCATTGCATGTGCTCTTCCCAAGCTTTGGAATATGGTCTCCTACCTGACATTATCTAAGCTATCTGTGCCAATTCTCTAGTCTCTAGAGGGCCTTCCCTGCCCCATCCAGCTGAGCTGGGTACCCTGTTCTTCCTCAGTGTCATATTAAATCCATTTTACATCATACTGTAATTCCAGTTGTCTATATGTCTCCTCAGCCAGGTCCCGTTCACTTCTGTATCCCTTAGTGCCTGTCACAGAGAAGGCAATTGATAAACATGTGTTCAGCGAATGAATGAATGAATGAGGAGTAGAAGAAGGGAAGCTTTCATTTATTCAACAAGCATTAAATAGGTGCCTACTCTATGTCATATCCTGGACTATGCCTAGAAATACAGGAAGGAGCAGGATACCCAAGGGGCACCCCAAGAACTCACAGTATGGAAAGCAGAATTTCTACCTTCTAGCTGTAACTCAAGAAAAAAAAGAGGGGGTATGTGCAGCCCTGCCCAAGGCAGGAGATCACTAGGTCCCAGAGGGAAGAAGTAGTTCTTGGAGGGAAATACGGTTTGCCCAGAGTGGGTCTGTTTAACTTGAAGCAAACAATGGAAGCCCTGAACATAAGATTCTATTGATTTTTCCTGTATTGGAAGGATAAATGTAGCTTTGCAAGACCTATGAAAAACAAAAGGTAGATTCTTCTTTATGAGGGTGGTTTATTTACCCAGGTACTATTCATCAACATCTTCCTAGAGCAACATGGTCATATCATTGCGTCCATGCTGTCTGCAGACTACCTTCACCAGACTGTAAACTCCTGTGGGCAGAGACCAGAGTTGGTGCGTTTTTGTATTTCACCCCGCTCCCACCTGCCATTAGCAGCTAGTGCCGGCACAGTGCCGTGTCCAGGGTAAAGGAACGCTGCAGCATGCACATGAGGAACAGCTCGCTCATTTTGTATTTCTCCCCTTCTGTACTTCTCACTGTGTGTTTACCTTTGTTTTGTTTATCAGCTTAAGGGACAAGAAAAAAGAAACATCAAGAGTAAAAGGAGTGTTTGTTGTTCCTTCTGTTTTTCTCTTCTGAAGCAGAACTGACACCACCACCATCCCATCCCACAAATAAAGATAGCTGTGGGATTTTGGAGATCTACCTGGCTGTAACTCTACCAGAAGCCTCTGACAGCTCAGGCCCACTGACGAAGAAAAGGAAATAGAATTTCCACTTATAGTAAGAAAAAGCCAAAGCAACTTTTTCCTTGGAGATTACATCATAGATACTTGAGGTTGTGTTTTCCATACTGCATGCCCTAAAAATGAGCTTCTTTTCCTGAATGAAAGTCAAAGCCTGGCCACCACCAAAAGGGTGACAGAGCTCCCAAACCCCAGCCTAGGGAACAGGGGGCCTCCAAGGACCACCGCCCTGTGGTTGCAGCGATGTGGCTGCACACCTGTCCCGGAGGAGTCTCAGGGTTGCAATGCCTTCATCACTCGCTCCAGGACTCTGGTCCCACCATCCCTCTTATCTTGAGGACTGTCTGTGGGCATATCATAAACACAAATTTCCAAGCCAGGTAAAAGTGAGTTGGAAATTACCTGCCTCATCATTTCCATCATTCTTACGAATAAGTCAGATTAAGCTAAAAAGGCCTGAACTCAGACAAGGTCCTTTTACAGGAAGTGAACAGAGAAAACACGTGTCCATGGTTGGGCGTCATGTCCACGAACTGACACCTGTGGATGTATTCATGTGATTCTATCTCTGTATATCTCTGACAAGACTGGAAATATAACCCGAGGCGCTGAGCTGATCACTAAGGCTGCTATGTCTCTGCCACCAGACACAGTCTCCCTGGAGGACCAAAACTGGTTTGGGAATATATATGGAAGAAGGGTAATTTGATAACAGATAGTTAGTGTTTTCCTAATATCTGTGAGATGGAAAGTACCACAGAGGTACACACAAACAATGCCCATTAAAGTGTTTCCCGCATATACTTTAAATAACTCTCATCTTGAGCAATGCGTATCATCTTCATTTCCCTCCATGACAGGCCTGTGAGGGTGGGTGAGCAGGAGAACAGCATAAAGTATGTGCCTGGATCTCTGCTAAATCTTTGGCAAATGTCCTCCACAGCAGTCTTATAGATAAGATGGTGAAAAATGAACAGGATAAGAGTAGAGTTGGGTGGGATTACTGCAGACAAATTGCAGAACCCAAAGAGTGTTTATTAGGACAATACAGTGAACTTTGGGTAGGATACAGGTCTCTGGTGGTAGCCTCAAAGCTCTTTCCTTGACTGCTGCATTTTGACTTAAAAAGAAAATAGTTTCTAAGATGACAAGATGAAAGATATGCCTGATGGTATGGACAGATGACACGAAACTGGTATAGTGAGGTTAATACTGTAAGGGATGACCAAAATCAATAAGTAAATTTATCTCAATAGATTTGAACACTAGGCCAAACTTAACAAGGGCAAGCTTTATGCATGAGATCTACATTTTAAAATTAAAAAAAGTACCTATTACTCAGCTCAGCAATTCCAATCCTTTGTATCTATCCTAGAGAAATAATTGCCTATGTGCATGCTTGTTCATGAATGTTCACTGTAGCACTGTTTATAATGGTAAAAAAAAAATTTTAATAAACAATAGAAGAATTGCTAAGCCAACTATGGAATATCCACAATGAGAAATACTATCTGGAAGATTTTCAAGACATGTCATTGCATGAAAAAAAAAAGTTGCAAAATGATATAAAAGCCCTATATGTTAACCTCAGACATATATACACAGAGAGATATTTACAAATTTCCACAGATAGATAGACATATATGTAAATATATGGAAAGGAGGGAAAGTCCCTGATATCTGCTACCAGGATCTACCTCCAGGGAGAAATTAAGTTGGTATGAAGTAAAAAGGGGCTTTGACTTTACTTTTAACATCCGAAATAGAGAATGTATTGTGTTAAACTATGTGACTTAACTTCCATTTTACAGTCAAGTCTTGCTTTTAGCTTTTTTAAAAAAAGCTCAAAAATATGGGAAAGGACACAAATTCTTGGGTTTTCCATTATCACAAATGTAAGAGGGGTCAGCACTGTCAGACTGCAGAAAGCTAATTCATACTATCCAGAATGCATCTGAAGCCTGGTACCCAGGCAGCCTGCAAGGACCAGGGATCACTTAGCTGATGAAGTCTGCAGCGCTGTGCTGGATCGAAGCCTGGCAGCACAATTAAGCAGGGACAATGACAAAGTAGAAAGCAGCTAAAGGAAAGAAATGCCTATAGCGAGCCTGAAAAGCATGACTTCAGAATAAAGACTGAAGGAACTACAATTGTTTAACCTCAAAACAAGATCATGGGGAGACAGACAGGCTGCTTCCAATATTTGAAGGGTTATAATGCAGATGACAAAGCAAACTTATTTTGGGTTTTTCCAGAGGTAAAAACTAGGATAAATAGAAACAAGTAATTCTACCTATGAATAAAAAGAAGAAACACTCTGATAGAATGAATGACAACAGAACAGTCTGTCAAGCAAGATCATGAGCTTCCTGTTATTGGAGGCATTCAAGTAAGAGAGTCTATGTGGAAAGATATTGGATTTCATTCGAAGCAAAACTACGTGATCTATAAGATCCCTAACAACTCTAATATTTTACGACTCCATATTTTGGCTGCAGAATCAGTTTTCAATCAATGTGTACCCCTGTCAACTTCAAATCCCACAGGTGGTGTATTCTGCCACCAGGTGGCAGTAGATGCCTTGGGCTCTGGGTCCTAAATGTTAGCTGTGGTGAAAAAAAAAGCAGTTTTATGAAATGTTTTTAAATAAAAATTAAAAAGAACAGATGCAAGCATGAAGTCCCAATGTAGACCACTTCAAAGGAACATGTAAGTGTAATTTATAATTTTTCTGATTATTCTATCACAATGATTCTTAAGCACCTGCTTTCCTCTTGGACATTTCCTTTGTACAGGGTCTACAAAGAGAGCCTTATCTTCTTCTGCGGTCTCCTCTCTCTGGTGTCAGGTTTCCTGACTTGCACACAGTTCCAGATCTCTGCATCTCCTCAATGCAAAAATCTCTGCTTCCTCTGCAGCTGCAGACCGTGTCTACTACTCCAGTCTTTCTTCCCTACCCAAGCAGAAGACCCAACACGAGGGTCAGAGAAACACCCCAGCCATTTCCTGCTTCTAGCTTTCCTGCCTCTGTATCCACACAACTGAAGGCACAAAACAAGCAAGGAACAAACAAAAACAGAATAGACTGAGTCGCTGAATCCCCACACCCTGACAGCGTGAAAGTATGTGATTATCTTTTCCAATTAGAAGAGAATCATCTCCCACCCAGCTCTTAAAGAAAGGAGAAACTCTGTTCTCCAACACAGCTGTCAGCTTGGGTGTTGCTTAAAATCTGAATACAATCAACAACCCTTGTCCCAGTCCCTAGCAACCTAAAAGGATAACATTGCCTTGGTTACAAATCACTTCAGAAAACCTGGTTCTCAGAAAGTTATCTCTGTAAGAGCTTGTGAGTGAATGAAAACAAAGCAAGGTTTTCTTAAAACTGAGACTTAGAGCCACTTTATCACAACAAACCACGTGCCTAAGTCAAGGTGTTAGTCATCCTCCTGCATCCCAGGTGAAACGCCTCTTCTTCCAGGAAGCCCTCGGGAGACTAGGGCTGTTCTGGCTACCCCATGCTGCGTGCACCAGTAGCATCCTCGGCCTGCCTTGT
Organism: Neotragus pygmaeus; assembly: GCA_006410875.1. Lineage (NCBI taxonomy): Eukaryota > Metazoa > Chordata > Mammalia > Artiodactyla > Bovidae > Neotragus > Neotragus pygmaeus. The sequence goes on along the minus strand of SJYV01005163.1, from coordinate 168,433 downwards.
CACAGCCCTGGCCTCACCCTGTCACTGTCCTCACCACACTCACTTCAGTGGCCTCTGCACTGGCCCATTTCCTGGTTACACGGCAGGATTCAGGAAGACCCAGACTATATCTGTGTCTTTGACAACTGAATCCCCTGAACACAGTAGGACTCAATAAATATTCATGAAACTATCATAAATACATACATTATCAATTAATTAACTGATGTGGAGCCCAAGTGTAGGCAGCTGCTCCACTGAGAATATTATTTATCCATTTCACAAACATTTCCTGAGCATCTCTCGTGCCGCTGTGGTACAGGATGTGTCAAATGCAGGCTCTGCCCTCAAAGAGCATGCAATGGGGGAAGGAAGTCAATGACACGAATACCTACACTGTGAAGTAGACACACAGTAAAACCAAAACAGGATGAATATTAGAGAATGAGAAAACAACCAAGGCACTGGGGTCACCGAGCAGTTCAAAGTGGCTGGAGCTAAGGCTGCGGGACAGGTAATACGGGAACCAGAGTCTGGAGGCCCTTGAATAAAAATGTCAATTAAATAATCAATATGAGGCAGGGTAAGAGCTTTATATTCATGGTTTCATTTATTTCTTGAAACAGTTCTATGTAAAGCCATCCTATTACAGAGAAGGAAAAGGCTCACAGGAATCAAGAAAACCGTAACACGACACAGCCAGTAAGCGTCAGAGCTGGGGTCCACACTGAGGTCAGACTAATGACGGCAACGATGAGGCCATAGGGCTTTGGAGACCAAGGTGCCAAGTTAAGGAGCTGTTACTTTACCCAGCGGGATGCAGAGCCACTTTGAGTAGGAACACGCCCCAGTCAAAGACTGCAGATTTATCAGACAGTAATGGAGAATGGGTTAGGAGCACTCAGGCCTGAAGCCTACTGCAATGGTCCCAACACTATATCACCAAACTCCTGAACAGGGAAAGCAGCAACAAGACTGGAAAGGTGGTCCCAAGCTGAGAAATCCAGGAAGAGTGGGGACAGTCTAGTATAATCCCAAGGTATAAACCTGAGTGATGGAGGGCAAGGCTTCAAAAGTGGCATATGCCTGCTTCTCTAGTGCCTCTGCATGTGTGCACCTGTGCCTGAGGGAAAGAAAAGGACAGACGGCAGCCAAGGATACAGCTCCAAAACAGGGGGCAGCCTAAATACCCAGCCCCACACCTTACTATGCACTGCTGCTACCTGCAGAATTCCCGGAACTGTGAATTCCCGGAAACATCCCCCACACTTGGAGCACCTGAGCTCCAGTGACTCACAAAAGCAATAATGTGGCATGAGGCATCCATAATGTCTCCCCAGGCCTGGTCTCCTCCAACCAGCCTGCCCCAACATAGAGAATGCCTGGCCCCAAATCAGCACCAAGAAGCAAAAGAGTGCTAGAGAGACTTACACACCCCAGGCAGTAATCTTGACTCCCTGTAATCTTGGGCCAAAAGCTTAACCTCTCTGGATCTGTTTCCTCATCTGTAAGATAAGCAGTCTGGATCACAATCAGACATTGCGCACTAGACGCCCATAGTCTGAACTCATCCTGCTAATGGACTTTGTTTGACTAACACAAATTCTTTTAGTTGAATTAGTTTCAACATTTTAAAACAAGTCTATTTCACAAAGAAAATTCATATTTAAATCCTCTCTGAAATGAGATCTGGCAACAAGGAGCTCACATTCCCACATGGCATCAATCAGCTGGAGCTGAGCAGCTGCAGCTCCCCTGAGATGAGGGACCACTCTCCAGTCTGCCAGTCACCACCACTCCCTAACTGCTCCCTGACAGTCTCCACTCACCATCTACAATAGGCCTGCTTCAAAAATCTCAGGTTAATGGTCTGGCTCCTTGGGGCACCTGAGTTCACTATTCCTAAGAAGATGATGATCTAAAATACCATCGTTGTGAGGCTTAGGAACTGGGGCAATAAATAAGAGCACAGAGAAGTTGGCAGCAAACTCCCCACAATGGCAGATACAGGTCTCTCAGAGAGGCAGGGGTTGCTGCAGCTGAAGAAGGTTTATTAAAACGCATGTCAGACCTGCCCGCCATACCCACCCCCACAACCAGGAGGAACTCACAGATGACATCAGCATTGGATATAGTCAGAGAAACCCCATCATGAAGCAATTTACTTCCCCAGTCTCTCTAATTTAACAATTAGCTTAACAACCCTGGTCAGGCACTTGCTGCTGCAGCAAAGTGATCCTGACCAGCAGCAGCTTCAGCCTAGAATCTTCGCAAGGTCCTTTCTTGCACTGCCCTTGCTTCAGCTGGGTTGGCCTCTCAGCTCACACAAACAGACATTCTCAATATTTTCAAAGAGGTTCCACCTCCTCCTTGAGCCTCCCACTTGAGCTCCTTAGAAATTCTCCCCTGTGTCCAAAATCAATTTCTCCCACTGCAATTTTAGCCCCTTCTCTGTTAGTCTGACCTGCAGAGATCCTGGCCCCATCATAGGAAGCATGCAGGCAAGAATGCTTTAGCCAATCACTTCTCTGGCTCTTCGGGAGCTGGAGTGTGGAAGGGAAGTCTGGAGACAGTCCATGCTGCAGGAGAGAGGGTACAGTCCCAAGGCTGGAAGCTTTGGTATACCCTGGGCACAGATCCTGACTCAGAGGATGAGACGCAGGAACTGGGCTTGCCCTGACCTGGACAGCATGCTCAGTTCTCCATCTGCACTGCCAAAGGGCCTTTCAGTACAATGCACAGTGCCTGCCTTGCCCAGCTCACCCTGCTCCTGCCTCCAAGGCCTTTCTCAAGTGGTACCTTAAACCCCAAATGCCAGAGAGAGATCCACACACATTTGCAAGGGGAGACTCAAGAGGGGAGCTTATAAAGTTACAAGTCCACAGATACCTGCAGGATATTTTGAAAATACAGTATTAGAATTCCCAGGATAGAAGGGGTGAGACTGGGGACCACAACAGCAGACCTCAAAGAGGAAAGCATCACTGTGTGACTAGGGAGAAATTTCAAAGAGGCCGCAGAAGGAGAAAAGGCCAGGAACTAAATGACCCAGGAGCTTAAACCAAGCCAAAAATAAAACTGAGGAATGCCAATGTCAAAGCTAATCACAGAGATTATTCTGTTTCACCAAAGAGACACAATGAGATGAAGAATCGGGGGACCTGTTGGTGATGCTCCTGGTACAAGAAGTATCCTCAAGAAAGGAAGTTCTTCCCAACTTGCCCTCCTCCATTGCCACAGCTGAGGTCAGGGTTGAAAATACAGTTAAGTGCTCAGGAACCTGACTGACAAACAAGGTGTAAATAAATCACCAGGACCACATGGCATCCACCTGGCAGTCCTGAAGGAATTCAAGGGTGAAATTGTAGAGCTGCTAACCAAAATGTGTAACCTCTTATTTCAAAGTCACTTGTGCCCTAGAACTGCCAGAGTACTCATGTAGCCTCCATTCATAAGAAAAGACCCAGGGAGAATTCTCATTTTTCAAACCAGGAAAGCCAGCAAAACATATGTGAACAGGACTACTAAGCGTGTAAGCAAGCATGACCTATTGGGAGGAAGAAAACAGAACAGTTCTGATAACAGCAAAGCATGTTTATAAGACTTTTTAGAGTAAACGTTAATGTGAATTAAAGACAATCTGTGGGTGTAACTTACATAAATTTCCAAGAAATTATTAGCAAGGGATTCTAGTAAAAACACTTTTTTTAACTGAATAATGATGTGACAGGGAAACACTTTTTCAGTATGCTGACTCAGAGGCCAAAAACAAGTTAAAAAAATAATAAATTGACCATATTTAAACTAAGAAATAAAAAAAGTGGAGTTCTTAAAGCCTGAACAGTAGACCCAGTCTTATATAATATTCTTGTAAATAATCTGTTGGAGGTATCGGAGAGCTACTCCACAGGTCTACACTCTTCCAGGCAAGAAAAAGAACTGCTGATCCAAAGAAATGATGGGAGGGTCTTTTTGGGTTCTAAGAGTTGATGTGAGAGAGAAGGCTGAGTTTCAGTGTGATGGGATCTAGCTGCTCCGTGACAATTCCTTAGTCTCCTCTCCCTTGAAAAGACGAATTCTGGACTCCATTCTCTGAACCTTATGAATGTGGGCCCCCAAACCTACATATGCTTGAAAAATAGGAACAGATCCAGATTTAACTCACAGAAAATGACTCTGAATAGACTAACAGACAGACTGTTCACCACATCTGGTTCAACTCTGGCCAGTCAGGTTCACCATGGGCTGGCCCTTCTTCCCTCACCTGCAGTGCCCACTCAATACATAGAACTTCAAACTCATAAACCAAAGGCAGACATCCATGGAAAAGCCATTCTGAAGCTATGAACCAAATATTCTAAAACAAACAAGAGTATGACTGGATTGACCTACTCCCTTGGATTAATTTCTGTTAACACATCTTAGGTCGGGCTTATAGCTGGCATCTAACCAGAGAAATGCAAACCTGAGTAGGCTCAGCATCTCTTCCTTGTGATCCACATCTGCCTATCCCACTTCTCCCACTGCTTATAACATGAGTGGCTGCCACATAGTCAGAGGCTGTATACCACTTTCTCACCTCCATCTTTGCTTATCCAAGTCCATTCATTCCTTCAAAACGAGAAGCAAAATAACTCACCATTAGCATCATGGGAATTGAAAACTTACTCTTTCATTTTGGGGCTTGAAGTCAGTGTTGCTGGAGAAGGCAGGTGGTNTCCCTTGAAAAGACGAATTCTGGACTCCATTCTCTGAACCTTATGAATGTGGGCCCCCAAACCTACATATGCTTGAAAAATAGGAACAGATTCAGATTTAACTCACAGAAAATGACTCTGAAGAGACTAACAGACAGACTGTTCACCACATCTGGTTCAACTCTGGCCAGTCAGGTTCACCATGGGCTGGCCCTTCTTCCCTCACCTGCAGTGCTTGAAGTCAGTGTTGTTGGAGAAGGCAGGTGGTAAAAAAAAAAAAAAAAGAGTTCTAGATTGTGTCACCTGCTAAAACTTGTTCTTATGTAATATAGTGGCTACATACATAGGTTCAAATGCTGGCGCTGCTAGTCACTAGGTGAGTAAACACAGAGCCCAACACCCTCACTTGTCAAATGGATGGTATAACATTTGCCTACTTCAAAGGGCACTTCTGGGGATCATTTTAGGTCATGTGTACAGTAGCTGGCGCATAATAAACACTCAACAAAATTCAGCTGGTACTAACGAAGTCTCCTTTCCTCTAGATCTAACAAAATAATTCCTTTCTTGATATTCTCCTCAAACTGTAGCTTTTAAGACTTTTTCAAGAGGTAACTGATTATAGCTGCCTCTGATCTACAACCCTTCAGGGATCAGCTGTCTCTTCACTATCTTCTTGCGCAGTATTTGCTTAGACCTGTCTGTATGTCGTTTCATAAACTGCAAAGCCCCTTCCGTGTGCCAGTGTCATCACTGCCTGTTCTTGGGTAAAGTTTGCACACAAGCTGGCAGCAAGCCTAGTTTTACCAGTAATGGGCCACTAACTGCGTCCAAGAGAGTCAACATATGAAACTGTTTTTGATGAATCTGTTGAGGTAAAGGGGGTGCACTGTGACACTAGACTCTGTCATCGCTTTGAGAGCAGATCTATTGTTGGTGACGTCTCACTAACCAAAATCACAATGCTGATGCATAAGCCAGAAGCTCCATTTACAGGATACCAAAACAACAGCAAAATACAACTGTTACAGGACCCAGAGAGCTCAGGTCAGCATGGTCGGTGGAGGCTGATGGACTGGGGAAACCAAACCATCACCCAAATGTTGCTTAGAGGGCATATAAAAGCAAGGCTAGAAGAGTCCGCAGAATAATTCATGGCCCAAGGGCAGCGGACCACAATGGGCTGGTGTATATACCCCAAGATTTGAGCTAGACCTTCCAGAGAACCAAAGCTCCCTTGTTTGCAGTCAGAGCCTGAATAGGTACTACCAGCTTCTGCCTCTTTAATAACCTGCCCTTCAGAAGTGCCTCAGCTGACCAGCAACTTCTGTACACAGTCTTTCCCCAGGCTGCACTCAGTACAATTAATTAGGCTTTGGATTATGAAATTACAGTCACATTTCAGCCCAGCATCCCTGAGATTACTCCCAGCTCATACTAATGGAGCCTTTTCTCTTCTTTCATACATTTGCAGAACATCTCCTGGTTCACAGCTGTAGAGGATGGATCACATCCATGTAGGATGGATGGATGGATGGACCTCATTTAACCCTCAGAGGACGCTTCACTTCTATTATTTCCAGGTTCCTAGGAGACTTCACTGTTACCTCTATGGAACCTCTATGGGCCAAAACTCCTCCAGGCCAGAATCCTCATCTTTTATTTGATTTCATGGTTCTTTAGTGAGTAGAACAAGAATTCATTAGCAGTAGGTACCCCATCAATGGCATTGATTGACTTGTTAAGTGATGCTGTAGATATTTGCTTTCATTAACAGGAAGAGACCACTTTTCAAGCACTGGTGAGAGAGCAGATTTAGGAAGCAGATTGGAACAGAACAAGACCAGGAAGAGGGTACACTGAGCTGCTGTCTGTACAAGGACTTGAAGAAGGAGGTATAACGTGTCCCTGGGTTGTATTTAGAAAATTGATACCCACTACTTAGAAAGAAGCAGCTAGTCTTCCATCACATTATCCTGGCCAATATCTCTTTCCCTTCCCTGGTGTCTTGACTGCCCGTGGAAGAACATTCAGCTTTAGTTCTCAGAAGAAAGAAACTTGGAGCCTGGAACATAAATATGTCTTATTCTACAAACCACTGACCACTTATGCTGGGCAAGATCATCAAGAGGTCTTTGAAGAACCCATCTAGTTCAAGGACTGGTGTGCCAGCAGGAAATTCTAATAGAGGAGACACCTTGCCAGTTGAGGGATTCCTGACTTCCTACGTGGTTGTGGCATGGACATCTGCTCTCTTCTTCTTGGTTTGAGTTGCAAGACAATGTTGATGAAAAGAGTCCATGTTTGAAGCCAAGCAACCTTGGGTGAGACCCTGGTTTTGACAATTTCTGACAAGTCACTTAACCTCTCTGAGCCTGTTCTTTCAAAGTACAGGAGATATGCTACCTTTCAGAGTTTGGGGAGGACTAGAGATGACATCTGAAATGTGCCTATTCAATTGGTGTCTTAGGATGGGGTCTTTTTGGCTAGCTTGGCACTTGCAAAGACATCACCATTACAGAAGTCACCACCAAGTAACACCTGACTGGCTCAGAGCACTAGCATCCAAGCACACCTAAACAGGTGGGAATCCCTCGCCCCCAGGACCCCCAACCAGGTACAAGGATGCCTCCCTCCCCTTCGTGGTCATCTTTCACATGGACATGCTGCCTTCCTGAGTCCAGAGTTCTAACCATGAATAAAAACCCTTCAGTGACAGACATCAACATATAGCACACAAAGGTAGTGTGGAGATAGCAAGACAGAGCAGAAAACCCTAATTAAGACAATTTCAGTCACACAATTATATATGTAGAAGGGACCCTAGTAATCATTCAGTACAGCCCTCTCATTTTATAGGTGGGACACCCGAGACCTTGAAAGGATAAGGGACAGATCCATATCGATGATAGATCAATATCTAAGTCAACAATAGGTCAGTCCTAGAACCAAGACCTCATGACAGGGTTAAGGGCTCTATTCACTATCCTGCACTGCATTGCACAGACCCACGGAAGCTAACACACAAGGCAAGGTGCCAGAAGAAGAGAATGTCAAACTTGCTTATTTAGCTTCTACTGCATAAACAACACTGGGATAGGCACCAAGACTTTCAAAAAAGTTCTCAGCTGTCCTCCAGGAGCTTAACATCTGTCAAGCTGGGGAGAAAACCTCTGACGTGTGCAATAGCAATAATGAAAGATGGTTTGTGATGACAGGCCCTGGAATGTGTTCAAGGAGATCAGAGATGGGAACAGAGTGATGTCACAGATTTCTTCCCCACCTGGAGTGGAACAATGCTGGAGCCTTGCAAAATGGATGGACAATGAATAGACCACTGCTAGGATGGAAAGAACCCTCAAGCAAAGGTTCCAGCAGAAGCAGAGTCTTGGAGTCTAGCCTGACTATGGAGTGTTCTCAAGCCAATAAAGACAGAGCCTCTGGCAACTTCTCCAAGAACCTGGAAACTATTACCTGGCTGCTTCCTTACCATCTCTTACTATCTCTTAGCACAGAGCATGGAGCTTGAAGCTCAGAGCAGAGACCCTTGAGGATTTCAAACTTCTCAGAAATCACCGTAGCACTGAGGTCTCTCTCACACAGACAGACACACACGCCTGCACACAGGCAGGCATGCACTGGGACGGCGATGGAGTCGGCTGCTCAGATTTCTCCCTTCCTACACACCCCATGACCCACTCTCATCTGGGTTCCACCAGGCTCTGACCACTCCATCACGGAAGCGGCCTTCATCTCTGCTCCCCACAAAGGCTTGTCTAGGAATCCTCGGTGCTGCCCACAGGACTGCGGTGTGTGTGCTGCTACTGCCTTTTCAGTCTCTCCCTTTGCTCCACACAGGCTGTCTTTCAGAGCAGTCTCTGTCTGTGAGCTTTTGAGAGGATGTCCCCAGAAAATCGGCGACAGGTCCAGCTACCTGTGGTAACCTCCTCCTAACGCTGCCTTCCTTTCACTTTGTTTTCCTTAATTTTCCCTCTGCCATTCTTTCATCACCTCTTTACTTTATCCTGTTGTAGGNTGGTCTGATGGGACTCTCAAGAGTCTTCTCCAGCACCACAATTAGAAAGCATCAATTCTTTGGTGCTTAGCCTTCTTTATGTTCCACCTCTCACATCTGTACATGACTACTGGAAAAACAATAGCTTTGACTAGATGGACCTTTGTTGGCAAAGTGATATCTTTGCTTTTTAATATGCTGTCTTGGTTTGTCATAGCTTTTCTTCCAAGGAGCGAGCATCTTTTAATTTCATGGCTGCAGTCACTGTCCATAGTGACTTTGGAGTTAGACTAAATTATCTCTAATATCCCTTCTGGAGCTCCCATTTCAGTATTTAAAGTCTGTTTCCAGCCTGCACACCACAGCTAAAGTGCATCCTTAGAAACACTAAGGATGTGTTTGCATAAAGTTCCTGGTGCTTACTCGGTAGAGTACAAGAGATCACCCGGCTCCTCTGCATACTAGCAATGAGGAAGTAACTAAGAGTGAGGTTGGAAAAATAGTCTTTTCCTTGAAGCCTCATATTCTCCTAGTGGGTCAGATGAAGGTGTCTAGATCCACCCTCCCCCACTTGTACCCTGTTCCTGGTCAGCCTCCCTGGTTCTCCAGCCAGCTCTGGGCCTGGGAGGCTGACCTGAGTGTACCACATCAAGGCGCTCTCGCTCTCCTTCATCCTGCTGAGTTCAGCCACTGGAAAGCCCCTAACAGAAGATGAAGAGAAGCACAGAGAGTGTGGCCTGGATATCTGCTACCTCTCCACAGCTTCTCTTGAGGTTCTGATGGGCTGCCTGTGTTCCTTAACTGAAAGTCCCAGCTCCTTTCTAGGTGGCCCTCAACACAAACTCTCTCTCCCCAAGTTCCGGTACCACTTCTTCCTCATTCTGTTAGGTCTAGGGCGCTAAGCTCATCCCTAGTCCCCGCCCACACTTACGTAAAGAGCCCCTTCGCTTCCTCAAGTGACCCACCAAGGCTGGGCCATCTGTTTCCTGCTGGATTCCTGACTGGTGTTCCTAATGAACCCATTTTCTCTCTAGCTCCATCTTTGAATGACTGATTCACCCTGAAAATCTCTACACTATGCAACACACATTCCAGACTTTCTCTGGCACAGCTGAATTCCCAGACAGGGGCTGAGGGGCCTCTTTTCTCTGTAGCCCTCGACAAGCCTACCTGCAGATTTCCTGTTCCACTTGAAAAAACATATCGCAATGACTAAAAGAACCTCAGTTCTGTGCATGAATGAGCAGCACAACAATCAGCTCACTGTCCAGTGAGCTCTTCTACCCAACTTGGGGACTCAACATCTCTCCCTGGAGATGGTCTTGTTGCCCCTCATGTCAATGTTTTCCTATTTATAAGCCTCTCCCTGACAACACCCTGCCAGAGAAAACTGTCATCAGGGCTGCCGGATCCCCATCAGACCCAGCTCCAACTCTGCCCCCCTGGACTCACCACAAACTGAAGGCGACCCAAACTGAATGCTTTTGTCTGGCCTCTAGAGATTTTTTTTTTCCCCTAATTTCAGCTATATTGACATATAACTGACATACAGAATTGTAAGATATTTAAAGTGTACATCACAGTGATCTGTTATACACATATACAGTGAAAGGATTCCCCCCATCTCGTGAACATACCCATCACTTCACATATTTATCTGTTTTTATGAGAACATTTAAGTTCTACTCTCTTAGCAAATTTCAATTATACAATACAGCTTTGTTAACAACATGCACCATGACATACATTGATCCTCAGACTTTATTCACTATACAGCTGAATCTGTACCAAGATCTATTTCCTCCAGCCCCTGGTAACCGCTTTCTACTTTATTTCTATGAGTTTAACTTTTTTTTTTTTTTAAGGTTCCACATATAAGTAATACCATGCAGTATTTGTCTTTCTCTAGTTGATGGATTTCACTTAGCCCAATGCCCTCAAGGTCCATTCATGCTGTTGTCACAAGCGGTGGGTTTTCCTTCGGCCTCCAGAGAACTTACGTTCTTTCTCAGTTCCAGTCTAAGCTTAACATCTCTACTTCTTGAAATGGTTTCTTTTTAATAATGATAGTAATAATAATGATGAAACAGTGATTGAACACTTGTGGACCAGACACCAATCCAAGCATTTTGTGTGTTACACAATTCAGTCTCTACAGCCCTATGCAGCAGGTACCTTTATCATCCCACCCCATTTTATGAAAGAAAAGATGGCATAAAGGTCAAGCCACATGCTGAAGCTCAGGCCCCTGAAGTCTGACACCAGAGCCTTTACACTTTTTCTTAATGTTTTCTTATGAAATGCTTTAATCATCTCACAGAATAGAAAGAATAGTAGAACTCATCCCGATATACTCACAACCTAAATTTTACAATTATTAACTTGTTGCCATATTTTCCTCATATGGAGGAAACAATTATCTCGAAGTGATTTGCGTCATCGTAACATTTCATCTATAAATACAATATAGATTTTCTCATCCACAATACCACTAATCACATGTAACAAAATTAATGGTAATTCCTTAATATTATCTAATAACCAAATTTAGATATATTCAAATTTCTCCAACTGTCCCCATGAAATACAGAACTCTTCATGAGTTTCCCTGTTGGCCTCACATATGGCCAGTCAGATCTCATCTGAATTATTCCAATTTTAGTTCACATGCCGCACCCACCCCCACCGCCAATATGCTATCTGCTCCTTGCTGTATTTTTCCTTCTTATATAGTCTTTTTAAATGAAAAATCTCTCACTCTAGTTCTCCTTCTACTCAGTCCTTATATAAATCTAGTGCAAACCAGTCTTTCCTGGTGGAAAAGACCAATCTCCCCAATTTAGCTACAGCTGCAGTGCAGCCACGGCTGTGTAAGAGCCGACAGCACGCACAGGACTCAGCACTGTTTACGTCACTGTGGGCAACTCAAGGAAAAGGATTAAGGTGGGGAGGTTCCTAAAGAGATGGTTGGGGGTCTCTCTAGGGGGAATATTCTTGCCAAGAGGAAGGAAACTGGCAAGTTTTGCTCCAGGTCTTTGCCTCTGTCACTCTTGTCCTGAAAACAATGTGTGTGCAGCTCAAGTGGCATCAGGTGGAAAGAGGAGGCCTGGCTGGGTCACTCCAGGCACCGATGGCCACTTCTGAGCATCTAGATGCCAACCAGAGGCAGTCCTGATAACATACACCCGTTCTCTTTCTCAGGGCCCAGCCAATCAGCTCCTAATCAGATGCCCTCTCTGGGCACACTCTCAAAAACCTTTAGGTCTTCTCCCACCCAAGGTGGGCAGTGTGGAGGGAGGGTTGACAAGGATAACAGGTCACCATTACTGTTTCTTCTTGTCCTACTTCCAACCTCTCTGATGAAGGATAAAGATGAGGAAGAGAGAAGCAGAAGAAGAAGAGTTCAGAGAAGAGGGCATCAGCTAAGTCTGCCTGCAAGTTCCTCAGGAGCCGAAGTCCTTAACTCAGCTCTAAACACCAAAATGTATATCCTGTCTGTAAAGGGCTGCCGGGGGAAATCACAGCTTTTTTCACACACTGATATATTTTTTAAAAGTCTCTTGCTATCTCTCAGCAGTTTAAACTCCTTCTTGTCCTTTAAGGCTTAATCAAAATCAGCCCCTGAGTTTGACATCCTCATCTATGCCTCCTTAGCATCCTGTGATGACCTGACTGCAGGATGTATCATGATGAGCTGTAATTATCTGTTTCCTTGGTTGTCTCCTCTGCTAGACTTCAAGCTCCTGAGGCTAAATCCATGTCTTGTTTATCTCTGTACCCTCAATCCTTAACACAAAGCCTGTCACATACCAGTCATTTAGTAAGTGTTGGTCAAATGAATTCTAGCACTTCTCCCCAAACAGCCTTCTGTGTATTGCTAACAGCACGAAAGTGTTTTTCTTTACTTAAAAAAAAAACAAAAAAAACCCAGTTGCATCTCAGTAGCTCACCTGATAATCAAAGTGACTGGAAAACACCATGCCTCCTGAAAACTGAGTCTGTGCTTATAGAGCAGTGAGCCTGCCCCTTCTCAGTGTTCTGTATGCCAATTCTTTTATACCATGACTCCCGAAGGCTTGGCCCAGCTTTTTTCGATCCCTGCTACACCAAAGTCAGTGCTTTACATATGGTACACCCTCAAGAAACGCGTGTTGAAATAACCTGATGGTGTCCATGACTCAAGCTCCCTAGAGAAGTTGACCATCTGCCAAATATAGCTACAGTGTGTTTGAATTATGTTAAATAGTCAACAAAGTTCAGGCAAGGAAGAAAATTGCCAATCCCTCCTGGAAGTGAGCAGAGAGAAGGACTTTCTTGCTTCAAAATGTCCAAACATCTTGTTCTAAATACTGACATCTGTTTGCCTCCAGCTTGCTGCTCCCAATGTTTGCCAACTGGCCAAGAATATCTGTGTTTTTACCAAGCATCTTCCCCCATCGCATCACTTCCTTCAGGAGCTGGCAATTTCACAGGCACCAGGGTGAAGCACTATGTGGGCACCAAGGGCAGATATTGATTCACCCTCAACGTGGAGGTGATGCAACTGCCTCTGCACCCTGGACAAACCCGCTATCAAAGCGTCTGCATTGTATCCTGGTTCTATGGTTTTAGAACCATAGGACCAGTGGCTCGTCCCTCTAGGAAGGCGCCAGCCGTGCCATCACCCCAACACAGTCCCCGCTGCCCTCCCCTCCTCTGTTTCTCTTCCCGTTGCCCTCTTAAATCATGTATCATCTGGCTGCCAATGACACCTTTAAAGACATTAAACTCTCATTTCAAATACACGAGTCCTCCTGGAGGCAGGCTGACCAGCCTCCAGTGTTTGGCGACCACTTCTACACTCTTCCTCCCCTTGAGCTCTCCTGGCTCTCCTGCCTCTCCCACTCTCCGTGGCTGTCTTATGGGCTCCTCGATCCCTCTCACTGTCTAAATCTGAGCTGTCCTGAAGTCGTCCGTTTAGTTCTCTCCTTGCGCAGCCAGGGACTCCAACTCCTGGGAAGGCTCCCTGCCTTGTGCAGAAATACCTCCTCACACTGAAATGCATGGAAGCCTTTCTCCTTCACATCCCTCAGAATCCCAGTCCTGCATCAGGCACTCCCAAATGCAAAGCTCAACCCTCTTTCTACACCTTTAGCCCCACACACCCAGTGTGTTCCAGACAGCTGCTTTCTAACCACCTACTGTCTCCACACCTTCAACATCACCCCTCTCCTAATAGGCACCCTTTCCAAACATCCTCCTTTCTTCCACTGTGCCTCCATTTTCCTAAGGCACCAGGGAAGTGTACAATGTCAAAAAAAAAAAAAAAGAGAGAGAGAGAGAGAAAGAGAGAAAATAATGAGAAGCAGTAGAGATTTATCCTTAGAACGCAATAGGGGAGTATTAGCACCTACACTGGGCACAGAAGTTAAAGATATGGATTTCTAGGATCCCCTCCCAGATTTCACTTCAGAAAGTCTGGGCTGGGGCCGAGGAATCTGCATTTTTTTACTTTTGGTTTTGTGGGTGGTTTTTTTTTTTTTTTTTTGGCTGCACTGGGTCTTATTGTGTATGGGTTTTCTAGAGCACAGGCTCTGGAGCTTGTGCTTCAACAATGTCCCCAAGTGATTCTGATACAAATAATCATAAGTCACATTCTGGGAAAAAAA